>JAEIGO010000389.1:4412500-4507500 GCA_018903765.1 Drosophila aff. chauvacae BK-2020 | reverse complement strand
GCGTTAACTACCGACTTAGAAAGCAGTGCCCAAGGGCCAAGACTACCCACCGTTTGGCTTGGAGAACTCGGCGCGGATCTTGTACTGGTGGCCATAGACCGTCTCACGCACCCGATGATCATTCTCCAGGAACTTGAGCACCACATGGGCATTGTCATCGCTGGAAAAAGGTAGTAAGAAGCGGGTTCGAACATGAGAGGGCTGGCTACTAACGGTGCAAATTATGCTCTGTAATTACTAAATGCGCCAGGGGCTAATTAAAAGCATAACCAATAGAGCCAAAAGCTTTGGGCTTTGCCAACTTGCAATTGTAAATTATGCAACTGCAATTGTCGGTCATTGCGCTATAGACTGTTGCTTTTGTGGGCCAGATGGGCGGGAAAACAACAGAGATTGAAAAATAGAAATAAAACCATGGAGAAAATTTATTGAAGTAATTAATATTAATAGAAATTACAAGAAACTTAATTAATATTTTAATTATTCAGAGATGTAAAATAAATTCATATCTCTTGAACATTTAAAATACTTCATATAATTCTATTCAATTCTAATTACAAGTGACAGTAGAAATCAGAAATCTAGAAATCACTCTGTTACTGAACCACTTTTGGCGGGTTTATTTCTAGCTCCACTGTGCAGTTGATGTGTTCACTGTACATGTGTCTAAAACTATTTGTTGTTCGCCTTGTAAACTGGCTGGCACGATTTTAATGTTTGCGTTTACTACACATATTCTGTTAACAATTTCTTTGCTTTTTTCCGGGCTTAACAGAGCGCATCGCTTTTGGAAAACCGTTTTTAATGCCATTTTTATTTCCCATCTCTCAACTGAAGTTGGTTTTTGTTTTTTATACGGATTGGCGATGCGGTGCCCAATGGGGATTTCTGTGGGAAATACTTGCGTAAGTCGCAACTCGGAGAGTTAAACGAAGTCTTTGGCATTATGCAAATGAGCCGCGAGGCGAGAAGGTAAATTAAATTGTTTTTCGTTCACCTCAAGATGATTATCGGGGCCCTCTCCAGACGTTTACCGTTAATTGAACTGCTGCCAAGTGAGCACTAAAAACTGTGTTGATTATTCTACTCTTTTTTTTCGGGAATTTCCTACTTTGGGTGTAGTTTTTTCTTCGTGCTGATTTGCTCGCACAAATGAGGTGATTGAGTGAAAGAATCGAATTGTGGCCAAGAGCTCAATGGCCTTGATAGAGCGAAACGCGAACAATGGCAGAGCAACACCTACGTGCATCCATAAAACCATCGCTGGTCAGCACAATTTGCTCTGCGGGTCCATTTGTTCTCGGCCGGCACCTAAAATTGGCAAGCACTTTGGACTGACGGAAGCCTGACCAAAAAATTACCGTCGAAACTTAAGAAGAACTTAAGTGCAATTGTCTAGACAGCCTAAGCATCCGCAGTCGCAGTTGCATTTGGATTTGGATTCGCATTGCACGCGAAAAAAAGGGGAGCAAAGATCAGGCCTATATATCTGTATTTGGTCTATGTGAAAATAAAAAATCAATGGTATTATTGTATACAAAATAGTATACTTGTTCTTAAAAAATATTAGTTCCTTCTTCCTTCTTCTTCTTAAATATATGTTCTAAGAAAGATATGGGCATATTTAATTGATTTTTATAATAATTAAGATCATAGACTATCATTCTCACTAAATATTTTTGTAACGTGTAGGAAACTTACCGCGCAAAGCCCGATTTGCCACAGGTAATCACATAAAACTTATCGTCCGCCAGCTCCAGAGTCTTGTGCACACGCACGGCCAGCTGAATGGAACGCTCCTCGGTTCGCTGCGGGGAATGGAAATCGAAGGGGAGAAAGGGTTGAGAGATGCGGTTTTTAGGGGGAGATCACCGTTTAATTGCCGGTTATTAAAAGTTTATGCCCATGACGTTAATGTTGATTGGTTGGAAAAGCCCGAGTTAGGTTCCAATGTATGCTTAGGCCAACGCAGCCATTGACCATATAGGAGCAAAGGATCGAGGCCGACTGTTAGCACTTGGGGAAAAACTTTACTACCAGTGTCATTTAAAATTAATTGGAACTTAAAGTTATATATTTTCTATAAATCTGAATACTCCCTTGTAACTGAATTTCAGATTATATTCCCTAGAAGTTAAGCCAATTAATTTTGACAAGCTCAGAATATAACTTACCATGAAATTACTAAAATAAAGTCTAATCACTTAAAGAAAATGTTTTAAGCTTGCATTCAGCTATATAAATAAATAGAAATGCAAATAATATACATACAACATGTAAGTACCTAAATAAATATTTATCAATAGAAAAAAATATGCAAAAATATTTTGACTCATTTTTTCTACTTATTCCCACTTCTTTATAGTAAATTTCATGTTTGCACAGAAGCCATAAAATAATATAACAATATAAAGACCTTTTTCTTTAAAAGTTTACTGCCTTTTTAGCCACGGAATATAATTGTAAACACGAGAATTGCCTCAAGTGTAAGTGGCTGCCTCGCGACCATGGCTGCAACTTGCACTTGTGGCATGTTAATTGTCACATGATGCAATCGCACAACGAGGAAATGCAAAATGCCGCCAAGTGTGACGCATTTTCAAGTTGTTTATTTTCTCCTCCTCCAGCTCCTTGGCTCTTGCCTTTCCTCGATTTTTCCTCTGTTTGTTTTTCCTTGCTTCTGCTGCCGGCTGCTTGATTATGCTTAGGCCATTATGGCTATCATGGTTTTCGGTAATTATTTTAAGCTCATTTTGAATATCATCTGCAGATGCAGCTGCGGATTGCGGATAGTGGATTGTGCAGCGGTATGTGACTGCAGATGGAGGAAGGCGGTTCCAAGAATCTCTGCGCTTCGCTGGCCAAGATTTTTCAGTGGTAATTGCGATTATCTAACTGTGCTTGCTCAAGCGCCCGACTAAAGCATTTTGTAATACTGATTGCTGATCGTCCCTATATTATATATCGACTGGCCTTGACCCGCAATCGCAATTGCCATCGAACAGCTTTCCATAAAAAGATGTACAAAAAGTACAAGTTTGTCACTTCTGAGTGGCTTACACTGCTTACATTTTCCGCCAGCTGCCAGTCAAACCAGTTTGCTCTGTGTCAATGGTTAGGTATAAAAATATATAGGTATATGTGTGAATATTTTTTATTATTTTATTATTTTATCTCGTTGTTATTGGTTTAATGGTCCACGCCTCCACATGTTTGTGGTATTAAATGTGGCCAGCACAGCCGATGAATGGGTCTGCTTGATTAGTGTCTGGTCAGGGGCTTAGTTGAAGCGGTTAGCAAATAAACACAACATATCGCAGCAGTTATAAATACCTCGCATCCAATGGACGGAATCGCGGGACTGTTGGCCAACAGCTATGATGTCACAATCTGCTGGCCAACTCATGCATCACGCAGTTGCATGCCGCAGCGGATGAGCTCATTATCAACTTATTATCAAAAGCCAAGAAAATGGCAAAGTTGATTTGAAACTTGATGCACATAGAGGAAATCTAAGGTTCTAGAAAATGCTCGCTTATTTTAGCAGAGCTTAACACACATTTCCAGCATTATGTTCTACGAATTATGATTTAAATTCAAAATAAATCTAAATTTGTTTTTAGGAAGACAAAAAGGAATTTAAAACTTTGAAATCTGCTTGACTAGCGTATATATCTTTTAGTAAATACAGTATTCTTAGAAGCCTAGAAGAAGACTTCTCAGAAGAATAAATAATTTATTTGTTTAAGTCTTGCGTTTCCTCAGTGTACACCCCATAAGAGTAACTCCCATTACCTGGCTAAAATGTGTTGAAATTGCCTGATGGCAAATTGCCTTGGGTCCTCTGCCTACATCTCTATTTCTATCTCCGGCCATTGCATTTGCAATTAACATTTAAATATATATAATGGTGCTCGGGCAAAGAACCAAAGCAAAGCCAGATTATGGCAGCCAAAGCAAGCCCACTCAAAGTAATAACAATAATGGTGCTGGTAATAAGAAATAAGTTCAAGTACGCCAGCAGCCGCAAAGCGTCTTGAACTTTATGTAAAAATAGCTGGGCGTCTTGGCCATTGTCAGCGCCAATTTCATGCTCTGCCAGCTGCTGCCAGGCCGGTCTTTGTTTTGGCCAGAGTGGGATCAACAAGGGCGAAAGTGGCCGAGACTGCAGACTGCAGTCTGCAGACTGCATTCAACCGGCCAAGGTCAGAGCATCAGCAGCAATGTCGCTGGCCCAATGGCATTTTGCGAGCAATTAAAGCCCCTCGCGAAATATTCGCCCAGCGAAGAAATAGAATCAAAATTGCCGCCGCACAAAAACATTCTTTTGACACAAATTCCACGCACTAGCCGCACAATGGCCCACTCGGATTTAAGCCACATCACAGCCTCGACAACGGCTTGGAATGCTGTCAAAGCCGAAGCGTGGAAAGCCGTGTCTGGGCATGTGAAATCAGCAGTCTGCAGTTGAAGCTAGACGCCGGCGCGAGCTGCCAAGGCACTCCCAGACAGAAAAGCCAACAAACATTAAGGTACAGTAAAGGATGGCAGGAAGAAACTTATCATTACTGAGAACCCTAAGAAAATGACTTCGAAAATAAACCAATTTCAAAATAAGCTCTGTAAATATTATTTCTTCTGTATTTCTATAATATTTCATCCAATTTCAAAATAAGCTCTGTAAATATTATTTCTTCTGTATTTCTATAATATTTCATATATTTTTTCTCATTTAAAAAGTTAGCTCTTCCGACCTTTACTGTAAGACCTTACAAATAAACACCTAGCTATATGCGTGTTTGTGTTCATATAAAAATAAAATCCCAGCCGCATTTGCGATAAGCGTGATTTAATTTTATGGGGGACCTCCCCTTTTTTTGCGAGAGGAAGATCAGGCCCTGAGGCTGGGCTCCAGTTTTCTGGGGAGAGAGAGAGAGCAAAGGCAGGGCAAAGCAAAAATTGGAATACAGGGTGCGGTCGGTGGGATTTGACATTGCAATTAATAATGTTGTATGTGCTTGTACTTATAAGCATCTGGCGTCCAGCCCTCTGGATAATTTGCATTTCCACGCACAGGGACTGGGACGGGATGAGTCCGACTCTGACTATGGCTAATGCGATTTGCCTTTTGTCTGGCTTTGTTCGAGTGCGTGTGGAAAAGCCAAGCCGGATCAGAGTGAGTGCCGGAGCCAGGGCCAGACCCACACGGAATTGCAGTCGCTGCCTGTCAACGCCTGTGATGCACGTAGGATTAAACTTGATTTTTATTGCCATCGTTACTATATAGACGAGCGAGCAAGAGAGTGAGCGACCGACCGACCAGTCCATCGTTTCCCCTGGCCGTTTGCTGATTTGCGTTGATTTGGGGCCAAGACTCAAGTACACGGCCGATAGGCGGGCTCAAATTTATGCGCATGCGTGCCCTTTTTAGCCAGACAAGGTCTCAGACTCAGGTCTTTCTGCAGAGTCTAGGCTTCAGCTTCAGTCTTCAGTCTGCAGTTTCCAGTCTCCGTTCTGTGGCCCCTGTCTCGGGTCGCCAGTTTTCCAACCGCCAGCGATTGCCTCATAGTTCACAGTTGGTGGCTCTTTTCCTTCTCTCCAGTTGACTGCCTGAATTTTGGTGGTAATTTGCAAACTACAGTCGCCTGGCTGACAAAATTAATTTGCCATTTGTCAAGCGGTCGGCGGTAAACGAAAGACTTAAGTCACGAACCTGCTGGCTGCGTGAGTAACTGGGTGGCAAGACCGGATAAAGCTGGATAAGTGTGCTTCAAGTCTCCTTTATAATTTCGCACTCAATTAAATTCCAGAATTTGTGTACTCTTAGCAGCAATTTTATCTGTGTTCTAGCATTATACACAATTTGTTTTGCACATTGTTTGGTTTAAGTTAAGAGAATGTCTCTCACGGAAATACATAATGATTGTCTTATTATTCGAGATAACTTCACAGAGCTCTTGGAAAATATTCCCTAACTAGAGACTAGAGACTCATATTTATATATATTAAATATATATATTAAAAACCCTATAGAATTCATTCTCATATTTTCTCCACCACTCAACGTCAAGTTTATGCCAGGGTTAATTTATTAATTCGATTAGAAAAGCGCTGGGGGTTATGCTTACATTGCTTCCACTCACGTTGCTGACCAGGATGCCGCAGTAGTCGCTGGCGCCCTGCTTGGCCCAGAGATTCAGACTTAAAGCCACCGAGTCGCTGCCGTCGCCCATGGCCATGCAGCCGGGCGTGCGGTAGTCCCGGACATGGACGGCGCCCGTGTAGCCGGAGCTCATCTTGACCTTGATGTTCATCGTGCCCGCCTTGCAAGTGGCGGTGACATGGGGAGCAAACTCTCCCGGCGCCGCTGGCGGTTCCTGTGTGGTGACCTGCAATGAATACGAAATGCGAAAAGCGTTAAACTATGCGGAGCTTCTTCGGTTAATAACTTTGACCCGATTTTTGGACCCTGGGAACAGCTTTGGCTAACGCACCAACCAAAAACATGGTCCCGCAAATTAATGCCAACTCATCGGACAAACAGTGAAAACAGCAGCCAAAGAGGAAAATTCAAATTAATTTTAAATGGGAAGCCAAAGAGCCGGGGCCGGGGCCGTAGTGGCAATTAATTGCAAAAAGGCAAAGGCAGCGTTCTGGACCCGGAGATTGCCCACAGAACTTTGGGCCAACACAGCTGCCAAAGCTCTGCACGTTTCGGGTCAGTTCTCGGCTTTCAGCTCTCGGCTTACAGCGCACTGTCAAAGGCATTTGGCTCTAAGATAATTTATTGGCCAGCTCGACTTGGTCCGCTGTCGCTCCGTCGTGATAATTGAATTTGTGCTCCAGCTTCAGAGCCACAGAACGTTAGGGAACGGCCGTGCCAGTCGCCGAGAACGGAGTTGATACACTTTAAGTTACACAATGGCCTTTAAAACCCCAAAAATTCTTGGAAATATTTGGTAACTATTCTGGGATTCACTTTATTAAATTATTTAGACTTCTTCTTAAGGGATTTAGCCTCAAAGTATGAAAGAGCTGTCGGAAAACAAAAGACTTAAGACACGAACTTATTTTCTGTGTAAAGGAACAGGAACCAAAAAACCAATATAGCTCTTGACAAATAATCTTATAAGGACTTTTCACCAAGTACATAAACAAATCATGGCAATTCTTCGAGTGTAGGCGCTAGATAAGCCCCGCCAAAGTTAAGTAAGTCATGTCATGACAATCGCCCAGACGCCGCCTTTTGTGGTCCAACACGGCTCACGTTTCACCGGCCCTTGGGGTATTCCACCGCAGAGAGCCTGTCCAAGGCGAAAGGCCTTTGATTTATATTTACTTTCAAAAAGCATCAGCACCGGCTGCAGCAGCAGTCGACCCTTTAGCGGCCCCGAAAAAACACAAAATATGATATGAAATTTTGTTCAGTCATTGAAGCAATTAATTTCGCGCTCCATCGAGCTCGGCTGGCTCCTCCGCCTCGAAGGCTACTGTGCATCAGGTGAAATGCAGCCAGGTGACCCAGTTGGATGTCGGACGGTGGAAGCGCTGACAGTGCCAAAAACATGTTGGCCAGTGTGCCACTTTCTATGGCTTTCAACTAGAACATCCACTTTGCATGCCATCAGCAATTTATTGCATCTCAATGCGCCGTCCACTTTAATCCAAGATTGGAGACAATGAAAGGCCTGCGACGGATCTCCGCCGCACCGATCGGGAGTTCAATGCGCCTCGAGGGTCACATGAGTGTGCCGAGATCGGAGCTGGGAGACTGCAGCTGGGAGCTGAGAGCTGGAAACTGCGATTCCAGCAACTCCCATGACAATTTGTCGCTCCGCCAAAAGGCAATTGTTTTGCATGGATTTTTGCATTTTTTCCGATTCTGTTTTCTCGCCAACTGCAGTGCGGCAGTCAATTAAAATAGTTTTTGTATGCTCGTTTCACTATCGTTTCGAATGTGCGGCGGCTTGTTAAAATAGCAGACTGCTGCTAAAAAGTACCAACAAATACAAAAATCGTACTTACTCCAACAGCATTTGTCCATTGTATTATGCAACACGCTCTGATTGTGGCTGGCCCGCTAACAAAATGGAAAATGGAAACCCAAACACAATTAGACACTTGCGCTGCCAGTCACGCCATGGCCAATGAGTTTTGGGGAGTCGGAATCGGAATCGGAGTCGAAGTTGCGGCACTCCAGCTTGATGGATTTTCCCCGCAGGACACTGCAGCTAATGTCTCGAGTGATTATTCAAAAAAATTCCTCTACCCCGGCTGGTCAGTGATGACGGTTTGCGAGACAGAGATGTCGGCATTTCCGCCGAAAAAATATATTACTTAGAGCTTTCCTATAAATTAAACTATGTATTTTACATAAAATATTCATTGCAAGGGCGGTCTTATTTTTTCATATATTTTAGATGTAAAAATTAACAAAGAGTAGCTGGCTGCACTCCTGTTGAGCGCCTGTAAACCATAGCACAAAATCGAAACGCAGCTGGAGTCAGAACACGAGCCCGACTTGGGCAGGATCATTAAGGGGAGCTCGCAATGGAATGAATGGTGATTTATATGGCTGCAAGGGGTCAGGCCATAAACCAAAAGTGTTCGCCCCGCCGCATTTAAGCTGTTTAACTATTAAGCCAAGTGACGTGGGCAATTAGTACAGGAAGGCCAACGTGTTTGTGTCGTTCTCTGACTGTTTCTCTGGCCGTTTTTTTTTTTGTTTCGTTTTTATTTTGCAGGCAATTATGTGCTTAGGAATGACAAAACTGCAAGAGCTTAAGTGAAAAATGAGACTTGGAGGCCTGGGAAATTCAGCAGCAGGCGATGTTATATGGATATGGATATATAAAGCCACAATGGCATTTATGGGAGGTTTTATTGAATTTGTTTACGTCCTATATTAGGGCCAATAAAATCTTGTAAAGAACCTGCAGAGTTTTGCATAAGATAGCAGATACCTAAAAGAGACTTTCCTAAAAATAGTCATTCCTATGGTAAGTCCCGCAGCTTCCCAAGCCGAATTGGGAACTGTAACTTGATCACCAAAAGTAGTGGCTGGGCAATTAAATGTGATTGTGATTTATGTGCACGGCTAATTCCACTCAATTTACTGTACGCTGCAAGCTGGGTGTGTTACCTTTATGTGCCCGATTGGGCCTTAACTTAAATATTTCGCAAGAGCCCGCGCCGATTTTATTATTATTTTTCCCCCCTATTTTTTGTGGGGTTTTAGTTGAGCGATACGATCGCCAAGGAGCCTTTTGCTGCAGCTGCGCATAGTTGGCCAAAATAGATTGGCAAACATATGCCAAAAGCATGTGCAGCAAGTTCGGATTAGAAGCGAAAACCAAAACCAGCGAATAACAAAAGGAGCGGAGCTGCACTGTGGTCACCAAATATTAAAGCGTACACATAAATGAAAAGATATCAAAGGCATCCTGTACATACATCCATTCTTTTCTTTCCCGTTTCTAGTATTTTATTTCTTTATCGCCTGCATTAGAAACTAATGTCTTAAGTTGGTAAGCTCTTAATTTAATGAAAATATTCAAGAGTTAACTCAAAGTTGACCACTGTCGGCCGCTCTTAACGTATTTTGTGTGCATTTGAATTTCCGCTATGTGGCGCTCGGGCAATAAAGCTCAGCTCGGGCTAAATTATAACATAAAGTCGGAGCCGCACTGAGCAGAGCCAGCTCTCAGATGGCCAGGAGACCGCGAGTTTGGGTCCAGCTCCGACTGTTGCTGATTGCAAATTGTCACGGTATTTTCGCTGGCAGCGCATAAATTGCCGTTTAACTTGGCTTAACATACTATACAGTACAGCCAGATGGGAGCGTATTTATGGTCGAGGCTGGAGCCCGGGCTGGCGCTGGAGCTGCGGCTGAGGCTGGCTTTTTGGCCACAGTTTCCAGTGAAGCTTCGCCTGGGCGAAAAGCTTAATGAAGCTGACAACGGACGCGGCCAAACCCGTTCCGAGCTTTGCCTGATTATATAATGCAAGCGGCCAGCCGAGTGACAGCTGAAAGGGTTTTCCAACGGTTTTATCTTCCTAGGGTCCAGAGATAAACAACCACGAAATCGAAGGCGAAGTCGAGGTCTTTCCTCGAGAAAAAGAGGCAAAGGAAGAAAAGCTGCCGGCAATTAATGTCGCCGTGGCTTCAATTAAATTTCAATTGCCGGCGCGCTTTTTCCATTGATGTTCTGACGCGCTAATTCCATGGCACGTCCATGGGCTTTACCCCTGCCCAGTTACACTTGGGAAAAATCCAAGAAAAATTAAAAAGAATGGCATCTACATTATCTCTTTAGGCGCCTAACAATACCAGTTTTTTCCAAGTGTATCTGGCTGGCCCCACCTTTGGATTTTGGACCCTGTCAGCGGCTCTACACGTTCTACGGCGACCCATCCGCCACCTGAACCTGCCTCCAGTCGGCGGGTCAATTGTGCGGCTCATAATGAAACGCTGTCGTAGCACTAATATAATAATAATAATAAGCACTTGTCCGTCCGCGGGCTCCCTTGCGCCCAAAAATCATGGGTCTGGCCTAGCCTGGCCTTTTGTTGAAAGGCCCATCAATAGAGGAGCTTTGTATGTAGCTTCTTCAAAAAATATTGCTGTACAACATTCCGAACGGTGCTCACTGTTGGTTATTTATGTAGCTTATTTATCGATGCTCGACGAATCCAAGAAACAGCAGCTACTTTTAATGAGTTTCGCTTTGACCATCGTGGAAATTATGCTAAGTACTTTCTATTCATAGGGTTTACAAGGGCCAACCATGTTTTGAAAGTTTTCTTTCGGAGAAGGGTACGTACTTAGCTTTCTCAGTCAAAAATTCTAATTTGAACTCGAGCTCTGATCTGATAATTTTGTATCTCAATTTTGATCTTAACCTTTTTTCTGATAATTTGGAAAATTACAGTGCATCTTCATTCTTTCTATTATTCTGCATTTAAGTGGGTTGCATGCCTTCTTCATTTTGATATTTTTACTTTTTAGTAGTAAAAGGTTTTTAATTGAATTAGCCTTTGTTTTCTTAGTCAAAAGTTCTCTCATCATTAATAATTGGCTGCTTTCTGGCTTTCTTCTTGATAAAATGTGATTTTTACCCTAAAATTGATCAGGTTGTATACTTCCAATATGCTTTATCATTTACTAATATCTTTTTTTTTCTAAAGTTATTATTTCGTTATTTATTCAAAATTTAAAACTTATATGTAATAATTATTTAAATTATTGAAGAATACAACCTTAATTTAAATAGGTTTACTTGATAAATATACAAATATTAATAACGGAACATCATTGAGAAATTAAAAACATTTTAAGGTTTTAAATTTACTTGCAAAATGATCAAAATGTCCAAGCATTAACATAAATTCAGAGACTTGGCTTTCATTTCCCATTTCAAGTCGATTTTACCCCTCAGTCATCATTTGTTTGATTGAAACAATTGCTTATCGTGATGCCGAGTTGCCTCCAAAGTTGTCACACTTTCTTTGACCATCGCCTTAATTGCTGCCAAAAGACAATTTTTGTATTTTTTTGGCTGCACGAAAAAGCGATTCCGAAGAGCTGTTCCCAGCAGCCCAAAAACAAAACAAAAAAGAGCCCTCGGTGTGTCTGCAATTTTCATAAATGTGCACTTTCCATGCGCATCATCTCGGACAGAATTTGAAAGCAAACTGGGCTCCATACTGAGTTGGAAAATTACCCGAAGCGACTTTCCGGGCCTAAGCCTCAATGACAGGCCGCGGTGCAGCGAGTGGGGGAATTGTTTTTCCCATTAGTTTCGAATAAAACCTACTTTTACCCACCGGCCCCGAAGCTGGAGCAGAAAAACAAAGGTAGAAACAATTGCTAAATTGTTTTTGTCGACTGACGACTACGACTGACAGAAGAACTAAAAATCTAGAAAAAACGAATAATAAAACAGGGCTGCAGGTGAACAATGCAAGTTAATCAAATAACGAAATGTGCTAACCGAGCCAAAGTCAAACAAAAGAAAGAACTTTCTCCGGCGACCGCCGATGACCCAATATGCCAAACACTTTTGCATAAATTTTAAATAATTTCACGCTACACCAACTCGCACAGCATTGAGCGAAATAATTCGCACAGTGCGATCAGTGCGGCGTTAAATTGCGCCAACTCAGTGGCTCGGATATGCCAATCCGCCTGGCTTTGATCCAATCGGACTAGTTTCCAGCGGCTGCAGTGATGCCAGCAATATATGGGAAAAATATGTAAAAGCTCGATCAGAGCAAATAAATGCTACAAAGGAAAAATGTTATAACTACATTTAACAGTCATTCATTTTCCAGATATTTTTATTTGTAAATTAAATTCAAGGCGCCATGACTGCAGCAGCACACACCTTTGCGTGGCCAAATGTTTCGGTGTTGACATAAACATGCTATTTTTGTTGGCCATCTCCTGGCTGGCACTCCCGGCACTCCCCGAGAGTTATAACCCGCTGGAGGAGCAGTAGAATCTAACTGCGCACACTCGATCTAATGGCCATCCATTCGGCCAACAAGAACGGCAATGGCAGCGGCTTCCTGTCCAGACATCATCCACCAGACGACGATACTACTAACCCAGTGCTGTGATCTGGCGTTGCGTGCAGTGACCAAACTGGTTGCTCTTCTAATTGCCCCGGTCGCCAGTCTTTAGTTGCCAGTTGCCAGTCGTCAGTTGCCAGTTTATGGACAACCCAAAGCCACACACACATAAAAAATATTGTGAAAATATAAAGCCTATGAGGGTTGATGAATATAATTCATTTTAATGATGCTCTTGAGCCTTTTTTGCTGTAATATTAAATTTAAAATAATTAATTTGATCTGAAATAATATTATATTAAATTTGATGTTTGAATAAGAATTTAAAAGCTGTATTTTAATCAACAAATGCAACCCAACTAACTCTATATTTTTTTCTCTGCAGGTCCCGACCAGCCTCCATCTGCATTGCACCCGGTCATTGCGTTTGTGGTCACTTTGTAACCATCTTCGGCCTGCTCATATTTTCTGTTAATTAGAGCATAATAGCTTCGTAGCCGGGCTCAAGACCGATATGCATTCTGGCATTCTGCGGTTATCAGGCGGCAAACAATAAATAAATCCCGGCTCTTTTTGATAAAGCCAACCCGACCAACTGTATCTGGCACGGAACCGTTAGCACACAGACTCTTAAACGAGGTAACAATAACTAAATACGGAATCATAAACAAGAACTTTAAGAATTTCAATGAAATGGCCAAGACAATCAACGAGTTCGTTGTCTAAGTCTTTTGTTTAGCAGCTCAAGACCCCTCTTTCTCTTTCTGTATAGAATCAGCAGTAACTAAGCTGCCCGCTGGCTCATCTCAAGTTCTAAGAAAGAAATATACGCGACTAAGTCAAAGTAAACAATGAATCATATTTTTGAGTACATATTCATACGCATTCCATGAGTTTTATGGCCACCACAGCAGTTAGGGAAGTACCCGGGGGAGGGGGCTTAAGACCAGTGTGGGGCACTTCAATTGGCTTTTGGCAGCGGTCGTGATGGAGCACGTGCTTGTCAGTCAAGAATGGCTTTGCGGTTTATGTTGATACCCTCGCAGGGGAAATACTGTACAACAAGTGGGTAGCTCAAGTTTCTCTGCTCCAGGCCAGAGTTTGTTTCGAGTGCTTCGATTTTTTGTGCGTTATTTCTAGAGCAGAAAAGTATTTGCGATCATCTGTTATGTCTAGAGTTCTAATTTTTTAACTGAAAACTCTTTGAAAATGAGTTGACGATGAAAAGTAAATATCTTATGTGTTGCACTTAAAATTGCTTGAGTGTTTTTGTGAGTTTTTTCTTCACAGTTCCAAAATGAACATAATACAAATATTTTTCTGTGCGAATTTTTCGTTTTACATTATATATGTAAATCCACCTTTTACCCCGGGCTTCCTAATTCAGCTGTGTTTTTATAATAAGTCAAGGATCAGATTTCCTCAATCTGCCTGAGTATGTTTGGCTTCTGCACTCTTAAATTCGGAGCACTTAACTCGCAGCTCGGGTTAATCCTCACAGCTTTTGACCGCAACAAAACACAAGATACCTGTGGTCGCCATTCCCCGCCAAATACTATAAGCCAGATTCTTGTTCTTTTTTCGCTTTTATATCTCTTATTTTGTATAAATTTTTACTTCGTAAATAGATGGCGGTTGTTGGTGGGATGCTCGCATTGTCGTATATGGCTGCTGGCCGAGCTACGGACAAAGCCATGACGACATGGCTCGCTCATTATAAACAGATATACGTATGGATTGCCATATATTCATATTGAATCGGATGGCTTCGAGAATTAGCATATTTCGTTCGCGTTCAGCGTGTTTCTGTCTGTATATAAACAATTGCTGTTGGTATGCGGTGACATTGAAACTGATTTTAATGGCCCGTAACAACAAAAACATGGCAATGACAAAAGCAAATAACAAATAACAACTACACGCACTCGCTAAATGTGCAAGTAAATATTTAGAAGCGAAAAGAAGGCGTCACGTCGATTAAAATGAGTTAACCATTGGCTTATTTTGGGCATCTCTATGTCAAGTGGAGGGTACGGCGGGAATATTAATCGAATGACAAGATGCGCTTCTGGGCTTGGTGTTAACCATGTTTTGGGGTAACCAAAAACCCACCTAATAAGGCTCAAGTTTGTTTATTAATGAGTGTGAAAGAGGGCTATTGTTTTAAGGTTTTTTGAAGAGTAAAAAGTCCATGAAATTACTGAATTTGTTTTTAAAGTAAAATGGTGAGATTATGTCTTTAGATTTATTTAAAGTGTTTCATTTATTATATTTTCAGTGGTAATTTGAGGAAACAAATATAAATATGCCAGGGCTCAAATGTAATTTTTCTCTCAGAGTCAAAAAAAAAAATATACCTCCACTGAATATCAATCGAATGCAAATTTTTGCGGCTTCTGGTCTTTGCCTGAGTGTTAACAACCTTTGTGGAGTAACTGAAAACACAGCGTAAAAGGCGCTAGTTCATTTATTGTTTAATGAGTGTGAAAAGCGGGCTGGCTGAGTACCGTAAGCTAACTTTAGTAAGTTTCAATTTTACACACACTTAACACGCACACATGCCGAGAGATTTACTTTCGCACAAACATCAGCTTACACATGTATTTTCGTCTGCCCCTTGGCCAGACTTATATCATCGTCATCATTATCTTCATCATCTGCGACTCAGGATGATAATTAACCGAGAGACTGACTGCGTTTTGTTTGCCGTTGCTTTTACGTACGCTTCAAGGTTTTGTGAGTTTTGCATTAACCAAAAGCCAACTAACTTGGCCGTCTGTCTGTGTTTTTTCTGTACTTAAGATTTTCTTTTTTTTTTTTTTGGTAAGCCAAGTTTGCCAAGCCCAAAGAGCGAATTTCAACGCCCACGCCCATAAAGCCCGGCATCTTATGATGTCATTCTCCGTCGGCCGCTGACTTCAATGGATAGTTCAATAGACCCGTTATCAGGTCCGCGGCAGGAGTGGGCGCACACAAGGGCGGGACATTCAAAAAACAAAGTATTAATGTACAACCAAGTTGTCAGGAAATCAATAAAGCGGTCAGAGGTTCAAGAGTCAGTCTTAGAGAGGTTTATTGGGTTTGTGTTTTCTTTCCGTCTCTTGTTTTCTTTGTGGCAAATATCAATCAAAGTTTGTGAGTTAATTTAGATGTATATTTAATTTATAACTTATATAAAATATTTTTGTATCTATTGAAGACCATAACTAGACAATAAGCTAGCCTGGTCCCTTTCAAATACCAATTAAACAAAAGTACAACTTTTATCGTGAAAACCCCATGAAAACCCACTCGGGACCCAACAAATCGAGGCTTGAACTAATTTCTAATAATGCCAAGCCCTAGCAACTCTCACCATGATGGATTTGTGCCATTTCATAGAGAAAAACTGAAATCGAACCAAACCAAATCAGAACTAAAACCCGAAAACCGAAAGCCCAAGAGCAAAGGCATTCCTGAAGCGCTCACGAACAATGGACCAATTTCTAGGGGGGCACTGGCAGTCGGTTGGGTAAAAGTTAAGATATCGGTCAGTGGCACATTCGGAGTTAGACCGCGTGGAGGCAGGGGGCACTAAGCCCGCTGAGTTATAGCTATTGATAAACTAGTGGCCCAGCTGCAGTCGATGTGAAGTTCATTAATTTGTCTGCCTTGGAAAATTGCCGTGGAAAATGCACAGCGCGGCGACCTGAGACCGGAGCCATGAAAATAGAAGCGAGTAATAAGTAGGGCCGGGCCGGGCCGGGCCATGGCAGGCCGGCAGGCAGTTAACCTCGTTTTTATGGCCGCAAAGAGAGAACATTATTGTATGCAAATGAAAAGTGAAATGTCCGGGTAGTCCGGACATCCAGAAAGTGGTCTAATTATCTTTCACTTACCTGTCCAGCAGCGAACAGCAGCAGCAGCATGGGCAGGAGCCATGTTCCCTGGCTTTCCGGGCTCTGGCCTTTCGTCATCGCGTTCGCTTCCTAAGTCTTTCGTTCGGGCCGTATCCTTTTGGGCAGCTGCAATTACCCATTTACACACTTATCAGCCAATTGAGTAATTGTGCAATTCTCTGGCCCTGATTATAGCCCACTTCATGCAGCTCACGCAGCTGTCAAGTCAATAGTATTTTATTTGTATCCATTCCTTCCAAGTTACTCATCCATCCCAGTGACTCAAAGTGAGTACTGAGAACAAAAAAAGCTAACCCCTGGCGCGACGGAAGCGAATGGAGCTTCTCTAAGTTATTTATCTCGTCGTTTTCATCGCGGCAGCTGCATTTTTCTAAGCCTTTCGAGATGATTTTGAGATTTAGACGGCCATAACTTTCTAGGAATTTTGAAGTACGCAAACGTGACACAAGTGCAGCGCCGCAGCGGATTTCTAATCTTTTAATATGCCCTTTTTTTATCTGATTAACTCTTTAACCTCCGATCTGGGGCAACGCATCCGATTCTCACGTACTGTGATTTCGTTTTCGACGCGACCCCGACCCGATTGAACCGCGTCCAATAAACTCCGAAATCAAGACGAATGCGCCGCGGGCTTGGACGGAAAAAAGGGTTTCGCAAATCGCTTCAAATGAAACAATGAGTTGGAATGCCGCAAACGAGTTTGCTTGAAAAAAATATATATATCTATGCTTGTTTTGCCGGACAAAAAATCACAGAAAAGAAAAATAAAATAGCGCCAGACTTACGTCATTTGCTCGAAATGCGACAGTAAAGCTACAAATCCGCTGCTAATCAATATTGAAAGGTGACATTTGTTATTCCAGATGGGAATTATTTTGGCTTGGATTAAACTCAATGTTGAGCATATTTTATGTGGACCGTGAATTAAATTAAAGTTAAGATTAAAATCAATGCTGAACATGTGCAATTAATAGAGTTTGTGCTTAATTTATTCCGGACAGAAGTTATTTACGGCCCACATATTTGATTTATTTCGCTTTTCCAGCAACAAGCTCAAGCGGAAATACCTGGCGCGCCTACATGCGTACTTCTAAATGAGAACAAATAAAAAAGAGATTTATTGCCACTGAAAATAACTATTAAATATTATAATCTCTTAAAATATGAAAGAGTTAAGCTAAAGACTAATATTTCATAGTTTTAAATAATAATGTGGAACAAACTTAAAACCTAGCCATTAATGTGTAATTTTATTTCTATTCTCATTCATAAATTAAATGATTTCGCATGCACTCGAGCAGCTGTGTGCAATATTCCAGTCATGCTAAAGCTTTTAGCAAAAACTTAGTCACTTTTATTAGTTAATAAAAAACAGCTTGGCTACCGAGAGCTGCTTGAACTAAGAGAGTGCAAGTTCAAAGAGAGTTACCCAAAGAGAAGCGAGAAAAACTGAATGTTGCTCGCAAATTCGCGCAAATTCCAGCCACTAAAAAAATAAAACAATTTTCGAGTTTAACTAGAAACACACTTAGTTGACTTGATTTGCATGAAGTTGGACATAATCAGCTGTAATTTTGTATTATTAAAAGTTATTTATTTATTTAGTTGGTTTTTGTACACTGTGTTGCTCTGAAAGTTTATAACTTTTTGTGCTCTTTTCCGAGCAGACGTGTGAGCAACACGTGAAAACAAGTTTTACGCAACAGCTTATTGTTTACTTATTGTGGTTCGGGGCGTTTGTTTAATGTGCTTTGTGTGTTTAGAAAAGTTGTTTTTATTTGCTATTACTCAGCTACCTGCACTCCGCACTGAAATTCTGGCTTTTGAAACGCGTAAAACACAAAGTCGAAGTGATATTTGGCTTTTAACTTTCCGCTGGACACGTTGACGGCTCGAGAGTTTGTTGGCAACTGAATCGCAGAGACGGAAACAGCTCTAAGCCAAGCTTTAGTGGGCAGCTTGTTTTGCTTTTTTTCTCTCCCTCTGTTTCTCTTTTCTTGCGGCCCCTTTTGGCCACATCTTCGTTTGTTTTGGCCATTTACGCTTTGCTGCCTTTTTCGAGCCAACGAATGCGCTGCCATATCGCCGGGAAAAGAATTTTAAGCCACGGCTTTGGCGCCCAAAGAAGAGCTCTCCGGGTTTATTGGCCCAGTTGCTCTCTCGCTATTTTTATCACTTCAACACGCTTGCTGATAAAAATAAGCCTTTGAAGGAATAGGCACTGAGGAAAAAATAATCTTAATATCTTTTAAATTATTTATTATAATTCACAAATAACTCGAGTTATAAAAAAATTAATTTTGAGGCAGGCACAAGCCTTTTATTTTACATTATTTATAATCTATCGTTTAATAAATTTGCACTTATACGTTACTTTTTAAAGTTTTACGTAATTTTCCATTAACTATTTTTATATTTCTTTCTTGGTTATATTTATAATTATTTCGCTCAGTGCATGTGTAGCGGTGGTTGTTGGCATTTGTAGCGTAACGCAGACTTCAATGAATCGATACGCCCGCAGGTTTCTCTGAGACCACGCATGCGCGTGCCTCCAAAGGGGTGTCAACCATTTCGAGAGAGCAGCCAGTGTTGGAAAGCCTTACATAAATAACGGTATATTTTTGAAATTATCAATGAAAACATAAATATAATGAGAGCTGAATTAAAGTAATTGAATATTTAAACATATCTAGACATTTACTAATCCATTTCAAAAGTTAAATCAAGATTAATCCCTAAAAACAATTAACTTATTTTGGTTTGCTCGCTCTCCCTAAGCTCTTTCTCTCTAACTTGGCTCTCTCCCGCTTTCTCTCTCCGTCCACACTCACATGCCTTTGCACTCGCATTCCTTTTGGTGGGAAACTCTTGGCTGAAAAGCCAACTCGCTCAGTGAAAATTTCATCACCGTCGTTGATAGTTCAGCCAAAAATAAATCCTTTAGCGCTCCACTCGATTCGCCTAGCTTAAATCTCAAAAAGTATCTAAACTTCAACTTTGTGTTCACTTTTGGTCATCGAAAGACATCGCTTACGAGGATTAAAACGCGCTTTGGCAGGAAAATTCCCAAGGATTTCTTGCTTTCTTGGTAAACGAAAGAAGTGCAGAAAAAAATCGAAACACGGCTAAAAGGAAAAAATATATAAGAATTTCTGTATCAGCTAGTCGGTGTGTGTGTGAGTGTCTGTGTGTTTTTGCCAGTGTGAGTGCGGATATTTGAGTGTGAGTGTGCGTGTGTTGGTACGTGATAAGCGCCGCAGACAGACGCCGTAACAACAAAACTGAACCGAGCTGAGACCCCGAGGATAGAGCACCTCCTCCATCGCTTTATTGAATTACAAGTAAAACAAAGAGCTCGACTTAGCTGGCGATTAAAGCGTTCTCGAGAGGGGATGAGCACGGTGTTCAAGGGGGGTGGATGGTGGCTCTAGGTTCCAGGGCAACCTGCTAACCCACAAACCCACTGCCAACGGGCGGTCCCTCGGCAAACAGTTCTGAGTGGCGGTTTTGATACTGCTAATTGGTTGGCAAAAATTAATTAAAAATCCTAGATGCACACAGGAAAAGAAGTGGCAAAACTATTTTCCGCCGACCGCCTCGAAGTATGCAGCGGGAAATTGTTTTCACTGCGGCTTTGGTTTGTTTTCTTCTTTTTTTCCAAGGCGGAAAATATTTTTTTTAAGCTGGAAATAGAGCAAGCCAGAAATTCCGTAAATAAATATTTCGACTAATTATATAACGTTGTTAGATTTCTTACATACTTACAGAGTTATAGAATTTTTCATTATTAAAGATGGAATTTTCTTGATTATAAGAAATACAAAACATTGAATTCAATTATTAATAAATACTTTTAGTTTAAATATTTTTATATAATATTTTACAAGTCAGCAGAATATAAGTCACTTGGTTCCTGGAACGAAACGATCCTTTGACCCCAATCAATAGAAACGCCATTTTGGCATTTGCGTGAGGCGTTGCCACAATTTAGACCCGAATGGTTGGGTTTTTTAATTACCTTCGAAAAGACATTAAGCCCTGTTTTATGACGAGCCAACGCACATGCCAGCACAAAACCGTTCAGAAGGGAAATGCCGCTGGAAAATGGGTTAAATGTGGCTTCAGGTGCTGCAGCCATCCGGCTGGAGTTTCCTCCGTTTTTTAACCCCTCCATCCCACTGCAGTTTATATAACCAGTTGACAGTCAGTGCAACTGCTTAAGCTGCCATAAAAAAGGAACTTTAATTTGCGACTGACGTTGATGGATTGTGGTTCGCAGTGAGTTGAACTAGGGGAACCCGAGACCGAGAACGAACCCAAAACCACCCACGAGGCAGGGGTTAAGCCGAGCTATAAACTTTTTCCGGCACAGATTTGTGCTGACCGAAAAGTTGCGGGCTCACAGAAAAACGGGGAAACAGAAGTCGGGAGGAATTCGAGTACTGTGAGAAAATGAGGGAAACCGACTGCCGAGACCCTCAACACGTTACTGTGATTATTAATTCAAAAACTTTTCACACACACGGAGAGAGCAGTCGAGAATGAGCCAAAGTTGTTGTATGAAAATATTCCGCAAATCCGTTTCACTGACAATCCCACAAAATACAGGGCCCTCTCAGTACAAAAAACCCATAAATAACTTTTGTTTTATAAAAGAAAATCAATATCAGGTCCTGTGATTTGAAATACATTAAATATAATACAGAGTACAGTTAAGGTTTTTCAAAAAAATATGTTTCATTATATTAAACAAATTTTGGCCAAAAAAATCTTCCTCATAGCCTTATCTGTAACCCGACTCCAGACGCTTATAAATTATGCAAGAAAAGCCGAAAATTTGATGGGGCCTGCCCAACTTAATTTGGCAACTAACAAGGCCCAAGCAGGAGGATAATTTAATAAGGCTTAAAGTTCGGTTGTTTGGTCCCACCAACGGTGCCGGAATAAGTTTATTATTGCTATTTTGGTAGGGAAAACAAACAATCGGGGCCATCAATATTAAAATCGATTGCTATATGCTCTGGTTAGACTTGTCAGTCGGTGGATTGCGAGTTAGTATTTCATTTCCTTCGACTGTTCTCTTTGTCGCTGAACTCTGACATTTTGGGCGAGCGTAGAGGAAAATGCCAAATGTCAGCCCTGTCTCGGTCTCTGGTGGCAAGTGCAGCCTTCACACACAGCTTCGGGCCAGGTCAGGAGAGCGGGAGGTGGCAAATCCTCTTGAGAGACGCCTCCTGGATCCGGTGGTTGTGTGTGTGAGTGTTTGTGGGGGCGTCGCAGACAGCGTGGCGTCCTCTGCGTATACGTAATATGTTTAGCCACACTAACTCATTACGAGCGCTTATGTCATAAGCTGGGGAGTGAGATTAAAGCAAAAAGCTAAGCGATTTTGATTGCCGAATTTTAATAGTTTTGACTTTCTAATGAACTTCAATTTATGTGCATCCTAACCGAAGCGCAGCCTAAGGCCAGCAGGAGCACGCGAATCGGGGTCGCTGCAAGAAAGTAGGCTACGGCTACCGCCTAACCAGGCGCTGCCTTGAATATTTTAGTTATGATAAGTGAATCAGCATTTCGTATGCCGCGTGGCCCTCGGGGACCCATTAACGCAATTTTCCCGCACTTAGCTGGGACCACAAAAAAGAAAGCTCACGAACGGACAGAAAAAGGTTGTGCCTGCTGATTTGTTTAGGTGTTATTTACACAGTGCCAGGGACGCCGGCTATTTACATGCAACATTTTGTGGCAAGCGTTCGAGATTTGTTTCGGTGCGCGTCCCTTCGAGCCTGGGGATGTGTTCGTGCCCGTGCCCGTGCCCGTGTCCGTATCCGTATTCGTGTTTGTGTGCTTTGTCCTAGTTAGCGGCCACTGCCAGTGCAATGAACCAAAAACAATGTTTGGCAGCCACAAAGGCGACATCCCAGCTCCTGTCCCTCGGGATGCCACCTCCTCAGTCCCCGTCCATTCAGTCATTCAGTCGCTCAGTCATTCATCCATCCACTCGTCCACTTGGCTGGACATCCTCTGGCTGATAGCTGTCCCAGTTGATTTGCTTTCTGTCTTCCATCTTCCTTATTTTTGCTCAACTTTTTGGCGAAAAGTTACAGAACTGAAACGAGCTGAATAAAAGGGTTTCCTGTTTAAAGTTTGGCACATAAAAAAGGGATATTTCCAAGTATAATTGAATCTCATTGCTAAGGTCCTTAAAAGTTCATTAAAAATAATGATTTCACATTATCGGGAAGTCTATTTATTTCCTTAAAATTACTGCCAGAAAAGTGGTTTCAAAAATAACATCTGAACGTATTTCTTGAAACAAGGAAGGCACTTTCTTATATTAACTTTTTAACTGAACTCCTTTGCCGTTTTAATACCTTAGAAAAAAAGGTTCTTTCCTTGCTGATTTATTTGTTGACTGAATATAATCCTCTTATCTTTTGTGACAGATTTAAATCGCGCCCAAATAGACCGTCGACTCTGTGTAGGACCACAGGAGACCCCAAAAGCGAAACGGGGGACCACTGCTCGACTTAATTGTCGACCTCTGTCAATATTAGCGCCATCGCAACTGCAGGGTGTGGGCGAATCTGCGCCCCGCCACCGGTAAGACTGTTCCCGGAGAGATCTGGGCTCCATCTGCTACTGCTCACTCACCACAGCTTGGCTCTGGCACCCAATTATACATATCACTCTAAATACATATGCCACACACATCATCATCGACACACATACTGTATATTAGGCCGTCGCCTGGCTTCGCTTTCATCAACAAATTGCTTTTCAGTTTTCCATCTTTTGTTCTCCCACTTTAGGCCACGAACCTTTTCGCATAAACACAAATAGCCCCGCAGGCGGTCGGTTTTGCTTGCGTGTGTGTGTATATGCTTGGGACCGAACCGAACCGTCATAATAATACTATATAGGGGGTCGCGGGATACTGAAAAGTTTCAAGTGGCACTGGCAGTGGCTGTAGGCCTGCGGGCCAGGACAATAAATACAAAACGCACAACGCCGTTTTTGGCCACAAGTGTTTGACACTGTTGACATGGCCCGAGCAGGGAGCACCGAACACCGTATTCCCCTCGGAGGCCACTGCCCCAATCTTTGCCAATTGATTTCTGGCATTTTGTGCCACACAAAAGGCTCTTGGACATACAAAAAGCTCACTAAAAAAGCCACCTAAATCACGAGGAGTTCGGAATTTAAGGACGTTTTTCACAATACAATTACATTTTAAATTGGCCAAGAAAAACACTAAATAAGTCAGAAGATGAATAAGTTTAAGAATTTTAAATAAATATATATTATATTCTTGCGTAGTTACTTAAAATCTCTTCCATACGAGCCTTAAAATTCTCTCAGTATATTCCCAATGTATGTCCCCTGCTCTCCTTTGGCAGCTTTTTCCATCCATTCCATCGCCTGGCCATTGTCCTTTAGTGTCCTTGTCTCGTGCACCTGTTGCCCTCAGCTTATTTTCTCTTTTGCCATTCATTTTTATGTCCCGTTCGTGATGCTTATTTTAATTAAAGTTCAGTTTAAGCCACCTTTATTGCAAATTTTTAATGGAATTTTAGTTTTCACTCAACTCTCGACTTTCTCTCCGTCCGCTGCACACTGCCTCACGACATTTTCCTATCCGCAAAATGCAACTTTTGCCATCTCACGGTCTACCGAACACATTTACTCTGCCTTCCGGGCAGTTCTGTAAGTGAAATGTACAGGGGGATTCGTTATTGAATCAACGTTAAATGCAAAATTTACTAATCATTAAACCAGCTGGACATATGAAATTTGAAATGAGTTTTCCACCCACTTCGGAACATTACCGTACCACTCACGGTAATGTTTTTTACGATTTTTACCATCTTTCACTGCGAAAATGCACATTCGAAGTGACCACATTGCGCATACGCCCCCAGGGGCCGGGCGCTGGTAACTCAATTAGAGAAAGTTCTGCAGGGAATCACAGGATCAAAGGGTGAACTTTGCCCTAGGTGAAAATTGCTGACCACAGCACAGAATCCCATTAACTAAAGGGTACGGGAATTGGGTTATATAGCTGGACCCACATACAAATATATGTTATATATCTGCCGAGAATGCCTTATTTTATGTTTATGTGACGCTTTAACTTACTACATATGTATGCCTTTAATGTCTATGCACTGTGAATTCTGGTATTTACCCGATGAATGCCCAAAATTCAAAGCACTCTAGCTAAGCGTTAACCAAATGCAATCAACTCTACTCTGTGTTTCTGTTTAATGTTTCTTCAAAAGGAGCCAAAAAGCAGCACCCTGAATTTCTCGTCGTTCAAATCGAGCTTCACTTCCAATGTTAATTTCCTGAAGAGAAGGTAAAGACCTTAAAAAAGGAAGTGCCCCCCTCGAGAGAGAGCGGGGGCCCAGTTGAACGAGACTAATTTGAAATTTCATATGTTCGTCTATTTCTCTCGCCCTTCTCTATCTTTTCTCTCCGGCGGATCTCTGTGTCGCCCTCCATTTGTTTATCTCTCCTCACCCTCCTGCACTGCACACTGTGACCTCTTTACTTGTCTGGGAAACGAAACCCCCACATAACACACACCACACACACACTCCACCCGACTACTAACAGATTCAGCTCGGGAGACTTGTCTTCCGAGGTAGACGATGTCGATCCCAACAGCCTTCCGCCGGCGGCTCGTCCCATCCAGGATCAGCCGACGAAGCCGCCAGCGGCCAGCGGTGGTCCGCCGAACATGCCACCGCCCCCGGCTCCGGGTCAACCCTCTGGAGCCGCTCCGGAACTCTCGCTGAGCTTTGGAGCCGGCAAGGCCCCGACCACGGCCGCTCCTGCTCCGCCGCGAGGAGTGAGTGCTCCGACCAGTCCGGCCAAGTCGCGCGAGTCTCTGCTGCAGCGGGTTCAAAGCTTGACCGGCGCTGCCCGGGATCAGGGCGCCTCCATATTGGGTACGAATTGGAATGCTACCGAGGGCAATCACCTACACTCAGAACAAATATACTAGTCATACAAGCAGACTCTTCAGGAATCATGAAATCATTTCAAGTCATATATCTTAGGTGATATCTTCAAAGTTTTCACACATTCTGTCACTTAACTAGATTAGAATTTTAATATCTGATTTGGGCTTGGGAACCAAATATTTTCTGTACTTACGAATTATAACAATAGCTATCTTCCTCTCCTTATCGTCCAGTCAAGATTCAAGTATAAAACCCTTATAAAGAAACTTTACGCATTTTAAAAAATGCTTCTAATATTTTTATCGAAACCTAAAAAGGTGAATTTCCTTTTATAATGCAATATACATATATCTTACCTTAGAGATAGATCTCCAAATCCAGTATTACTTGCTCCCCTCGATTAATTCCTAATACTTAATAGTGTTTCTGCGGAAAAAATAGCGCTTATCTTCTGAGTGTAGGGATTAACTTATGGCTTCTGGACATGGTCTCGACTGACATCTCTTCCCACACAAATAATAAAACAGGAGCTGCGGTCCAGAGCGCCACACAGCGGGCTCCGACCTTCAACAAGGACAAGTACTTTACGCTGCTGGTGCTCGATGACCAGAACACGGACTGGTCCAAGTACTTCCGCGGCAGGCGGTTGCACGGAGACTTCGACATCCGAGTGGAGCAGGCCGAGTTCAGGGTAAGTACATACACACTCTTCGCATTCCTCATCCGGTAATCGGGCTAATTACTGTGTCCCACGGCAGGACATCACGGTGGTCTCCAGCGCGGACACCGGACCGGTTGTCACCATGGCTGCCTATCGTAGTGGCACTCGGGTGAGTTATGTTATGCACTGGGAATAAAATTACATTTTCAAGTCAAGATGGTCTGTTTGTACTCTGTACACTCGGAATTGGAATCTGTTTTTGAGAAAAATATAATTGTAGATATTTCCTTAATATATAAAAATATTTTCTTATGAATATGTATAGGTACAGGTAGAGTAAACAGCATTATTTTGGGTAAATATTTTACACTACTTTATCATCTAAATTATCCTTTTTACAGCCCGAATGTTATGTCTTAATTAGGAGCTATCCATTTTTTATGAATATTAATTTGTCACAGTGCGCCCACCTGGGTTGTTTGCGCTTAATTAGTGCAATGGCAGTGTCCGACAGTTGTCTATGCGAGCTATCTGGCCGGGGTTTTTATTGTCCGCCTGCACTCTGCAGAGTAATAGAGACATTGAGAGGGACTCTAGCCAAAGGACATGGGTTGGCAGGATGGGCCCCTAGGTGGCCAGCTGGGCGTGCTTAATCCACCACCCAAGGAACACTTAGGCACTGGCACAACAGTCTATCAACAGCCTTTGACCGCTTTCCATTTTCGCATTTTTCCCCATTTGCGTAGCTCTGAGCTCGACACTCTGGCGCTCCGTTTCAACTTGTTTATTTCAAGTCGTTTTGTTGACTTTACGATGGTGCCATTGCATTTGCGTGTGTCAGTGGCCATAAAAGGCACTTGTAGCTCTACAAAAATACGCAAACGAAGGGAAATGATACTGCGACAGACTTGTGTCGGCCAGGAAATTAGACACCCGCTGGATTACTGATAGAGAGTTTGAAAATATATTAAATAAATTTAAAATTTAATGCTGTTCAAGGGAAGTTTACAGAGAAAATGGACCATGGACATTATGCTTTAAGGTTTCAATAAATATTTTACTTAGGTAATAAAAAGATACAGAAGATAAAAGGTATTCATGAGTCCTTAAAAAGCTTTTACTGCTGACATGTGGGAAATGAGAGCTCATGTGCTTAAAAATAAATATCCTCAACAATAAAATATTTAATTTGCATCGCTTGTAGCTATTAAAAAGGTTAGGGATTGAATTTAAAAATCTTTATTTTAAAATATACTAAAATTTGTTGCTTTATTTTTCAAATTGTAAAAGAAATTAATTCAAAAGAAAATTTTATAGATAACTTGTTTGCCTGAAAATATGCTAGGGAAAATATTACAACACAAATAGTGCACTTAACCAAACCTAGGTGGCGGCAGTTCATCATAAGATGAAATTGGTTTTGATTCTAATATTTATATTTTTTCCTAGTTTATGAGTATGAAAAGTAATTAATAAGTATACTTAAAAACTTGCCAAAATGTTAAATTCCGTTAGTTACACAAAGAGAAAACGTTTACTTACAAAGAATTATTTTTATTTGTTGTATTTATAAATTTATCGTTTAAAAAATTACAAAATTGCATTCTACAATCTAAGTGAGTTTCTCTGTTTATTAATAATCCCTTAAATTTTCGTTTGGAATATCACACCGAAAAAAAAACAGGTGGCGCGCTCCTTCCGGCCGGACTTTGTGTTGATTCGCCAGCCGCCGCGTGACGGATCCAGCGACTTCCGCTCCACAATCCTCGGTCTGAAGTACGGCGGAGTGCCCAGCATCAACTCGCTGCATTCGATCTACCAGTTCCAGGTGAGGTTTAGGAGATTGTAAATGTCTCAGGGTTTTTCCAGGGCTTTTATTTGAAATTTTGTTCGTGTATTTTTGCAGGACAAACCCTGGGTGTTCTCGCACTTGTTGCAGTTGCAGCGGCGCCTGGGACGCGACGGCTTCCCGCTGATCGAACAGACGTTCTTCCCGAATCCACGCGATTTGGTAAGTGAACATTAAAGGCTAGACACTAATTAAGTAGCTGCTCGGAGCCGGTTACATTTTCAAAAGCATCGATTAATAAATAACACATTAGGCATAACGTACGTATTAAAGCTCTGGACAGAGAGAAACGGGGTAGCGTAACAAGGGAGCGGATTTAAGGTGATTCCCGCGATTTTTATGGGTCGCTCCTACACTTTCTGTAGAGCTGCGTGCGCCGCCAGTGGCAGCGGGAAACGATGCCGTGCTTCGTATTAATCTTGTGCGGCATGCAGGCGCTGAAGTCCGTCTCGCACTTGGCGAACGGCGACCACCTGCACTCGTCCACGTAGTTCGGTCCTTTAAGGCACGCATCACGGAAGCAGGGAGTTACCTGTTGGGTTAGAATCCAACATTTAATATGGAGCTTAAATGAGAAGTTACAATTTCCAACTTACCGTGCAACTGCAACTCTTGGCATAGCCGCCGCTGAAGCCATGGCGCTCTGTCTTGGTCATCTTGGTGTACTCCTTGACATAGTGGCAAGCGTTAAGCGCCGGCATCCTTCCGGCTATGATGTACACCTTGCCGATGACCAGCTCCATTCCGCACATAGAGTCCGCGAGGGGCGTGGCCAGGCGCCCATCACGCAGCATTCGCCGTGCCTCGGGAGTGGCCTAAAGCAGAGATATTAGTTTACATTTCAACTTCAAGAAAGTCAATCTAAAATCCTCCAAAGGTAAGCACAGAAAGTAAATGTTGGTACTAAAAATAAATTACATTCCTCACTGTGCTTAACACTTGGGATCTGTTTTTCTCTGTGTAACAAGTGACAATGTCAGTTGCTTACCTTGTAGGAGCGCTTGAGTTGCACTTTGTAGGTGGATTTGCCCGGCTCGATTGTGTCTGATTTGCGGAGGACTCGCAGCTGCACAACTGTCGGAGAGCGATGGCATTTATTTATTGAATTCTCGTTGGGACCCTCCCCCATTCCACGTATATATACATATGAAATAACTCACCATAGTCCGCCTGACAGAAATGCGTCTGAGGATGAGCTGGATAGCAGGAGCAGGCGTCCGCTGGGCGCCCGTAAAACGCAAGGACAGCGACGAGGACGAGCGTCAATAAACCCAAATGCTTTCTAAAATCCATGGCTGCGAGCAGATAAAGTGACTTTATGTCGCCGCCAGTGGGTCTCTGGGATTACTGTAACGGGAGAGGAAAATTGAGAAAATTGTGTGATTGCTTTTTACGGCGACGACAATGTTTTAATGGGGAAATCAGAGGCTATATAATGGAGGAAGAGCAAGAAGGGACCTGAAGGTCACTGGGAGATTAATTATGCCCGTCTCACTTATGTCATTCAATGCTTATCAATGGAGGCCAGCTTCTCAGCCAGCCAGCCATCAATCCACTGCTCAATTATGCATATAATATATTACACATACGCCCTGGGTGACAGCAATTAATCGCGCCTTCTGTCACAAACATGCACGCAGCGGCACGCACAAGCCGGGATCATCAAGAGCGTTATGACAGACATTTTCCACTTTATTTATTTATTCCTGCTAAATTGGATTGAGATAAAGCCGAAGATGATGCTTCAGCTTCTGCTTGAGCTCTTGCTTTTGCCATCGTCTGATTTTCGTTTCAGTCTTACGCCAAAAGCAGCCAATTTAGAATGCATAAATCTCACGAAAGTAGTTCAATTGCCAGAGCATTTCAATTGAAAATTGTTTATGGGAAATTCATAGAAAACTTGAGACGCACAAATCGAATCGAAATCCATTACAAAACCGCTGCATATCGATCCGATACCACACTCTGGATATAGATGCACTCGCCACCATATATGTGTAGCCGCATATAGTAGCGCAGAAATATTGTATAATATCGAGAGTGGCAGGGGCAAGTAATCAGCTGCAGCTCTGCCTTCGCTACACTGTCGAACTGATCGACGCAGATAGGCAGGTTCCACTCCATATAGGCGAACCTATAGCCATATGCCTGCCAACCTATCTCCTCTGCTGAATGCACACACCGAAGCCGGCGTCTCCGCAGCTCCGCAGCACGGCAATGTGGCAATTAAATTGAAATAAAATTGAATTAAAAGCATTTTGCGGAAAAGCCACTGGAAAACATACGCACCAGCGTGGCAAACGTGCCACAAGCGGGGTAAGTGAGGGACATGGGGTGGCGGGGTCGCGCGCTATTGATTGAATGCAAGCATAGCGGGCAGGAGTAATGCATCAAACTATTTATTAAGTGGCAGTCCAAGTGGCGGCCAGACAAGCAGACGCGCTGACTAATGGGTTAAACTGGAGCACACACTGGGAAAATGTGTCTATCAAATATTGAGAGCATGTTTTCGAAGAGACTCCCATTATAAATTGCTTAGATAACTATCTAAGTATCTATTATTGATTTCTAAATTGAATTAGATAATAAATCTATAAAATTTGGCGACTTTCAGCATTTATTTCAAATTATTGAAACAATGAAATAAATTATTGTCGAGTTTAATTATTTATGCTTGGATAAACAGTAAAATATTTGTGACAACGAGCTCAACTGCCAAAAATTTATAGGTAAATTTTTCCTTGATATAAATATGTATACAAAAAAACTATACAGGATAAATAAAGAAATTGTACTCAAATTTATTCCAAGAACCGTTAAATTAACTACGAGTTCTGATATTATTTTGTTTTATTACCATGTGTAACTATAATTAAATAGAGGCTTCTTAGGCTCGAATAAAGTCTAAATGCCAGTACCTCTGATATTAATAGTTAATTTATTAATTTAGCATTATATTTATTCTTCGAAGAGAATAAATATAATAAGTGTACAGAAGGGAGGGAGCCTAATATTTATTCATTCTGCACGACTGCCTGTTTCAAATGCATTTTCTAGCAGACAATGTGTCCCCTTTGTCTGGTGGACCACGAGATACATTATATGTATGTTTGAGTTTTATTCCAGGTTAATGATTTATTGCTAAAACTAAGTGTGTATACAGTTTTCAATGTTTGCTTTGATACGCCAGTTAGATAGCTACTGAATTATAATATACTAATTATTCCTCTATTAAAACTTCATACTTTACCTAATCTTGTTAGCTGATTATGTATATATTTTCAGCAATTTTGCCTTAATGCAATGATATGTATAAGTTAAGGGGGCGGGGAATCAGTGTCGTAATGTCATGGGAGAATTTCCCCAAGAAGTCTCAGCTCCTCTTGTTTTCCTGTCTTTTCTGTGACACTTTGCCCGGCAATTAACGGCGCGGATTTGTTTAACAAACAGGCCGACAACTCAGCAACTAGCAACAACAAAAACGACAAGGGGAAAATGAGAAAAAAAAAGAAAATGAAAAGCAAACAAACAAACAGCCGGCCAAGGAGCAACAAAAACTGGCACACACTCACACACGAGCGGGAAACGTCATCGGCGTTTAGCAGATAAATCAACTCGAGAGCCAATTGGCAGCAAGAAAAGCGTTTCAGAGGCGTTCGAAAATTCGCACGATTTCATCTGAGACGTTTTTTCCCCCTCACAGGCCTAAGTCGCCTTATTTATATATGCACACATGTCTGAATGCACAATTAGCGTGGCCATATATCAGGCAGGCATAGTTTAAAGCTGCCCAAAGCCGCGAAAAATGCAGGGGCAGCGGCAGCAGGCTGTCAGCCTTGTTTTGTATTCAGTTTTCTGTGTTGTCTGGGAAAAGGGAAATGCTGCCGTGTTTGTTGACAAGCGCAGCACATGTCAATTAAATGTTATATATTATGGCACACGGCTGGCCCCCCAAACAAACGCGCTGCATTCGACGTCACTTCACGCCTCGTCTAGTTGACACACTTGTCCGCTGCTCTTGGCCGCCGCTCTGAAGTCTTTGTGTCGTCACCATCATCGATGTTGACACTTGACACTGCTTTCAATTTTGAGCGACTGCCATCCAATTATGCGGGCCACCAACAGCAACAATAAGGGCAAAGGCATCGCAAACAATTTCGAAAGATATTGAGTCAAATATCGGCTCGAGTTCAATTAGCATTGATTTCTACCCTGCCCTCGGGCCACTTCAAGAATGCTGACAAGCTGAGGAAAAATTTAAATACAGATCTAAGTGGAATGCCCATTTGGAAATGGTTTATAGTATTTAAACATTTGAAAATTATTTAAAGGAAATGCTAAAAATAGTCGTATTTAAATTAATATACACTTTAATATTCCAAACATTTTAACCCTACAAAAAATTCTTTTGAAAGAATGATAAATATTACATATCGGATACCAGACTGGTAGTATATGTCTTAATTAAATTTTGAGTATTTTTTCTGCAGTTATCTGCTGTACGTTCTAAATTTTATATGCCGTAAGAATATGAATTGTAATTCAATAATATACAATTTCATACAAGCATATAAAAATATATATAAGCATAAATTGTCGCTGGTACCAGATGACTAATTTTTTTTATGAATAATAAGTGAAAAATATATCACCAATACTTTACCATTGAATGAAATATATATGTTATAAAAATTTCGAATACATAAAGATATAAATAATTTCTTAACGAACAATCTATGATTAACTTGGATCCCACTCCCACTAGTAAAATTTCCTTGCAAATAACCCAATTTAGCATTCCTTTACTACATAAGTTGTCATGACAATTCTCATTGTTTACAATTTGTATGCTTGAATTACGGCGACGGGAGACCTCATGAAATTTAAATCATTGCCAAAGGCATCAGCAATTTTGAATTATGCAAATTTTATGATTAACACTTGGCCAGACGGGTAGACAGGTAAAGAGCAGAAACCCAAGCGATTTCCCAGGTGAATTCAAAGGGATTTGGCTAGGGTCAGACATGAAAAAGGCCACCACAGACCAGCAAATAAAAACAAGAAAATAAGCTACAAAAGTAAAGGATTTTTGGGATTCCAAACTAAAGTAGCTAAAGCGCTGTGGTTTGAGCTGGGTTTTGGCAACACTGCTTTTTTATTTTTATTTATTTTTTTTTTGTTTTCGGTTTTTTGGGTGGTTGTTGTTCGTTGGGAAAAGCCACATAATTAATGCGATTTTGGTTGTTGCTGTTTGGCGTTTTCCGAAAGTGGAAAATCTGTGGAGTGCCCCGGCCAACGTTAGCTATCCGTCGAGAGTTTTGCTTTATGAGCACTTAATTGGGACCATTAATGGCTGCTAATGCCGCGTAATGCGAGTTTTCGGACTCCGGACCCCCGAAAGTATTGACACCACTCCGCCAACCACAAAGGAAAACAGTATGCCAGAGGGGAGAATGCATTCGACATAAAATCGTATTTATAGCTTTCGGATCTTCCGCTTATATTGCACTGCCCGCTCTCCGATTTACGAGGCCTTATATTTTGCGCCTCCGAAGTGGGCATAAAAATGTGTCTAATTAGCTCTGCTCTCGGATCGCCTTTCGATGGATCACTTCTCCAGTGCCTTGTCAGCGTTTTTCTACCCAGTAATTGGATAGTGATTTATGTTTATTTCCCTGCATACCACATTCATACCTAATTAGCGCTCTGTGCCCAATTGGGTCAACTCACATATACATTTCCAGCTGAGTTTTTAGCTCTAGATAGCTAAGATTCTATTGACTTAGTGCAAATATACATGCAAATTGTTAAGACTACTGTACGAGTATAGTTGACGTGATAAGATAATAAGTCTGCTATTTGTATAGAAATTATACCAGGGACTTAATCGGAAAACCTTGATATATTTTATACACAATTGGTAAAAGACGCACTAGGGAAAACCTATTTTATTGATATTTATTAAGATAAAAATGGCAAATAAAAGAATAAAATCAAAAAATCTTATATTTATTATAAATCTGGTACAAAGTGTAACCTTTAAATATCAATTTAATACTCATACAATACACTGTTTGCTTGTAAATGCAGTTTACATATTTTTATAATGATGATGTAATGGCTCTTAGTAACAAATTAAATATTTAAAGAAAGTACAAGTACTGAGTACCCGAAATTCGGGTCGAATGACATTATGCTCTGTCGCCTTTTTTCAGCGGTCATTTACTTTTCGATATTGCTTTTTGTGGCAATTCGTTTCTGTCTGTTTGTTATTGCTGATTGACTTTCTAAACAGTCGGGAATGGGTTCGTAATGGGATCGAACTGCGCAGTATTCTATACGTAACTTATTTGGCAAATATTCCGTATATATTTCTGGCCATATAGGGGGGAATCTGCTTATCAGCTTCAACCCTAGATACAGGCAGTATCTCTCAATTAAATTAAGTAAATATATTTGCTTTGTAGCTGGGAAAACATGACATGAGCTGGCTTGCATGCCGAACTTAGTCTTTTCCTCTACTTTTTTTTTTGCCAATTTTCATAACGATGCTGGAAAACTTTCTTTGGCCAGCGGCATTTGTGGCTTTGGCGGCGGCAGCCTTTTCAACAATGGGAGAAAATTAAGGAGAAATATCAAAGTCACGATCGGGCAATGGGCAATGGGAATGGCCATAACCATAATCAGCATGATCAATGCTCTGGCAAAGGCGGCCCAAACAAAGGGGTTCCCGTATTTTGATTAATGCCGCAGCTTGCTCTTTGACCCCAGCAGTTTGCCGTGTGACCAACTCTGCTCAGATGAGATAAACATCCAGGTATTGGCATTTACAAGCACTCAGTGACACCTGTGCCACCACAGAGCCAGTGGAATATACATAATTAAACGTTGGAATTCGAGTTGATAAGAACTAGTGATGCACTGGGAAAAATGTACTACTATAAGTGAACTAATTGTCATTACTTTTATGAAAAGAACAAGCTAAAATATATATTCTTTACTTTCTAGAATCTATTGTAGTAAATGTGTAAAAGTAACAATTTTCCTTTCCATTATTTATTGAAATGAAACCCTGCCTTAACTTGTGAAAAATATCACGTTTCTAGACTGTTCCCCAGAAATAATGGATAATGTACATATATACATTTGTAATAATGATTGTGGTGCAAGTTTTCTAACTTATTTTGCCATACAATTAGTTGTCACATTTTCTCCGAGTGCTCTTCTAATTGAGTTGCCCGGCGAGATGCATTCGCTCAGCGGTTGACAGCTCTATTCAGGTGTAAGTGACGAAACCGAATCCGAAACGCCGGCTGGCAGACAACTATGCTCGGAATGTTTATGGCTTACGCCTCGTTAATTCATGCAATGCCCAAGTATGCCAGCAGCGGTTCTCGGCGGCTCCTGAGCGATGGCATCATTACGCCGAAAATAAAGTCTTACGCAGCTACTGGCCTCTTATTTAGCCACTCGATGCAACCGCCGCCGGGTCGAGGTCTTCGTCCTCATCCCATGAAAAATAAACACAATAATTTGCAAAATCCAAACCGAAACAGTTTCTACCCAAATTCGTCACGTTCCGCAGGCTCGCACTTAGGGTTTCGCTTCGAAATTAAAAAGCGAAGCAATTTATGACACAAATCGTCTTGCGGCGGCGTCTTGAGCAAATAAACAAAACAGAAAAATAAAATCGCCCAGGATGCGTAACGAAAGATTCAATTAAAAATGCTAATGTGTCCGAGGGTAAACAAAGGTCCTGAACTGGGGAAAAAGTATGGGTAAACAAGAAACAAATTTACATGACGACAAACTTTGGAAATATAAAATTATTAACAACATTTGTAAACTTTATAAAGTAACATTTTATGTATAAAAACAGTATTTGACTTTCAAAATCATTTTAAAAGTTGGATTATTTTCTATTTAGCATTTTTTTTTTTATTATAGTTGTAAAGCTAAAGTATAATCCTGACTTTAGTATAACATATTGTTTTCTCAGTGCCTTTAAATGGGTTGAAGAAAGAATCAAAGGGTCTGGGGCCTTTCGACCGTCCGTCTCAAACCCAGGGTCGCCTCACATTGCAGTTACTGGGCCATAAAAATATAAATTTTTAATGAGCTCAGCCCCAATACTCTGCAAATTGTATGCATGTGCGTATGCGACGACAAAATAAACAAACATATGTATGCTTGTTTGCAAATAATCAATGTGGGGTCCGAGTACAATGGACTTCAGTGTGGGCCTACTTTTCAATATCAAATTGCAATATTTGCATAAAAATCAATAAAATATTCAAATAACCTCACTTGAATCGTCTGACAGTTTAATTAAATACTAAAGAGATTTCCTGTTATGCCCAGCTATGACTTTTCGTCATCTCGAATGATTTATTTCTGCATTCCGAGCTCCATTCAAGCCGCGCCGGGTGACAGATCTTGTCGAGGAAATTAAGGAAAGGACAAGAAAAACAGCCCCGCCAAGTGACACAATCGGACAAATTGACGGCCCGTGGCCCACACACAAATCGAGCAACTGAAGGAACTGGAGGAACCTCGGGTACCAAAAAGAAATCATCGTCGATAAATTGCTGGCTGACTTGAGAAATTTACGCAATAACCACAACTGCAGGCGAGCAAATAAAAATAATGAAGATGATGGAGAAAAGTTATTAATGGGCAGGAATACCAAAGACTCTTTGTCGCCGATTTCTGCTTAATTGTACAATAATATTTAATTGCAAGATTTGCACAGAAGAATTATGAATATGCCGCAGATGAGCCAGCCGGCAGTGGGTGTGTCGTCCGAATAAACAATCCCAAACAAATGTATCTGTACGCCCCGTGTATCTGAATCTGTATCGGCAACCGTATAAGGCAACTCACTTTTTTGGGGCTTTAAAAGCCTGCGCCCGCCGAATATGGCAAATTGAATGATGTGCGAGGGAAAAGTCACAATCACAATCGCAATCATTCGTTGTGACAATTTTATTTACCGACTTTGTGCGGCTTTTACGGGGCTCTGTGGCTGGGCTCAGCGCGAAATCTTAGTAGAGCAGCCACCGCATTGATCGAATTTACATTCTCGGAATTGTTGAAATAGGTAACCGGGGTTGCTTTCAGACAATAAGCAATTGTGGTTAAGGTTTTTATTTTAAGCGCCATATGGCGATATGTGCAAGGGGAAAGTGAACAAAAAAGGAAACACTAAATATACAAAAAAATTTAGAAAAAAATTGAAATTAAAAGAGTTAAAACTATTTATTATTGTAATACATAAAATAATTTTAATTATTATTTACATATTTACTATTTACAAAATTATAATTAAATTGTAGGAAATTCTTCATATTTTCTACAAGAAAATATGTTTACTTATTCTACCGCTGAAGCTTAAACTGACACTGTCATTAATTTGGTTAAGATAAACTACAGAAAGCCTTTTTAAAAACAGCATTATTCGTAATTTATTAATACTTTGTTATGTGCACTACAAAAATTATAAAAAGACTTTATCAATGAAATAACCATTTACCACACCTCCATATTTTCCGACTGATAATGCCGGGAAAATAAAAGTCAGCGCAGCAATTTGCCGAACGTTTCCCAGAAAAGCAATACAAATACAAGCTCATTTAAATGGCGTACAAACAACGGGAAAGCCAACAGTGAAGCCAAAGTCAAATGAAGGAAAAATTATGAATATCCATGCGAAACAATGTCATGGGAAGCAACAAAGCAACAGAAAAGGGGAATGGAAAAGCACTTGAAATGCATTTTCACATATTTCCCCCGAGGCGGCCCCACCGATTTCTCCCCTTTGGGAATTCGCTTATAAATATTTTATAGGTTTATGTATTCGAAAGAAAAACCAAACGCAGAAGCCAATACATTTAATGTGTTTCCCTCATATTTTTAGACATTAAATGGCCAATGCCAAAACACACATGACGTATGCGTAATATGGAAATACCTCCCACTCGGCCAGAACTTTCCTTGACATCCAGCGAATATTATACACATATATATAGTTACTATATATCACTGATATGACCGGGCGGGCTTTACGATCAGACTGCATTGCACAACCAGGCGACTTGTGTATATTTTTGAATGGCTGTAGTTTGTTTACAAATTGGCGACATTAAAAACTATTAAGACGAATCGAGAGGCGCAAGAAGAAAACTCGGCTCGCTCCAAACCAGCAAATAAAAACAAATTATAAATAAACGCAAATAAATAGAGGCAGCACGGTGTGCGTGTGTGTGTGTTTGCGCGTTCTGGGTTGGAAAACTGTGTCGCTGTGTCAGCGTCGTCGCATATGAAACGAAATAAATGTTTTCCCCGCGCGCGCGTTTTAAATAGCCCGAAAAACGCGCGCATGTCGCGCCTGTGTCGCGCGTTTTGCATACCTTCGATTTGAGGCTTCTAAATGCCAATCGCTTTGCTACAAACAACTCTGAAGTTAAAATGAAACCAAATAAACAGAGCTAGGTATTTTTAAGTGACATACAGCAACTTGCTTGGGTGGAAAATTTGTTCTTTTTCGGTCTACCAACACGCAGGGCAAGTGCTCAGAGGCCCAGAAGAACACATTTTTCATCAGAATTATTTTTCGAAACTAAAACTATTTAAAATATTCAAGGATATCCTTAAAAGCAATGATATACTGTTTGATTAATATATGGAAAGTATACTCAACTTAATAATAAATTAGCACTTTAGATACTTTACAAAATTCATCGCTAAATTACTTCTTGATTTAATAAGATTTATCATTTTTCAACATTACAAAACACATAAATAAATTAATTCTTTGTTAAATTAATTTTAAAATAAAGTTTGCAGCAAATAATTTTATGTTCTTAAAAAGGAAAACAATAAACACCAATTTCAAGCATTTCAGAAAAAAAAAGCTGTTGAAAACCACAGCTATCATAGAGTATTTCTAGATATAACAAATGATTCCTCTTATTATGGTTTTTCCAATACAACATTAACACAGTTCATTATTTTTACCTTTTCGCAAATTCTGCTTAGTGAGTTTTAAAATGTACACTTCCTGGCTGTTGGACACTTGAACCCGATGGCACAGAAATGATTTAAATTCGGGAATGCAATTTCACTGGCACTCGCATAAATTGACTGCACTTGATCTTAAATAGCTTTCCCGATCGCGCGTTTTCCTCTCCGTCGAAGATTGTTTTCTTCCAGCTCGTTGCGCGTGCGGTTCTGCACTGAATCGCCAAGTTTGTAGTGAAGAGGTACGAGCCCGAATCGGAATCGGAAAACGAACGGCGAGCGATTCCACTCGAGTTGCTCGGGTCTTGAGACTTTGAGTGCTTCTCTCGATCGATCGGTTGGTCGGCCGATCAAAAGCGCAATAAATTCCCCTTACAATGAGTGGAAAGTGAGTGGAGCGCTTGGCGATTGCATTTTTCTCTGCATTATTTTACCTTGGCAGCTTTATTAATTGCGTGCACGGGTCTGGTTTATGCCGAGAGCACAAAAGTACGAGAGTATCTCGTAGATACATGGCGCCACAAAAAATTCCTAGGGGGAGGGAGGAGAATAAAAAGAGAGATCGCCGCACGAAACCACAGAAAATAGCGCATCTGTCAGGCCGCAAATCAACTAATAATTTAGCTTATGTTGGCTCTGTGAACTCGACTTCCTATAACCACTTCCTATTCCCCTGTGCTATCCCACGACCATGTGGCGCACACACGTGCTGCTCGGGCTCCCGCGCTGGCCATGTCATGCTTCATACTCCATGCTCCACCTACAGCACGTTGCCATAATCTGCATACTATCCATGCTGCCGGCTAACGCCAGCGCAACGGAGATATGCACTGGGAGAAAATACATTGAGATGTGTTATTTAACTAGAAAAAACGAAACCAAATTTTTCTTGAAGCTAATAAAATATCCCTAAGCTATTGTCAAATAATGTTAGACATTTTTTCTTAGCAGAAGACCCGAAAGCATTTAAAAACTCGATGGTAAGGCCTGGGCACCTCTGCCTTAGAGATAAACGTGCCCAATCTATCTAAAATTTGGAATGTGTGTATATTTTTTATAAACTAATATAAGCACCCATTAAAAACCATACTTAAATCTCAGTACCATGTACATTTTCGCAGTGCCTTTTCTCTTTGCACTCGTATATCGCTCACTCAACCAGAGCACCCCTCAGCCCATAACCCCTGCCCCTTTCCACAGCCACCCGCTGCAGGGCGTTACGGATGCGTCACAGTGCATATTTTAAGTTGGCTGATATAATACCGAGGAGGCCTAGACGGCGGCCACTCGAGCGGAATACGTAGCAGCTTCCAAGAATGCCCGCTATGCGGGGGTGTGACGTCTCACCATACATATATATTATATAGTACGTCCGAACCCACATCCATCGCTGATATTTCATTGAGAAATTCTCTCTCACTCCGCTGTTTGTTATTCTGTCATCACGATATTGTCTCTTGGCGGCAATTGCGACAATTCTTCGGGCTGCGTCATGGTTTGTTATGCTTTTCCTCTGCTGTTTTCTGTTTTCTGTATTTTTGTTTTATTTTGATTGAATGAACGACATGAGACCCATGTGTTTGCTTGTGATTTATCAGCTGTTTAAATATGGGCTCTGGGAAAGATGATTAACGCGTGTAATCATTTGTCGATTTACATGTTTAAATGTTATAAGCTATGAGGCTGACTGGTACATCAATAAAATGTGAATTAATTATTAATAGGCACTGAACAGGGCCTGGGAGCTTTACATATTTAATAGCAATTTTGCATACACCATTAATAAAGGGAAATGAATTTTGAATAAATAGAGAACACAGCCTGACTAACGTTGGGATTCTGGGAAATGGTCAGGAAAATCAAAGAAAATTTCCATGGCCAGATTCGTAATCGGAACTCGAGCAAAAACAACAGAGGAAACTCAAAGTGGTTTTGGCACTTATCCAATGGATTCGTAATAATCAGTACCCCTGATTTCCGCAGCAAATAAAAATGCAAAAATAAATATAAATAAACCTAAAGAGCTTGAGTGCCATCATCGATGTATTGTAATTTATAGAATGCAAATCAGACAGCGAGATACTGATTGAGATTGCCTCCGTCTCTCGCATTTATCACGTAGAAAAAAGGCCTGATAAATTAATTAAATATGTATAACGTATATCTTTTTATATAAGAGTATATAAATTATTGTACTAGTTGTAGGGCTTACATATTTAATTATTAATTTAGAAGTCCATTTTTAAATACAAAACTCTGCTTTATCTTATCTTATGTTATATTTTCTCTCCGTGCACTTGCAGTTCCAGTTCACAAAGTTCCCCAGCGTGCTGAAGGCTGGACATTGCCACGGCGGAGTGGCCACCGCCCGGCTGGAGAACCAGAGCGCCCTGCAAGACGCCGCCGGACTGGTGAGCGGTGCCGGCAACGATTCGCATTGTTATTGCACCATCGAGCCCTACATCGATGCCAAGTTCAGCGTGCACATCCAGAAGATTGGCAACAACTACAAGGCATTTATGTAAGTGACCGCAGACAGCCAACCGCAGACAGCAATCCCGTCCACAATGCGGATGGGAATTGGTATTGGGAGGGGTGGGGATAAAGTCGAGTGGTCCGACCTTGAGTTCGATTTCAATTTCGAATGAAACTGTCAGCGGACAAAAGCGGCCGCCTGGCAATTGGCAATTATCCGAAGAGTCCATTGTTTGCCGGCCAAAATGCGGCACCGGGTTCAAAGATCTCTCTCTATCTCACCCAATGCCTCAGCGCATTATCCACGCTTAATTTATTGTGCTCATTATGCTTTCGCTCTTTAATCTTGAACAGGCGCAAATCCATCACCGGCAATTGGAAGACCAATCAGGGCTCAGCCATGCTGGAGCAAATCACCTTAACCGAGAAGTACAAAAGCTGGGTGGATGAGGTAAGTAACTAAATTCTCAGGGACATTAAATCAAACAGGGAATTAAAGATAGTCTCCTCAAGTTAGGTAAGAGTAGAGTGAATTCTATTTAAAGCTAACATTAAGGCTGACACAATTCAAGTTCCCGCTCACAATACGGTTACTACCTCGCATTCTGGGCCAACTCAGGGAAATCCATTCCCAAGCCCAAGCTCTGGCCCGTCGCATTTATCAAATTTGGCCAATCAATGTGGCTAAGGAAAATCGCTTTAAATTATTTGCGGCATTTTGGGTGCACAATTTTGATTTCGGCCGAGCTGCGATTATCCCCGAGGGGCCTTCCACAGCATAAGGAGACGGAGAACCAAAGCCATAGACCAGAAATCATAGCCGACTGACGTCAGTGCTCTGTCAGTGCCCTCGAGTGGCGGCACAGCTTTAATTAAAGCTCATGAATATGCAAATCGGATTTGAGCGATGAGGTAACGGGATTTACTCTCTCGCCCACAAAACAATTCCTGGCAATGGGCGCCTCATAATTGCCATTTCCAAATGAAGTGCAAAGTATTCGGAAACACGGGAACCCCATTGGTTTTGGCATTTTATCAAGGCCTCATAACTGCCTTCAGCTCAACTTCCTTTCAGTGGTTACTCTGACTCATACAGAGGCAAACGCGACACAAAGTGCATTAATTAATTGCACTTTACAGCCGTTGAAATATTTTCAATTCATTCGTTAGATAAGACTGCCGGAGTCTTGGGTTACATGCCGAGAAAAACGATTTGATTTTTCCCCGAAAGAATGACACTGACATTTTTTTGCAATTAACGTTTGAGGAATCTTTCGCAGAATAAATATTTCTTGAAGAAGCAAGAGACCTCATTTGTTCATTGAGAAAACTATGGTTGAGGTTTAAGACTTCAAGTTGATTTAGTTTTTAAGTTTAAATATATTTTTAAAATATATCACTTTTTAGGCTCTTATTTTTACTTGGAAAATATCAAAAAGAATAACCTATTAATATACTAAATGAAAAATATATTTATTTAAAATCCAGAAAACCTGAATTAATTGCTGTTCTGCTAATCTAAAATGCTTACTGCATTTTCCTATTAATATCTGACAAACACATTTCCTTGAGTGCACTGATAAGTGGGTGTTTCGTCAACATTGCGCGGCAACGTCAGCGCTTTTCTGGGCAAGTCGGAATCAGAATCAGCATCGACATTAGCGTTAGCATTAGCTTTAATCAAAACAAACTGTGTAATTAAAACCGGCAGCAGCGCCGGCACAGGCGAAGCCCACACAGAAATGTTTGAGCCCGTTGGTTCCCGTCTGAGTGACTGACTGACTGACTGCGCCTGCAAATGCGAATTGCAATCGAAAACACATTTTGGGGTCATGACTCAGTCGGAGCTCTAATCGGATAATAATGCTCGCTGGTTTCCATTTCAGATATCCGAGCTCTTTGGCGGCATGGAGGTGTGTGGTCTCTCCGTCGTAGTGGCCAAGGATGGGCGCGAGTACATCATCAGCGCCTGCGACAGCACTTTTGCCCTGATCGGAGACACCCAGGAGGAGGATCGTCGGCAGATTGCAGATCTGGTTTCAGGTCGCATGCAGGTGGGTAGAAATCTTTAGGGAATTATAATATATATTCTATACGATTCATGATACTTTCCAGAACGTCTGTCGGCCCAGCATGGCCCAGACTGGACCCGGCAAGTTGCCCTCCCGTTCCTCGGTCTCCTCGCGGGCCGAGAGCCCCACGGACGAGGGCATGGCACCCACTCCGCCGCTACCGGCTGGCCCACGACCAGCGCCCATGGGTGGACCTCCGCCAATTCCGGAGCGCACCTCGCCGGCCGTGGGTTCGATTGGGCGGTTGAGCAGCCGCAGCAGCATCTCGGAGCTGCCGGAGGAGCCCTCCTCCTCGACAGGAACAGGACCCAGCACGGTGGGTGGTGTGCGTCGCGACTCGCAGACATCTCAGGCCTCGAGCATCTCCTCGGTTTCCCGGGCTCCGGGACAGAGGCCGGCGCCAGCACAGACCCAGAGCTCTGTAGTGGAGGACGCCGAGGACACCATGAAGAACCTGAGGAAGACCTTTGCGGGGATATTCGGGGACATGTAGGAAATCGCTAACAAGAAGCGCGGCAGAACGGCCAGCGAGACGAGCAGCGGCAGCGGGCCGGGCAGCGTGCCCAGCAGCGCCGGACCGGGGAGCAGTGGCGGCGGCTTCAGTGGCTCCTTCCTGGGCAAGCAGTTCTCGTTCGCCAGCGGTGGCGGCAGCAGCGGTGGAGCGGTGATCTCCACCCAGCCCACGCAGGAGCCACCAGCTGCTCCGCCGGCCATCAACAGCAGCAGCAGCGTTTCGGATAGCGGTACAAAAACTACGGATACGAATACGGAAACAGATAAAGCCGGAGCCGGCTATCAGCCGGTGACCAACTTTGAGCCACAGGAAAGGGTCAATCCCTTCGACAAGGAGCCGCACAAGTCGGCCAGTGGAGCCAGCATCAACACAGCATCCTCCTCATCCTCGATGTCCTCATCCTCCATCTCGTCGCGGATCAATCGGAATGGCAATGCCATCAAGTCCCCGCCACCGCCGGCGGGTCCACCACCGCCGCCACCCAGCCATGTCAGCCATGTGAGCAATGCCAACAGCTCCAGTGGCTATCGGAACAGCTTCAGCAGTTCCCTGAGCAAGGACAAGACCAGCTACGGCAACTACGGCAGCAGCACCTCGGTGGAGACCATCACGCGCATGGACACGAACACCACGAACACGGGAGCCACGGCCACGGAGGCCGGAGAGGCCAGCGGCATTACGGCCATCACCAACATTAGCAATAGTGCAGGAGCAGGGACCATAGCTCCTGTTACAGGTTGGAGTTATTAAACAAATAAATAATATTCTATGCTAACTTTTTTGGATCGATCTCAAGGTACCATTACCACCTCGGTCACATCCAACGACTGGAGAACGGCCATCGGCATGCGCTCGGCCAGCGTGTACAGTGCACCGGCCGCAGTGACCACCACTGGATTGCCCGGAGACACCTCCGGCTACGACTCCAACTCGATTGCCTCGCAGGATGGCGGCCTCAATAATCCCAGCGACTTGCCCTCGTACACCCGGCCCTCGTACTCGCGATCCGAGAGCAATGGTAATTATCTAGCCGTGGGCGTACTGCTGGTCAGCCTGACGCTGCGAAAGACCTAGAGGACACATATATACATATAATATCATACCATTTAATCTCATCATTATCGTACTAATCAGCTACACCCCCATATATGAATATTTAGAGACCAACTAAGTGTAATCGATTAATCCCTAGCTAGCCAAGTAGGCAGCCGTGTCAAAGTGTTAGCCAAATAACGAGAACCAATTAGGAGTTACATATATGGGTTCATGATTTAGCCTAACTGCTTTTGATTTTCCTAGCTGGGGCTTTCTCCAAGCTCAGTGAGTAAGCCAAATATTACGTATACGACATGCGAGCCGCTCAAGTGTTTGTAAGTCTCCTCCAGCGATGCTAAAACGCTTGCCTGCACACACACAGACACACACTCGAGATATGTATACAACAGAACCATAACAAACAGCAGTACAGTACAGTACAGTACACACTCGCTAGAGTGCACCGCAAACCTGAGTTCAGTTCTGGCTTTTTGGGCACGCAACCAGAGAAACAACAGAGAAACAAAAACAATCGCAGAAAAACAAACAAACCAGAAAATCAAGAAAATAACACCACAAGAGTAATCAAAGCTTTTAGTATGAAAAAACCAAATTCCTTAGTAATTCTAGTGCAACCATTTTTCAGTTTTAGTGCGTCTGTGTGTGCGTGTGTGTGTATAGCAGTAAATGCAGAGTTATCAAAAAAGATGAGCTCCCAGTACAAAAAAAGTTATCAATCAGTCCGGAAAAGTACTACCCTTGCGAATCAGTTGGCATTTTCATTCACGAAACACATTGATAAAGCTTGGTTTTTGGTAACGCTCATTTTGCTCATCCTCCATCACCAAAGTCAAGAATCAAAATGCAAGGAGGCGATCGAAAAATGTTTCTTATTTATCCAAAAAAGCAGTAACAACAAGATGAAATTCAATTTTCTTTATTACTTATTTTTTAAGGTTTTTCTGTATCTAACTTTTATTTTCCTATTTCTAACTTATTGTATTTGATTTTCATTGCGTTTAAGTAAGGATTTCTAAGAATTTGGTTTAAAAATTGTAAACCAAATTGAAAATAATAGCTTTAAATACCCCTTCGATCGTCTCCAGCATTACATAGAAGTAAAGCTCCTTTATTGGCTCACGTAGTGCTAGCAATAAGTGCTAAAGAAACTGCACCCACGCCAAATTGATGTGCACCCATGTCTCCATAACCATACACGATCTCCTACTAATTTCTGACACCGATTCTTGCAGCCTCCAAGCAGTCAGATCTGGACCTGATTTTCGGAGACAGCAAGACCACGCCAGCCTCTTATGGAAATGGCAAATACACCCGGGCAGCGGGATCCATCTCAGATGCCGACATGATCTTTGGCGGGCCGCCCTCCAACTACAAGACCGATCGCTTTGGGGCAGCCAAGAGCATGAGCATGAGCTCCAGCGGAGTGGGTTCCGGCAACGGATCCGGTGGATATAAGATCTACGATGGCATACAGAATGCGGCTTTCAGCGACTTTAGCGATTCGGGCAGTGTGAGCAGCATTGGATCGCACACCAAGCGCTGGAGTGCCAATAGGGAGGATGACGACGAATTGGACTTGAAGTGAAGTGAAGAGTAGAGGAGCCATCACCGAAAGCACAGTCACTCACAAGACATGACACACACACTATACACCACAAGCAAACTATGGAAATCTATCTATTTTCTGCCTCTGAAGTTTCCTGGTTTCATGGGAATGAACACTAAGCATCCACACACTCGCTCATCTTTCAGTTACTATCGTTTTCACTATCGACTATCCCCTCATAACCCATTAAGATACTCACCCTCATCAGCAGATAATGCTATGTAGACACTGTAGAACACTACTAATCTATAAATATAACCACCAAAGCAACACAATAATGCAAAGCCCATTAGATAATGTCGCCGATGACTTGACTGGTTTTGCAGCATGATATATAGAAGATGGGAATCTGGATGGACGAGGAACCTATTTAATTACACATACTTAAAAGCATTTTGAAAGATTTTCCAAAAATAAGAAAATATACATACATATATTATTGAGAAGAATATTGAATTATATACCAACATATTAAACCAATTGAGGAAAGTATTCGCAAGCGTATATTACATGTTGACATGGAAGAACTTTTAAATAAATCCAAATATTAATGAATTTGTTATATATACCAACATGAGACACGTATGAAATCCTAATACTATATAAAATTAAAGACAATATGCGCAAAGTATAACAAACGGGCGAATGTTTAATACTAATCTATATGCGGACATAATTATAATGGATAAATCGGTTAACGAACTATATATGTATTCGGGAATTACTATGAGCAAATGTTACATACCAAACACACGGAGACACAACTACAAAGCTACTCACACACAAATTAAATGTTTATTACCACAAATATTATGATTATTATTATGATGTATTAGCAGTTAATGTTTACGAGCATTCAAAGCGATAAAGAAGATACGGGAGACGAGTAAATGAACGATATGGCAGAGTACCAACCACGACAAGCAATGTTAACCTAGGCTGAATAACGAACCAAACATATTCGAATATAGCGATCTATATATGCGGCTTAGTCGGTACAGGGAGCGGTTTGAGAACGGAATAGCTGGGGGCAGTGGTATTGACGAATACTTAGATAATATATACATAAATAAATATTTATAAATGTTGCAAGCGACAACGAAGTCATATTAAACATTCAATACACAAAAGCTTAACTCCATGATTTAGCCACAAATCTTTGATGAATGTTCTTCTGTTACGCACATGTTTGAGCATTATTTAGAGCAATAGACAATTTTACATATTTGTTATATATTTGAGGAAAATATAGTTACGATTGGGTTGTATACTTCTCCTTCTCTTTTATCGAATAATTATTACATTAGAGAATTTTAAAACAGAGAAAAACTTGAGGAGTTTGTTACGTTCTTACCTACTCTCTTCGATTGTAGCTACAAATATTTTAATCTAAACAAATTTACAACTATACAATGATTCTTTCCACTTCATGCTATATCATCCTACCATCTCTCTCTAAAAATATTTATACATTAAATATATATGTAAGTTACAAGTGAATCTTTGGCTACGCGTACTTTCGTAATCCTAAACATCATCATTTTAATCGAACTGGCACATATTCACGAATGTTTTATAAACATATACATATATTTATAACGACAAAAATGTAGAACAGAAACGGAAAAGTACATAAATAAATACGGGCATCAATCGAGCAATTCGAAAGCATACACACATATATCATGGCACTCGACCCACAGCTCACACACCCCATAACTATATCGTACATCAAGGGAAACCGAATGTAATGAAAGTGCTGAAAACGTAAATTGAAATTCAAACGAAATACTCAAGCATAAACCATATAACTTACACGACTTCTAATCTGTTGCAAAATATACCAAATAAATACTCGTATTATTGTGAAAGTATAGCGAAGATATATGTATTTATATGTTGTCTGTAATTGATTCACCTTCCCCCTCAGAGACCCAGAAGAAAGCGAAGCCCCCGAAAACAAAAATATACCCCATTTGCTACTCACAAAATTTACTGCAAATCTATATATATATACAAGTACTACAAATTACTCCAATGAACGGCAATGGCTAAGCAAACCCCAAACCAAACCAAAACCAAAGTAACAATAAATGAGTTGATGATTGATACAAAAGCAAAGACCCAAATTGTTTTCCACTCCACGCACAATTTCGCGTGCATTTACCTGCGGAATCGAGTTAGCATTGACATTAGTGGGAAATCCTTCTAGCGGAAAAACGACGGCGGCAATCTTAGGCTGATGACACCAGGAAAAACACTCTCACTAGCTCTGTCTCTGATCCGCTTTTCCAGAGCAACGAGGCCTGCCATTGTAATGTACCTATACCTGCCGCTGATCTGCTCGACTACCTGCTATATGGCGGAATTATTGGCCATCTGGGCGACGACATATAAAAGGCGGTTATTTTTCAGGGGCCAAGGTAGTCTTCAAACACGACACATCCGTTACAGACACACGCGATCTTCAAGATGCCGCAACTACGACGGGATTACACAATCGTCGCTCTCCTGCTTTTCATTAGCTTCCTGCATCTTTCCAAGGCAGCCAGTTACCAGCTTCAATCCTATGATTCGGATACGGATAATGACACTATGAGCAACAACATCAGCGGAGAGGAAGAACTCGTTGGGGGCGAAGTTGCTTACACGGAAAGACCTTTCTCCTGGCTGAGAAATGCCAACAGCATGCTCAGCGGCACCGCTGGCCATGTGGTCATCCAGGTGGCCAAGGAACTGCTCCATCGGTCTGCCGGAAATAGTCAAGTAGGTCCAGAAGTGTGTCAAAATTCATACTCAAAATAAAGTAATTTCTATAGGGTAATTTTTGAATTTGAATTATTTATTAATTTAATACCTCTGAAACTGTAACATCTTTCTCCCAACAGGTCTTAAGTCTGAATCTGACCAATCTGTTGATCATAATTTTACTGAAAGTTCTAATCTTTACGGCTGGCATGCTGGGAGCAGGACACTGGACTGGCTATGGCAATGGATATGGCCGTTCCGCAGAAGGAAGTTATGACTTTTCTCTGGGTCTGACCCCGGGAGACGATTATCTGATAACTGGATTCCTGGCAGCACAAGGAACCGGCAAGGATGAGTGCCTGCAGGCAGCATCCTGTGCCTGTCCCACCGCAGCCTATGCTTATGCGAGGGCAGGAAGACATCTGTTGGGACTTACTGAGTTAATTCAGGGGTAAGAAAATCCATAATATATATTCCTATATTAAAATAACAATAAATAATATAAATTCCAGCGAGGCATCTGTGGAGAAACCACGTTACTTGGACCTCATAATCCTGATGGAGAAATCCGCCCACAATGGCTATCGAGGAGACAACTGCAACACCACCTACAAGTGCGATGGCATCCTCTAAACTTGCTTCAAACAATAACACTGTTTATGTATCAATTAAAAATGTATATTAAATCATTAAGTTGTAGTACAAACGAAGTGCAGGTTAGTGCTCGGTTAGCTGCTTGTGGTGTACAGTCTCAAATGGTTCAGCATGGAAATCAGATTAGTTGCTAAATATTTTAACTAAGCTATGTCTATTATTGTGTCTACTTCGGTTGCCTCTCGACTGCTAATCCAGTTTAGAGCCTGACTGAGGATTAACGGAGGATGTTACGGTCTACATTCAGCTGCTCCTTGCCACCTGTTATGGCCTTTACGAATTCCGGGTAGTGCAGCAGCCCGTCGTTGTTGTCATCGGCAATAAGCAAGAATTTGTCAATGGCCTCTGTGGGTGGATAAGAAGTAAAACCTTATTTAGTCAAAAAATATATGTTTCAAAATTTAAAAATGAATTTAAGTATCTTACTGGGCAAGTAAACATTAATAAAAAGGGTAAGTAAGTATTACCTTACTGTTTCTGCTTCTAGTTTTTACAGAACAGATAAGGTATGTGTTGTTTACCTATAAAGTGTTCCAGCTCATCGGTGGCATTTTGCAAGTATTCATCCCGCTCGCTATTCTTAAAGTAGTCATAGTTATGATGCATGGCAGACTGAATCATCTCCAGGCCATCGAGTGCATTGTTATTGTCATTGTCATGGGCCTAAAGTTAAAAATATACCTTATAGAATTCACTTTCAAAAGTGTCAATTATTCACCTTAAACATGTAGAAGATTTTCTCTTCCTCGCTCATGTCCTCCAGGCTGGCCTGAACACCCATGTCCCTCAGGTCATCATCAATGCGACTGAAAGATTTATTTTTGTAAGATACAATTTTAATAAAATACAAAATAAATGATTTATTCTTATAAACAAGGAAGAAAACTTGAGTGCAACCTAAGATTAGTAAGATTTTTAATTTTTCCCACAATCTAATTAATAAAATCTCAATGACTCCCCGAACTCACTGCTCTTCATGGGTAAGATGCTGGTCCACTCTCCGCGTCTCGCCCCTGGGATGATGTGGACCCCTCTTTACCGCCAGGGTGCCATCGAAGCTCTGGCTAAAGCTGGCAATGCAGATGATGAAGTTCAGCAGATTGGAGAAGTTGCACATTCTGTACATTCCGAAAAGCAAAAGATTTTGCCTGCAAAACTGTGTGTTGTGTGTTGAGTTGGATATTTGTGTATTTTTCTTTTGCGGGGTGGGTTTCGGTCAGGTACCAACTGTCAAATGTGACTATCAAAGCGGTTTCCCAATGCGCAGGCGCTGGAGTTGTCAAAATTCAAACATAGCAACCTCGGCGGCAACTGCCGAGAGTTTGTTCAATAGAAATAGCCAAAGTTAATTCAGTATCGGCTCTGTAAACCCCAAAATAAGACGACGCATTTAATTATTTGTTAAATTTCCAAAATGTGCGAAAAGTATTGCGATGAGTTTGAGACCTTCAATCCGGAGGTTGAGTTTGTCAAGTTCCAGAAACGCAAGCCAGTGGTGAGGACAGCCCAGCTCTACGAGAATCTGCACAAGCGGGAGGACATCAAGTGTCCGTGTGAGTATGGTGGAATCTTTTGCAGAAACAGAAGCATCTGTAGACAGATCCTCATCAGAACCTCTTGTAATTATTAAAATTCGTTATATTTTGTAGACGCCTTTAAGGGCTATGGTGTGGAGACGGACACCAACACCATGTATCGCACCTGCAACTCGGAGTACGGTTACTATGCCCCCAATGCCTATACCATTCCCAAACGCTACTATCCGCTGCCCCAGACTTTCTCCAACGAAGTGACCCGCTTCGGCATGTATCGCAATTTCTCCCTCAACACCCACATCGATCGCACTTTCTATTGAGCCAAGGTTTATACTCAATTTTATGGGTTTTCAGTGCGATTTTCAAATTTTATGCTGGTCAACAAGTGATATAACTTCCTCGAAAACTTTACCTAAGACATTAAGACATTAAGCCGCAAAAACAAATTATTGAATAATAAATTTAAAAATTTTAAAACCCAAGCTTAGTAGATTTGATTTTAATTACAAATAAAATAATATAATATATATAATATGAGAAAAGTAATTCCCATGAAACATTTTCATTTACATAAAGCACTCTTATAAAAATTAATCAGTACAAAATGTAAACAACTCCCACAAATGTTTCCAGCTCGGATTATCATGTTTTTTCAAGTTCTTCGTTAAGTTTTCTGCGTTTACCAAAAAGAACAAGTATAAAGACACCACAAAACACGATACCAATGCAAATGTTTAAATTTAAAGTAAATCAAGTGAACCCACCGCCGCGTTTTATCTGCAAGCCGCCAAAATGAGGTGAGTATTAGCATAAGTTCGATAAGTACTGAGCCCCGAGTGCTGTCCCTAGTGAAAACAAGAAGCTACTCGATGCACTGCTGTGCGAGATCTACGGCCGGCAGGAACAGTTGGCCCAGAGCATGCGAGACAGCTGCCAGGATACCAAGAAGCAGATGGGACAACTGGCTCGTATGGTCAGCGGCATGGCCGGCAATCGGTCTAGTTTGGAGCTACTGAATGTGCGGAAGCTCATCGATGTTTGCGCCATCCTCAAGGTGGAGATCCTGATGATCGGTTATCTGCTGGAAAAAGTCCTCATAGCCAGGGACCGGTTGCAACGCCACCAGGAGGTGCTCTGCGAGTTCGTTACCGCTATACTCGTCCTGGAGAGTGGTAAGAATAAATTAGGATTTAAGCTAAGATTTATTCTAAGATTTAAGCTCAGATTTAAGCTAAGACTTGAGTTAAGATTTAAGCTAAGATTTAAGCTAAGATTTAAGCGAAGGTTTAAGCTAAGATTTAAGCTAAGATTTTAGCTAAGATTTAAGCTTACTTATACTAGGATTTAAGCGAAGAACAAGTTCTTTAGGGAGTTACTTATACAAGTAAACTTAAACTTACTTATACAAGTAAATGAATTAATTAAACTGTAATATTTGCTAGTTAGATGCTTAGATCAATTTTTAATATAAGGTGCAGTGTTAGTTTTGGCTTAGAGAGTCTAGTTAAATCTTTTTAGATAACCAAACTTGTGTGAAGTTAACTAAGCCTGCCTTTAAATTCCATGTACTTTTTAAGAGGAGAAAATGAGTTCGGAATTCTACAGGTGTTAGATGTACTATAAGATGTTAAGAGTCTAGGGAAATTTCCATAGAGAACCGAACATATGTGACGCTAATTAAGCCTCCTTACAATTTCCAAATATTTATGTAGGAAAATCAAAGCCTTGGGTTTTGAAAAGATAGTTTCTATATTAAGTTTATAAAAGTTAAATAACAGCTTATTACCCTTCATTTTTTCGAGTACATTAAATGTCAAAGTGTGGGTGAGTGGGAGGATTGGCAGTGAGGACTGCGCAGACTCCAGACTGACAGCTGGGGGCTCGGTTGCTTTATAGCCGGAGCTGCCGCGGACCTCAGTCAAGTGCGGAACTCTCAGCTGTGTGGATCGTGAAGTGCGGAACTCGGAAGGCGGAAAAGCCAAGAAAAGCTCAACGCTGAACGCTGAAAAAATCCTCGCTAGCGTCACGCAACGTGCATGTATGTGTTTGTGTGTGTGTTTGTGTTTGTCTTTTATTGAATGAACTTTGTTGTGTCCTGTTGGGTGTGCGTGTGTCTGTGTGTATTGGTGTGGGCAGGTGAAGCTCAGGAGGTTGAGTTGATGACGACACAGACGGGGCCAGAAATACCAAGAAAATGTAACAAAAAAATATCTAAAAAATATCCAAGCAAGTGTGGGAGTGTGTGTTAGTGGTACATGTGTGTGTGCTAGCGGTTTGAAATAACCAGCGTGTGTAGGTTGGCCTCCACGAGCATTTTAGCCAGTCTTATCTATGTTTTTGTATCTCTCCTCTGCCTCACTGTCTCTATATCTCTAGGTGTGTGTGTGTGAGTTTGTGTGCGTGGGGGTGTGCGTGGTGAGTGTGTGTGTGTGTTACCCTTGATATTCCCAGACCAAAATACCAATGGTGGTAACCAAACAAGAGCAATAAAAATAAAGAAGCGCGTGCAAAAAAAGGAAAATGTAGCGTGCCACCGTTCAGCATGTATTTATTTATTTATCAATTCACTTATTCGCCGGAGAACTTTATTTATTTATTATTCATCATAACTAGCGGAGAGGCTGAGGCAGCCAGCCGCCTAATTGAATTCCCCGTCGTTTAATTGAATAATGCAGTTTTATCGATCGAATGCTGCCTGAACGCTGGCGAATGAATTTAAAAACTCGGACGCACTGCGCCTAAAAGCATGCAATCGAAAATTTCATTAAACCTGCAACCTTACTGCCTTCCTGCCGCGCCATTTTGTGCCCCTCGTAGCCACCAATATTTATTCCACGTAACACACACATACATATATCCATGCGAGGTGACTCTTGGCCATTGTTGTTCAGAATGCGATTCTGAGTGTGATTCATGTCACGCCTCTCACACCCTCTCTCACACTCGCCCTGCAAAAAGGCCCTGCAAACTGGCTTTTTGTGTGGCTACAAAAATTACAAAAAAAAACCCGAGTCGTAGTTGATTGTGGATTGCATAACTACAAAGAATGTCCCACAAAAAAAGACCAAAACGGAAGAGTTGAAGGCCGCGCACGGCTTATCCATATATCTGGGCCAAACCACGGCAATCCATTATGCAGCCATGGCTGTTACTGGTATATAAAGCCAAGTTAATGAAGGAAAACTTGAAAGAAACTTTGTGCTCCGCCCTCGATTAATAACCGCATGGCAAATACCTCAAAGTTCTGTTCCTGTTTTCTATCGCTAAGCTCCTCCGGTCTTAATTAAATGCCACGTGGAGCTTCAAGCTCTGTTTACCTTTCCGCTTGCGAAAACCCAAGGCCATCATCCTGGGGCATTAGGCTGCTTAGGCCTGTCGGTGAACAACGGACTCCGCTCGTGCAGAATTTATACATTCCAATGCTATGAAATTTTAAAATACGAATTCCGGCTCACAGGTAATTACTTGGCAAGACCGTAAACGCAAGCGTAACGACGAAAGTGGGTCAAGACAGTGGCCAGTAAGGTGGGCAATCGATGAGTGCACCACAAGTCGTACAATGGCATGGTTATACTGGGAGAAAAGAATATAGACATTTAATGTAAGTTTCAGTTTTACATTAGGGATAAATTAATAAAAAACTTACACTTAAAATTAATAAAAGACTTACACTTGTAAAAAAAAAGAAACAGTTTTATCATGAAAAGGAATCTTAAATATTTAATTTATATATTTTTATAGACTTCCTAATTATACTTTAAATATATACCTGCTTCTGTGGCTTTCCTGTTTTAAATGTATTTTTAAATTGGTAATATAAAGTTACATTTAAAAGATAACAGTAATAAATATGGAAACATATTCTTATTTTCTTGTCTTCTAAAATACATCCAATATATTTAAAAAAATTTATATTGACAGCTTAAAAGCTCTCAAAAATATCTTGAAAGAAATATCTCAACCCTAGTTAATGTAATAACAAAACTCTTTTTCTCTGAGTGCACCACTAAGACGGTGCTTATTGTCCATTTTCTGTGTTTTTTTCCATCCAAGTCAGCAGTCACCTGGCCGAGCTTTGGGAACTGGGTCTGCAGTTCTTAGTTGTCAAGGTTTTCCTCCGTTTTTGTGTGAAAACTCGTGCTAGTGTTGTTGGTGAGGGTGAATGCTTTTTGAGTTCCTCTGCGAGGCAAGCAAAATAGTTTTCAATGACAGCCGAGTCTGGGGTGTTTGTCCTTGCGTGTGTGTGTGTGTGTGTGTCTGAGGCTTACATAACTTCAGCATGATACAACTACCTATGCAAATAGCTCAATAGTCTCATACGCCTATACACAAACTTATATATATTTCTGTGCATGCCTATGTGTAAGTGTATTTCTGTGCATTATATGTAAATCTTGTGTAAATAATACAATAGGCCACAGCAACAACTACTACTGATACTACTACTACTACTACTACAGCAACAACAAGTACAACGTAAAGCAAAAATGTAAAACCATAAATAGAGAATCCCCACAACAAGAAAAAACTACTACTAACTACAGGCAACTACTGGCAGAAAGCATAGCATACCGTCAGGCGCACGTTAACTTAACATGGGTAACTATGCCAAGTCGCACACACCTCAGCTAACACCCACCCTATGTCTATCTCTCTCTCTCTGTCTCGGTGTGTGTATATTTATATATATTAACATACTTCCCATGTCTCCGATCGATGTACTTTAACTATTGTGTTTTTTAGCGCATCTCAAAGCAAAAACACAGCGACTTTGCTTTGCCTTCTTCGATCTGTTTGCTCGTTTTTAAACAAAGCCTTAACTCTTGCTCTCTCTCTCTGTGTCTTTCTCTTTCTTCGCCTTATTTATTTAACAACGATAAAAACCAACCAAATAACAACGAAAAGGTAATTTATGCAAAAGAAGTTGAAGCGAAAGCTGCTGCATATTTCATACAATATTCGTTGAGCACACATCCTCACGCTGGGGCGGTCCTAAATAAATGAAAATTCAGCTGAACCATTTGCGAATTAAATTTCCAGCTAAAGTTGTTAGATATTTCATAACTTAGTTTTCTTGGAAATGCTTGAAGATATTTACTTATCATTTGGGAACTTGACACAAAGAGCCTTTGAAAAGGTCACAGGGTTTTTACCAGGAAGACTTTTAAGTGGAAAATAACATTCCTAAAATCACACATGGATCAGACATGACATTTAGTGGATTGAAATACTGGAATATTTCACTATTCTGAGAATAATTGGAGAAATCTAGAATTGAGGACTTTACAGTGACATTAATAAATGTAAAGCAATGACATAAGTTTTTATCTAATGCAAAAGTACATGTCATGAAGAATTTGGCTTTTAAGCAACAAAACTTTCCATTGCTAAAAGAAATTGTTATATTTATATGTATATATATACATAAATAAATGATCAAGCTTTTGACCGTCTTAAAAGGATTTAACATTAAATAGTCTTTGGCCACCACTGCGTATGAGTGATATATACATAGACTTAATACATTTCTTGGCCATTAGTTTTATACATTTCTTTAAAAAAATTTATACAAAGGCTTACAATAATGGTGTGCTGAATTTTCCCCTTTCAATTAAGGTCCGCCCTAGGGCACCCCCTGCCACCCAGCCAAGCACAAACACATCGAGGCATTAACTCGTACATATTACTCATGCCAAACGCGCACAGTTCTAATTTTGGCGGCCGCCTGTAATTAACATTTGCATTTTCGTAGGGCAAGGGCTTCGGCTCTCCCCTTGCCTGGCATAAATTTCCATTATTTCGCCATGTCAGAGGCGTTCCACGCCCCCCATTTAACCCACTTATTCATACCCGGGGCAGTGGACACACTTTATTTGAATTTTCCGCTGCTGTTGCTGCTGCTGTACTCTGCTTTTTAGTTGTACTTGTACTTTTTCGATAATCGCTGTCCTATGACCTCTCACCGCACAACCACACCCTAACATATACACACATCTGTTGCATGTTGGCCAAGTTGTTGTTGCTGTTGTCTTCCCTGAATTTGGTTTTTGTTGTTGCTTTTTTTTGCCACCTTTTCAGCAATCATTTTACGCTCTGCTGCCTTCTCTAAACACACGCGTGTTGCCTGCCTTGTTGCCTGTGAGCGTGTACGTGTCGGTGTTTTTGTTTGCCGTGCTTCCTGTTTTGCTTTCTGATACGATTTCTCTTCATTTTGTTCCTCAAAATTCCGAAAGCACCTCCCACATATTGCCATCAAGCTGTAATTACTGCGTCGGAGGTAACTTTACACTCACTGAACGGGGTTAGTTATGGCGATGCAAAGTGACACGAGTGTCGATGGTCTAAGGGGGCCAAAAGGCGCCAGGACATTCGACAGGTGCACACACGTGTGCCAGTTCTGAGGGTTCCGAGTAATCGCAGCTTCAGTTCGAGGGGATGATAACATAATCTTCTCAGCTGGAAAGTCAGGGAAATCTGTAGGAGGATTTTTGTGTCGTTGAGATTATCTGCCCTTGTTTTGGAACTATTATTTTTATGTAGAACTTATTTCAGTCCATTAAGTAGTATGTATAGCAAATACGGATATTTTATTCAGGCTTTACTAATATATTTTAGTTATTAAAGTCTTATTTAAAAGGAGCTCCTTTTTATATTTTTAATATCAATCAAAAGGTTTGATTTTGGTCTTAACTACTATTAATTTAACGAGAAGTAAACGCTACATTCTATTTCATTCGAATAAAAACCTTTAAATAATAAAAAATCATCTGTTTCACATTAAAACATAAATTCCTTACTTTCCTTTTAATCATTTAACTTTATATCACATCAAATGAATCCCCCAAATGAATACTTAAGCCCAACGAAACGACTTTTTGTAAACAGAAATTGTTGCATTCACCTTGAAGTTGATTGAAAGAGATTTCGGGATATAAAAGGGCTTTACCGATGGCAAGCCCATAATGAGCTTGGCTCCTCATGGAAATTCAACTACCAGCTCTGAATTGGGTAGCAAACTCATTTCCCTAAAAGTTTTAAAGAAAGCGGAAGGACCAACTCGCCTGTCACTGGCACAGAGATCCCTTATCAAATTTCTGTAGCTGCAGCAGCAGAAGGAAAAATTGAGCGGAAAATGAGAGAAAAAAATGAAAGAAAACCAGCTTGTTTCTGGCAGAACACACTGTTCACTTAAGTTTTGAGAGCCGGGCTTATTGAAATTGACAGGGAGCTCATTCATTCCTCTGATGCAAATTGATTGGCTTTGCGTTTGGCAGGACCCTATCTCGCACGCTCGCTTGCCTGCAAGCAGACCCATGTGGCGTGTGAGTAATGCTGCTGTTGGGCAATTCGAAAATTTAATCAAAGTTACAAGCAGGACAACTCGTGTTGAGATTGCGAAAAATGCAGCAGCAGGATTCTCCCTCGGGGAGTCATTATGTGAGCCATCAAAAGCAGCGTTTACCCTTCGCAAATTCCCTGTTTATTTCTCGCCCCATTTTCCCGTCTCGTCCTTTTGCATAATCGCCTGTTGAAGGACTTTCGTCTGGGGCCGCGTGATAAAAGCGAATTGCAATCGCTAAGCCGATAATCATTTGGGTTAAGCATTGCAATAGTTTAATGAACCAGCGACCAGGATTAAATGTATTATCCTGACGGGCGTTTGGGAATTCATTAGCAGATTCCCGACGCCAGAATTGACACTAATGGCCCTGAACGTGCCTGCGCATCGGAGACTGCAGTGGCGATGCTGTCTCCAGGACATCCCAGACACTCGGACGCCCCTCGTTTTTGGGGTCACGCCATCCCGGGGGATAAATACGCTTTGAGTACAACACGACTCCTCTTTTCAGCGTCTGAATAGGGGGACATGGGCATTACATAAAGTCAGGAAAATCTCCTTTGAACGGCCAAAAAGGTGGCAAATAAAAAGGGACGCAGAACTTAAGTTAAGCTTAAGCCTGGCGTACTAAAAATGTATGGCGACGGTTTCGCTTCAGAGGGGAGTCAGGGTATAATAAAAAGTTTAGGACAACATTTCTGGTTTAAGATTATGCTGGAGATGTTTGCATAAAAAGATAAAACCAAGCTCAAGTTGCAGGTTATGTTTAAATTAAGAAATTAAGTAGGTTTTAAGGTATGAGAGGTATTAGGTTTTGTGAAACTGAAACTGAAGGCAATATTAATTGCTTAAAGTAGGAGAACTTAATGAAGCATATTATAATATTTATTTAATATTAATATTTTATATATAATAGTAATATTAGCAATAATAAATAACTTAAAAAAATAGGATATATGTCCCATTAAAGTCTGTCATATTTAAAAAACGGTGGGTCCCCTGCTTCGACTGGTTATATTTCTCCGAGGACCATATTCTTGATTTAAGAATGATTTTCCGCCAGGGCCATAACCATCAACATGCCGTTCTTCTTTTTTTCCTCTTTGTGCACCTATATAAATAGCTGACAGGACCCATATTTTTTCGGCTCATTAAACCAACTTTCGGGCTTTACGTGTTTCCTTTGTTGAGTACACACACTGGGCGCACATAAACACACCGCACACGGGCGGCACGCACGTGATGCTGGCTCAAAGTTTAGATTTGGTCAAGGCCCAAACAGTTGGCCAAATTGCGAGCCTTGACACGCTCACAGGCAGGCACACAAGAACACAAATACACTGGCGTCCTTGGGGCAGCCGTAGAAGCATTTAAAATAATTACACTCACTTGCACACAATAGGGAAAAAGAGGGGCTCCTCATTGTCAGTCGCACACATAAATCTCTCATGGAAAATGCACTTGGACAGGGAAATAAATAATACAACAAATAATAAGAATATGAGTCCCGCGCGCCGGTGGTCCATTCTCCGGCCATAAAGAACGCTTTACGTCCGGCGCCTAATTGGTGCGAAGTTAGGGGCCCCATTATATAAGAGAGTCGGTGCAATTAGTATTTCATTAGTCCCATGTCCAGGCACAGAGTCCTGGTTCAAGAGGCTCACCAAGTCTCTCTCCCAGGATCTTCCCTCCAATTTACTGGAAGTAAACAAGGCAATGTTTGCTTAGCTTTAACTTTCAGCAAAAGGCAATTTTCTCAACTGCCTCTTCATTACGCAAATGCCTTCGTTCGAAGGACCAAAACACACACATAGAAACTTGGAAAGGAATATGTGGGGATTTGCATAAGTATGTAAATAAGCGATGCGAAGGCAAGGAAATAAGAATTCCAAGCAATCATGCGGGCAAATACAGTTGAACGAAGCCAACATAAACATCCTTTAATCGATGTAGCTAAGGGAAATCAACCAGAAAGGCTAATGCAGTCTATTCCCGGAAAAGAAACATATTTTCTTGTATTTTTCTTTTGACTTTTTATTATTTTAAGTATCGTTGGGCAGTAAGTTTTTAAAGTCGTATCCCAAATGAACTTCTTTTATGCCTCAGAAAATGACTTATCGAAACCCACTTTGAGAGAGGATTATTCGCAACATAAAAGGAAATATTTAACTATATAAAGAATTGCAATATGATTAAACAAAGTAAAGGGAAAATTTAGTCATACATTTCTTAACACAATATTTATCCACAAATAAACATTTTCAGAGGTTCAACTCTTCTTTAAGCTTAAATAAGTTATTAATTTTGAATTAAAATTTCTTGCGCTCTTTCCTTATGATAAATTTTTAATAATTTCCTTAATTTTCCTATTTAAAGTTAATTTCTCACATACCCCACTGTAAAAGTAATCACAAAAAGGCTTTTCCGTCTGCGAATTTAATTTGCCAAACATTTTTAGTACCCATTCTTGAGGCTTCACATTAATTCCTCGCATACGCAGCGTTCAACGTTCAACGCAAACAATTACACCAATTTTCCGAGGAATTCTTAAAAACGCAAATTTTATTTTCCGACACATACCTCTTGCCCATGCCCAATTTATTCCTTTTATTTTTTATCATACGCTTATCGGGTGGGAAAACCAGATTGCAGCTTTAAAATTTGACTCACGTTTCGCTTGATAAGCTTGAAACACGAAAGGGAAGTAAAAAATAAAAAACGGAAATCAAATTATCAGCCATAAAGCGAGCTGGGCTATGGGCCACACGAGAGCATTCAAATGCGCAGCCCTCGGAAAGCGAAACGAAAAGCTGGGAAAAAATCGGAAAAATATTGATTCGGGGGGAGAAAACTTAAATCGCCGCCACTTGAACGCAATCTGAATTTATGCTGCTATCATAAACCCAGCCAGAGACATCATTTTTTTTATTAACTTGACCTTTAGTGTTGTAGTGGCGGCTTTATGGGGATAGAACTGCTTTCTTTTAAGGGGTCCTTGCAGGAAATATTTATAAGCTGATTTCTAATCTTGATTTATCTTTAGATTTATTTTTGCCTAGGAAGGAAATATTATTTATATTATTTAAAATAATATGCAGTGCTATATGCTAGTTAAAATAAATTAGTAAATAGCATTCTTTAGTAGTGTTTGCTCTTTCGCTTATAAACAATTTCGAACTTTTCGATGGCATCTCTGGTGCCAAGTGTGTGGGTGGTATGTGGAAGGATGTGCCTGAAGGCAAGCTGTCTCCAGTCGAGAAGGCGATAAAGTTGAGCCAGGAGGATATTGTTCTCGCGTCGGGATGTCAGCATAGCGACCAGGATCTCGGCAGCTAACTATGTTGTACAACAAGTCGCCATCGTTGGCATTTCAGGACATACACACATGCGTACACATCCTCGCCCGCACTTCTCAAGCACACACATCACTCTGTCAAGCGAAATAAATGTCATGGTCAATTTAACACAGAGACTGCGTCGCTTTGGCTTGACTTTGGTTTTTCCCCGCGCTTTTCCGAAGACGCCGAGGCACCAACTGCATCGCATGCTCCATTGTTTTCGTCTCTCTCGAACTCTCAAGAACCCCCATCTCTCGCAACCATCTGGATCAGAGCACTTGATTGATTAAGTGTCTAAGCTATACCAATATTTGAATATCCAATTTATATATATATACATATATCTTTTGTATTCTTTCTTCTTCTCTCTTTTGCGCGCTCTTAAAACGTATAAATTGTGCCAACTAACTAACTACTAACTAACTAACTCTGTAACTTATGTAACGACTATATATATGTAAAGTTTGCATACTGCACGGATATTGTAAGTGCTAAAGGATACAGCAGCCCAGGGCCGAGATCCTATCCTAGATATATCCATTTCGAATAACCGCCCCGCCGCCCCAAAGTATGCTATATAAGATTTTTGCTTAACTCTTGCAGACGATGCACAGCCTAAAATGCGTTTTAGCCTCTCACCACCGCCACAGAAAGCCATTGCCAGCAGCAGCTCCGCCCGCCTAACCTCGCCCACCAGAAGCACCAACACTCGGAGCACCACCCTCGGCCCAAGCACCACATCCCCCGGCAGCAACAATAGAAGCCCCAGCCCCCGAGCCTTTGGCAGCATGCTGGCCCGCAATGGCGGGGGACACGAGGTCAACCCGAGTGCCACCGCCTCCGGGTCCGGATCTGCCTCAGCTGCCGCCGACGACGAAGCTGCCTCGGATTATAACCAGTGGCTGCACGCCATGAAGCTGGTGGCCCGCCTGCCCGGAGGCACACCGCCCGAGTTCCGACGCAAGGTGAGATTTTACGAGGATTACAGGAGGGCTTGGAATCAGAATCAGGAAACTGGCCATCATTACCAGGGCGGGGAATATATTTAGTTTGGAAATTAAACTATCAGAAAAAGCTAAAGCTTTCATGCTTTTCAATACCCTTCTCAGTTGTGGCTCTCGCTGGCGGACAAGTACCTCAAGTCGAAGAACGTGGACTGGGCCCAGCAGCGGGAGAAGTGCTTCTGCGAGGAGTGGCGCGAGGACGATGAGGAGCTGGGCATCCAAATCGTCAAGGTGAGCTGCAGTCACGAACCAAAGAGCTGTCCACCCTAGAGAATGCTTAATGATTCCACCTTCCCCCTGCCCGCTTAGGATCTGCACCGGACTGGCTCGAATCTGTGCACCGGCCCCGCGGGCTCCATCAACCAGGCCAAGCTGAAGCGCATTCTGCTCGGCTATGCACGCTACAACCCCGAGGTGGGCTATTGCCAGGTGAGTGCCTCCGTAAACAGTCTTTGTGTGCTCCAGCAGTGTTGTAAAAAGCAACTGTAAAGAACAGGAACCGACTAAAAAGTGTTTAAAAAGCATAATGATTTTAAAATATAAAACAGTAAAGTCACAAGCAATTATTTGTATATGTTTAAATATTTATTAACTACATTTTTAAATACCTAAAAGTATAAAACTAATGTAAAATTAATTAATCAAAAAACACAAGCCGACAGCACTGGTCTGCTGTCTGTCTGTCTGCTCTTCAAAAGGTTAAACATTATCCTTGCCTCTTCCTCGCAGGGCTTCAACATGCTGGGCGCCTTGATACTGCAGGTGATGGACAAGGAGGAGGAGGAGTCCATGAAGGTCATGATCTATCTGGTGGAGGGCGTACTGCCCACGGGCTACTTCTACGGCTCAATGGGAGGCCTGCAGGCGGACATGGGCGTTTTCCGGGAGCTGATGCAGACCCGTTTGCCCCGCTTGGCGAAGCACCTGCAGCGGCTCCAGGGACCCGTGGAGAATGCCTTTGAGCCGCCGCTGACCAATGTGTTTACCATGCAGTGGTTCCTCACCATGTTCTGCACCTGCCTGCCCATGTCCTGCGTCCTCCGTGTGTGGGATTTGGTCCTCATCGAGGGCAGTGATGTGCTCCTACGCACAGCTCTTGTCCTTTGGAGTTTGCTTGAAGAGTGAGTATACATTTACTTGGTATTAATTGATTTTCATTAGCTGTCGATTCGGACACCACTGCGTATGTGTGATAAATTAAAAACCACCTCTCAGACACATTAAATGCAATTACGGTGGCATCTCAATTACAATTGAATGCGAAACTATTACGTTATCTAAGTGCATCCAGGCGGCGTGGCAAGTGCTCTTCGGGTGGGCTCTTGTGGGCGGTCCTCGCCGCAGTGCCAGGCGCGCATTTGTGTCAAGGTTCCTGCTAGAATTTGGCAAGAGTTTTTCTCTCGCAAATGCAATTTAGCAATTTCCCTCACTCCTTGGCCTGGTCCCACAAGGAATTTTATGTTCAGACTTCGTGGTGGTGCTTTTTATGGCTCTGTGGGAAAACAAGTTTTGCAAATATCAACAAGGCTTTCGGGGAATGCAACAAAAAAAACGGAAGACATTGAACTATGTGTAGGAATGTAAACTACTATAGCAATGCGAGGTCAAGGTCAATGGTTGACGGGGGAAATCAGAGCTTTCCAAATACTATAATCATGCTTATTCTGAAGGAGTAACCAAGCTTTATTCTTAACCCTTTTCAGGCGCGTTCTCAGCGTTCGTTCCGCGGACGAGTTCTATGGCAAAATGGGTTCCTACTCCAGTGAGCTGCTCAATGGTCATCTCGTGGACTCTAATGGCCTGATCGAAAGGGTAGTAAAGCTGGGACCCATTGCGGATCTGCGACAGCTAAGGGACAAGCACCTGTACAACATTGCCCCACTGCGTCACAAGCAGGGATTGCAGTTAGTACCATTAACCCTCTTCCTTTTCCTTAACTAATAAATCTACCTCTCCAAAGGCTCTACTACGACGACGAGGACACGCACTCGGATGAGGAGCGCATGGCGGTGGCCACCGTTTGGGGCTTGAACTGGGGCAGACGTGGATCTGTGGGTCCAGCGGCGGCGGGCAAGCAACCAGCGGAGCAGAAGGATCGCTTGGCCTTGGACATTTCCCTGCTGAAGAAGCAATACGATCGGCTGAGGGAACGCCAGAAGCAGGCTCATGTCATCCTCACCACGGCCTGCTCCACGGCTGCGCGGCAGGGATCAGGTCCCGGAAGCAGTTCCCAGCCGGCGGTGCCAGTGAATCAACTTCTTCTCGGTCGTCCAGCCATCGTGACCAACAAGGGAAAGCGGGTCGGAGCTCCATTGGGTGCCATTCCCCCTGCTCGCAAGCCCTCGCTACCCGCAGTGCTGCACACCAAGCCGGTGGCGGAAAAGCAGCTGCGCCGCGGGGAGACTCTCCTCTGGCGGGATACGGATCCGAGCCGGAGGCGCCGGGACAGCTTGACCTGGAAGGAGATCAAGGCGGACCGGGCGGCCATGATGCGGGAGGGTGTCGATGTGGGCTCCATGAAAACCCAGAAGCTGCGCACTCGCTTCGGCAAGAGCGACAGTTCCTCCTACAGCGAGGATAGCGATGGAGAGCAGGAAGTGGGAGGCGGTAGCGGAGGAGGAGGCTCCAGCACGGATACCAGTCTCTGCGACGACGATGATCCCAAGTCCATGGAGAAGAGTCCCAAGCACAAGGCCAAGCTCGCTCGAAAACTCAAGGAGCAGAAGCAACTGGGAAGCTCCAGGGAGGCGAGCCTGGAGAGACAACGACCCAAATCCTGGGCTCCCAGCAGCCAGGAGATTCCCTTCATTCTAATGGGCACGGATAGCGGGGATGAAAAGGATCAACCTGTAAAGGAGGAGAATGACCCGGCGGAGGACAGTGCCACGGAAAGTGATCGTTTTCCTTACGAGAAGGGAATAGATTTTGTCAACTTTAAGCTAGAGCCTTTGGATATTAAATCGGACTCCGAGGGCATAGAACTACCTGAGGTCCCCGGTCTTACACCCATAAGTCCCGTACCCACTTCCAAGGAGAAGAGTGCAGCCGAAGAAGATTTGCTGGAGGAACAAAAGCCTTTCGATGTGAGTGATAGCGGGGTGACCAATCAGTATTTCGAGAGAGTCAACAGCGTGGAGCGACCAAACAAACTGGAGCTTTCCTATTCCCTGAACGAGGAGGAATCGGAGACAAGCGTCGCGTACCTGGAACAGCGGGAAAAGGTGGAGGGACACAGTGCGGATGGGGACTACCAAGCATTGCCGCCACTTCCCATGAACCCAGACGATGACCCCCTTCCCGGTGCTGGTAAAGTGCCACAGATCCGCGACGACAATATTCCAGGTGAGAACAAGGACGACTACAAGGAGCTGCTGAGCATGACGATAGAGGATGTGGTGGAGTACAAGCCACCACCTCCCACAGCCAGCAGCTTGAGCAGTGCCGCCCGGAAGAGGCGAGATCCCCGTCGCAAGACCCTGACCCGCTCGTCGACCATTGAGATCGAGGAGCGTTACCAGGCCCTGGAGCGGAGGATCAGCCAGGAGCAGCCAACGGTGGAGCGGCCATCCAAGTACATACCCAGCACCGCCGCTTTAGAGGAACGCTTCAACACGCTGGAGAAGCAACTGAGCGCCGAAAAGCAGCGCAAGGAGCTCGTGGAAATGGATTCAGAAGTGCCGGAGAAGTTGGAACGCATTCCCTCCACCGCCGATCTCGAGACCCGCTTCAATGCCTTAGCCAAACAAATGAGTTCCAGCGAATCCACAGCCAAGTCCCCCATCGATCTCAAGGACGAAGAACAGCCCAGTGGCAGCAGCAGCTCCAAGGACCAGAAGGATAGCGAGAAAACAAGCAAACTGCACAAATCAGAGGACGTCGAGTCGGAAGCCCAGCAAACCTCTGACAAAACTGAAACCAGCGACTCCAAGGAAAAGAAAAGTGAAGAAAGAAAAGCTGAGCAGCCACGCCTTAAGAAATTACCCTCCACGGCTGAGCTGGAAGATCGCTTTAATGCCCTCGAACGTAAGATGAGCGTGCAGAAGAGCAGCCCAGTCAAGACCAAGAAGGAGCCACCTGATGAAGAGCCTATCGAGCAGGAGAGTAAAAGAGAAGAGTCCGAAAAGTCAAACCCAAAGGGTCACAAAGAAAGTCGGGACGAGGAGAAAGGAAAAACTTTGTCCCCAGCAGAAGAGCCAGCTCCGAAAAGTAAATCAAAGTCAGTAGAGTCTTCAAAGCACGAGGATAAATCTGTACCGGAAAGCTCTGATGTGAAAAGAGATACCTACGAATCGGAAACTCCATCAGCCCAAAAGGCAACTGTTAAAAAGATGTCAAAAATAAAACGGAATCCGCTAAAGCTGATACTGAGAAAGAAGTCCCTGAGAAAGCAGATCCTGAAAAGCTTAAAACCCAAAAGAAAGCTGAATCCAAACCAGAAGAATCCGCAAAGAAAACTGAATCGGAAAATGTTAAGACAACCAATAAACCAGATTCCGAAAGCAAGTCGCCAGCCAAGGAGTCTAAGCTAGAGGAACCTGCCAAGACACCGCGAAAATCTCCACCTTCAACAGAAGAGCTGGAAAAGCGCTTCAATGCCCTGGAAAAGCAGCTGAGCACCACAAACCTAGAACCAACTAAGCAGGCTGAGCCAGCGAAGTCCACAGCTAAGACCCAAAAATCCCAAGAAGTTCAACAGGATGAAAAAGCACAAAAGTCAATGAAATCCTTCGATGACAAGATCAAAGAGGTGAATACAGCTCTGGTGAAGGAGCAGAAGAAAGTTGAGCAGGAGGATCTGGCGGAGAAGAAACCGAAAACCCCCGAGAAGAAAGCAAAGCAACACGCAGAGCCTGAACCAGAGCAGAGCCATCAAAGTGACCTAAGCAAACGAAGGGCCTCTGAGCCACCTTCCACAGAGGACTTGGAGAAGCGCTACGAGACCCTGAAGCGTCGCATGAGCAGCAAGAATCATTTCTCCACTCCAAACGAGACGGTAAACGAGGCTCTCGAGCGGATTGAACAGGAGGTGATCTCGGAGTCCGTCGAGGAGGAGAAGAAGCCGCCGCCATCCACAGAGGACCTGGAGAGTCGTTTTGAGGCACTACAGGGCGGAGAGAAAAAACCCAAGGCCCAGACCCAACCCAAGCACGTGGACGTGGCCATTGAAGCGCACATTCCCGAGCCGCCGCCACCGCCTCCTCCGCCAAAGGAGCTGCCCATTTTGTCCGAACCTGTGCTCCACCAGCAGCAGGCTCTGATCGAGGAGCTGCAGCGGAAGATGCGTGGCCAATCCCCCGGAGATGAGAACCTCAAGCCCAGCGAGATCAATCCGGAACGGAGGCAGCGGAAGCTGCTGCAACGACCCACGCCCATGGGCGATGAGACCTCGGAAGCACCTGCAAACACGGCTTACTACAGAGCGGCAAACCAAGAACAATGGCAGCAGCGCATGGTGCGTCGGTTCTCTGACCTGCCCTCCCGGGCCGATCTCGAGAACCGATTGCAGTTCCTGGAGAGGCAACTCTACAAGAAGTTCTACAAGCAGCGCTGTGCAAGTGATTCCGAAGTTGCATCGAAGGTCAAGCTTTCACCCTCGCCCGACGACCTGCCGACCACCTCCCGCCAGGCCAGAGCCGTGGCCGAAGGACTGCTGGAGCAACGTGTCCTGGCCCTGGAGAAGCAGCTGAGCGAGAACAGTCTCAAGCTGCTCGAGGCGATACGGGATCGTGAGGCGATCGCAGCAGCTCCCCAGAGCGACGACAGTGGTGGAAGTCCTCGTCGACTTAGCACGGAAACCATCGACGCCACCGGCAAGGAGCTGGTTAGGTACACCCAGAACATTGGTGAGCTGGAAGAAGTGGATGCCCACAAGCCCATCAACATCAGCATCAATATCAAGATGCTGCTCAACAAGGACAGTGGTGAACCCAAGCAGCCGAAAGCCGAGTCCAAGCCCACAACCGAGGATCTGACGCGACGCCTGGAGCTCTTGGAGCAGCAACTGCTGGAGGAGCGGGCCAAAAATGGCACATTTATTCCAGAAAATGAAGTCCTTCAGGCAGAGGAAAGTGAGGCCTGCAAGAAGCAGGAGAAGAACTGCCACAATCAGCATGTCAAGAGCGATGAAACCCAAAAGGTGGACGCGCCGGCCAAGGATCCAGTTAAACCCGAAACGGCCAAGGAAACCAAGACTCTGGAAAATGTGGAGAAGGCCCAAGCTCGAGCCAAAGAAGTGGTTACCGAAAAGTCCACCAAATCTGAAAAATCCAAAGGTGGATGAGAAAACTGCCAAGGAGGTAAGAGCAGAGCCTCCCATCAAAGAGAAAAAAGAAGAGGTTACTAAGAAAGTGGACAAAGTTCACGCCACCAAAGAAGTCTCTTCCGAAACGAAACCCAAGCAAGCGAATCTGGAAAAACCCACGGAAGAAACCTCTAAGCCAAAAGAAGCTTCCTCCCAGGAAGTTCCTGATAAAAAGAAGGAAAACCTAAAAACAGAGGACACTCAATCCAAAGAACAAGCTTGCATCAATACGAAGTCAGAAAATCCAAAGGCTGAAACAATCAAGGCAAAGGAAACCGCCTCCGCCAACAAAGAATCAATCAAGCAACTGCCAGAGAAACCCAAAGAAACCACCAAAGACTCTTCTTCACCAAAAGAAGTGCCCGACAAAATGGTGATCAACGCCAGTGATCTAGGACCCATGGATCCCAACAACAAAACAGTGGTACTCCTTATGGACAACGAACCCAGAGCTTCGAGAGTAAGGCGATTGACGAGAGCCAACACCGAGGAATTGGAGGGACTTTTCCAGGCACTAGAAAAGCAGTTGAGTGACCGGAACCTCATCAAGTCCGAGGATGGTCGTCTTATACGAGCGGATAGCAAGCCAAGTGCCGAGCAGGCAGAGCAAGTCCAAGCCATCAGTGATCTCACCAAGGAAATCGAGGACTTCACCAGCGGCAAGCCGGAGGAGAAAGAGAAACCAGAGGAAGCCGTTAAAGAAGACAAACCACAGCCGGAAGAGCCAGAGGAGGACTACGATTGGGGACCCAATCCGGTGAAGCATCACCTGAAAAGGAAGACAGCCTACCTGCCGTCCACCAAAGAACTGGAGGCTCGCTTCCGTTCCCTTGAACGACAGATCAAGCTGCTCGAGGACGTGGAGAAGATCGATGTGGAGCAGCGTCTGGTGGAGATTGAACGAAAGATCAAGTTGCAGTACTCGCTGTCCCACGAGAAGGATTTGAACAAGTACTTGGAGCTTTGCGAAGGCAAGGGATTGGATGATGAGGAAACTCTACCAGAAGAAGCCCCCTCGAAGGAGGAGGAAACTGCGAGGGCCAGGGATCGCTCACGCAGTCCTGGACGCAAGGTGGCCGCTAAATCCCCATATACATCGCCCTCAAGGAAGGTGGCCACTAAGTCTCCTTACACATCGCCTTCACGGAAGTCCGCCACCAAGTCACCTTACACTTCGCCCTCCAGGCAGCGCGAGAAAACGCCTTACTCCTCGCCAACCCGCTCGCCGGAAAGGAAGGCCAAGAGGAGCCCCTTCACCTCACCAGCCCGTCGCAAGCCGCACCCCAATGACTTGCCCATCTCCGATGACCTGGAGTACAAGTACCGCGTACTCGACTTGGTTAGATCCAAGTCAAAGGAGAACCTGGCGAAGCGCATGAACGATCCCAACAGAAAGCCGCCCATTCATCCACTCGAAATACTCCTCGATCCGAGTCCAGATGACAGTGCGATACCCTCGACAGGGGAGCTGGAGCACAGGATACGGGTTCTTGACGGAAAACTCAAGTCTCCGGCTAAGGCTCGCTCCAAGCCGCGTTCCCGTTCGCCAACCATCGAAGACATGAAACGACAGAAGATGAGGGATGAACAGAAGCCCAGGACACCGGTGCACAATCTGGAACGACTGGTCAGCTCACCAGGCCGACCAGAGCCACCCACTGCCGAGGAACTGGAGGAGCGTATGCGCATCCTGGAGCAGGAGCACACGTTCGACTTCAAGACCCAGAAGGACTACCGGGCATTCAATCAAAAGCTGAAGGACGTGATATCGCCCTCGCTCTCCTTCGAGGAGTTCCGAGCAGCCAAGTCCCGGGAACAGAGTCCCCGCCGCCATGGCGCCACCACGCCCAAGTCTGCCCTGCGTCGTGACGATTACGATGAGGCCACCTCCCATACGACCACCACCTACTACCGCCCCACCAGCCCCAAGGTGATTCGCTTCCAGGACGAAGATGAGGACCACTTTGAGGAGGCGCCCAGGCCCAAGTCGCGCCAGACCAGCGAACGAATGGTGGGCAGAACTAATGACGCTGTGGACTGTTTAACGGAGAATGCTATAATTCTTGAACGTGTTCTTGAGAAGACTCTTGCAGATCAGCCATCGGCCACTCGCAGCTACGCCAGCAGCTCGGAGGGTCTGGATGCCCTGGGTAGTCGCCTCATGAGGGTGAGTTTGGATCTCTTTTGAGATTACGAAATTGAAATACATTTGATACCTTTTAGGAGACCTCTCCGATCACCCGAACTGGAACCCACACGGGCGTACCGCTGCGAACTGGAGAGAACATCAACGACCGCCTAAGCTCAATCAAGAACTCGATCAAGTCCATCGACAACCTGTGCGAGGAGAAGCCTCCGCCCTACCAGAAGGAGAAGTGCCAGCGCTACATCGATTCGCTCTTCTCGGACTCCCTGCACTTCGCCAGCAAGAAGAGCTCCCTGGAGGACCTGAGTCTCAGCCGGAGTCTGAGTCGCAGCGAGAGCCGTGGCAGGAGCATCCATCGAGCATCCGGTGACTATGCTCCCTCCATAAGGATCACCTCGGAGCATAGGTCCTTGGGTTCCGCAGAGTCCCGTAGGAGTCCGCTGGGCAGCTCGGCTAGGGACACAAGTCCCCTGCACTACCGATCGCATCGGGACATGAGCAGGGACCTCTCGCCCAGGAGGAGACGCCTGGAGGAGGAGGAGGAGGAGCGTGAGCGAAGGGAACGCGAGCGGGAGCGTGAGAGCAGTAGGGTAAGACGTGATAACTTGTTGCCAAATTATTCTGCCGATAATCGTAGCGAACTAAGTAGCGGGAGTAGTTTAACCGGGTTTAACCACAAAGTAGATAGACAACTAGAAGAGACCTGCGCCAAGTACGCGGACGACGCCCGACGCTCGGCCTGTCGCACCCCGTTGAGCCACCCCTACGAGTCCCGCAGCACAGCCACACGACAGCCACACCTCCACACAGATCCAGTCCAGGACAGTTTCCCCCGGCCCGTGTCACCCTATCGCCAGTCGTACGAACCCCGCGGCCCAGCAGGTGCCACCAGCTCATCCGCCCCCGTCTATCAGCCCGGCAAGCTGGAGATCCGCCACACCACCGTGACCTCGACCTTCTATGATCGTTTCCTCACCGAAAAGCAGATCGAGCGGACCCACTCCCGTCCCAATAGCCGGTCTCCTGTGGCCTCGCCCTCAGTTCCGGCCAGGAGCTATGGGGATTTCAGCACCACCTCAGCCCCATCCTGCACCACTGCCACCGCCACAGCCTCACTCATGTCCAGCAGCTATGCAGGCACCTCCTTTTCGCTGCCCACCAGCAGCAACTATCCCTATTCGAGGGTCACCTCCTCCTCTGATCTTCGCTCTGCTACCACTGCTACCACCACTACTTCAGCCTCATCCTCGACCACCACATCCTCCTATGTGCCGTACAATTTCAGCAGCTCCTTCACTTCTCGCCTGAGTGAACCCATTACCACGTGCTCGGCGAGCACCAGTTCCCTCACCACTTCCACGGGGGTCTACAATCCCATGATGTCGTTCACACTGAGGGAGCCACTGGCCAGCAGTTCCCTGGGTGCTGCAAGTGCCTCGCCCCTGGCTCCGTTTCAGTTCAATCGCACCTTCGTTTCCAATTTTGACAAGGAACAGGAGAAGAAATAAGGAATCCACATCAGTCGTTAACCAAAGGTTGTCCATAAAAATCACAGAACAGAATGCTTTCAGAAAAAAAACACATTTTTCGAACGACTTCCATACGTTACTCGAACAGATCAAGCTCAAAAATTAATATACTGAGAGAAAAGGTGTCTTTTAAAATGATTAATACTTTACTAAGATAAAAATTTAGTGTTTGAATATTATTAGAAATTAAATAGTGCAATAATCTCTTTTTGTTATTACAATTTTCAACTGGTTTTAGCTTTTAGTTCTCTAATCTATTGACTTATTTGATACATGAATAGTTTTATTTATTATTTAAATATGAGTAATTATAACGTCTTTTCTCTCAATATACTTAATGCTCACTAAGCAATATACATATATTTAAAAACTATAATACACAGTTTTAGGAACAATTAACAAACACTACTAAATATATATCTCTATTAATATATATACACTCCTTGCGAATCGGATATTTACTCTTCTTGCACCAAACCATTTTGGCTTCTTGCAACTTACCTCATCTACATTTACAGCACCGGCAACTCAACTGATCATAACTTAGCAAAGATTTTTATACAATATATATACAACTATATATATCTATCGAAACTGTAACCACGAAAACAAAATTGCAATGCGGGAAAATTGTTATTTTTTCAGCGTTAACCACAAAGTTTAGCTCTAATTCCTTAATTATACTTACCAACTTTTCCTTAATATTAAATAATCAATTTACACGGTTTACACACTAGCCAATTAATTACACAACCAGATATAATGTAGACTATGCCACGGTGTAAACTTCTCTCTCAGTGCATTTTTCGGGGCCGAGTTAGTCGCGGATGCTAAACATAATAATTAATCAAATTACGTTAACTGACTGACACGAGAGCCGTAAATTAGTTTACCAGAAGCATTGTTAAATATACAGGCAGGCAGATCAGATATATGTATGTGTACCTATACGAATTGAACGATATATTAAATATATATTACATTTAATTATATACCCCGATTGCAGTTGTTGAATTTCAATTATGCAAAAGACGCGTTTACGATAACGAATAAGCAAGTAACCCCGAAGGATAATGGCTATAAAAACAGATATCAGGCGAGGCAGAGGAACCGAAAGTTAATCAAAACGATTAGGAAAATTGTATGACATTTTACGTATTTCGATTCAAAATCGGCGAGTTTTCACAATAACTACCAAGATGCAATTGTTAAGTAGGCAAAAAGACGATAACGGCTTCAGTTGATATACCACTTACGCATAACTTTAATCTTAGTTGATGTTCTCTCTTGGATTTTCGTTAGCCCAGTTTTGTTCTTGTTGTTGAGACATTTTTGTACGCCACTTTTGTTATTGTTTTTGAGAACACAACAAACTAACGAATTGGTAAAAAGTTAAAACAAAAAATTAAAAACAAAATAGCAAACATATTTTTATTACAAATTGTTGAAGAGTTTTAAGTTTTGAAATAAAACGAAAATATTTAAAAACAATTTCTGTGTCTTGTATGGGGCGGGTTGAATTTTTCCATCACTTGGAAGAGAGAGGCTCACTGATAAGCTGAGATCAGTGTTCAGCCTTATCACCCCGAAATGGGAGAATCTTTCCAGCTTTGAAATCAGTCACTGATTGAAATCCGCGTGGCGTGGACGTGCCTTTTGGAAAACCGCTTAAACATGCAACGATTCTTGGGAAGGAGCAGTCAGAGCCTGCTGCTGAGATGTGGACACCGCTATCTGGCCACCACGCCCGTGGAGGAGGTGCTATTCCCCACCAAATCCGATTTTCCCAGTCGCCATATTGGGCCCCGCAAAACGGATGTGGTGGCCATGCTGGACACCTTGGGTTTTAAGGTAGGATAAGGATCGTTCCCTCATTATCCTTGAAATATAATTAATCGTAATTAATTAAATAACAACTTGTGTTACTTAACCTTTAGTCCCTGGCTGAGCTCACCGAGAAGGCTGTGCCCCAGAGCATTCAACTGAAGAGGGAACTCGACCTGGACAAACCCCTGAGTGAGTAGTGCTATTTTATAATCCCAAAATAGATGGAAAAAATGTCAGTCGGTGAGGCAACGGACCCCCTGGCGTGTTCGCAGGCGGTGATAGGCCGGTTGATAAGCTGGGATCACCGAGGTCTCCCGCCTCCTTATCGCTGTTGTGGCTGCCTCGACTTGATCTTCTCCGTCTGGCTGACAACAACTTTTCACATCCACCTTCTACTCCCCTATCCCCCAGACGAGCACGAGCTAATCCGTCGTATCCGCGACATCTCGCTGAAGAATCAGCTGTGGCGCTCCTACATCGGCATGGGCTACCACAACTGCCATGTGCCGCACACCATTGTCCGTAACATGTTTGAGAATCCGGGCTGGACCACGCAGTACACGCCTTACCAGCCGGAAATTGCCCAGGGGCGATTGGAGTCTCTGCTGAACTATCAGACTCTGGTATCCGATCTGACGGGTCTGGATGTGGCCAATGCCTCGCTTCTGGATGAGGGAACAGCTGCCGCTGAGGCCATGTGCCTGGCCACGAGGCACAACAAGAGGAAGAGGCTTTACCTCTCGAACAGAGTCCATCCCCAGACTCTTTCGGTGGTCAAGACGAGAGCAGAGGCTCTGGAGCTGGAGGTTGTGGTGGGACCCATTGAGCAGGCGGATCTGCCCAGTCGTGAGCTGGCTGGTATTCTCCTCCAATATCCGGATACTTATGGTGATGTCAAGGACTTTGAGGACATTGCTGCGTTGGCCAAAAAGAACGGAGTGGGTTTGCATAAAAAAAACTTTAGAAAATATGGATTTTAATCTCTTTTCTCGCTGCAGACCCTTGTGGTGGTGGCCACAGATCTCCTCTCGCTGACCCTGCTTCGTCCTCCGGCAGAATTTGGAGCTGACATTGCCGTGGGCACCTCTCAACGTTTGGGAGTTCCCCTGGGCTATGGTGGCCCCCATGCGGGATTCTTTGCCTGCAAACAGAGTCTCGTACGCCTGATGCCGGGCCGCATGATCGGGGTGACCCGGGACATGGACGGTAACGATGCCTATCGCCTGGCCCTGCAGACACGCGAACAGCACATCCGCAGGGACAAGGCCACGAGTAACATTTGCACGGCGCAAGCTCTACTGGCCAACATGTCGGCCATGTACGCCATCTATCATGGACCGGAGGGTCTGAAGGCCATGGCCAATCGCATCCACCATTTCACACTGACCCTACAAACGGGACTCCTGGGCGCTGGTCACGAAGTGATCAACAAGAACTTCTTCGATACGCTGCACATTAAATTGGCTGGAAACCAGTCCCTGGAGGATCTGAAGGAGCGTGCCGAGCACAAGCGCATCAACTTGAGGTATATGGAAGACGGCACAGTGGGCGTGGCTCTTGATGAAACGGTCAGTGTGGCTGATGTGGATGATCTGCTGTGGGTGTTCAAGGCAGAGGCTACGGTGGAGCAGCTCCTGGCACGCCGCGATGTCCTCAAGAACTCCATTGAGAACTCCAAGTTCCTGCGTACCTCCGCTTATCTGCAGCATCCCATTTTCCAGAGCTATCACAGGTAAGTTTAAAATAGGAAAAATATCATGAAAGTAGCTAAGAATCCCTTCTTCTTCCAGCGAATCCCGCATGGTGCGCTATATGAAGAAACTGGAGAACAAGGACATCTCTCTGGTGCACTCCATGATTCCCCTGGGGTCCTGCACCATGAAGCTCAATTCCACCACCGAGATGATGCCCTGTTCCTTCCGCCACTTCACCGACATCCATCCCTTTGCTCCCGTTGAGCAGGCACAGGGATTCCATCAGATGTTCAACGAACTGGAGCGCGATCTGTGCGAGATTACAGGCTACGACAGGATCTCCTTCCAACCCAACTCAGGGGCACAGGGAGAGTATGCCGGCTTGAGGGCCATAAGAAGCTACCATGAGCACCGAAACGAAGGCCATAGGAATATCTGTCTCATCCCTATCTCTGCTCACGGCACGAACCCGGCATCCGCTCAAATGGCGGGCATGAAGGTGGAACCCATTAAGATCTTGTCGAATGGCTCCATTGACATGGCTCACTTGAGAGCGAAGGCCGAGGAGCATGCCAACGAACTGTCCTGCCTGATGATCACCTATCCGTCCACCATGGGCGTGTTTGAGGAAACGGTGGCGGATATCTGCACGCTGATCCACAAGCATGGAGGTCAGGTCTACCTGGATGGTGCCAATATGAACGCCCAGGTGGGTCTGTGCCGACCGGGAGATTACGGCAGTGATGTGTCCCATCTCAATCTGCACAAGACCTTCTGTATTCCGCACGGCGGCGGTGGACCTGGAATGGGTCCCATTGGCGTCAAGTCCCACTTGGCTCCATATCTGCCAGGACATCCGGTGGTGAGCCCGCTGAGCAGCGAGGAGCACAGCTTTGGCGTGGTTTCCGCTGCACCCTTCGGCAGCTCTGCCATTCTGCCCATCTCCTGGTCCTACATCAAGCTCATGGGCAGCCGGGGCCTGAAGAGAGCCACCCAGGTGGCCATCCTTAATGCAAACTACATGTCCAAGCGCCTGGAGCAGCACTATAAGACACTCTACAAGGCACCCAACTCGGATCTGGTCGCCCATGAGTTTATCTTGGATATACGCGACCTGAAGAAGACGGCCAACATCGAGGCTGTGGATGTGGCCAAGCGACTGATGGACTATGGCTTCCATGCTCCCACAATGTCCTGGCCCGTGGCCGGAACCCTGATGATTGAGCCCACGGAGTCCGAGGATAAGGAGGAGCTGGATCGGTTCTGTGATGCCATGATTTCGATTCGAGAGGAGATCGCAGAGATTGAGGCGGGACGCATGGACAAGGCAGTGAATCCTTTGAAGATGTCCCCGCACACCCAGGCCCAGGTCATCTCGGACAAGTGGGATCGGCCCTACACACGGGAACAGGCTGCCTTCCCAGCTGTAAGTTAAATTAATTTTAAGATACTAAAATTTAAATAATTAAATTAATTTTTTGCAGATCTTTGTGAAGCCCGATGCCAAGATCTGGCCCACTGTGGGCAGGATCGATGATGCCTACGGTGACAAGCATCTCGTCTGCACCTGTCCACCCATATTGCCTGATTTATAAGGAATTTATGTTTAAGAAAATCTTAAAAAACAATTGTTTACACTTATTTTTAAATAAAACAACTAAAGTACCTTTTTTATAAAAGCCTATTTTAATATTTTACATAAACAAATATAGTTTAATGAAACAAATAAAAACACTTTGAAATTATTTTGTTTTTCTGTTATAATAAATGCAATTTAAAGGCAAACGAATTACATTACGTTGATAAACAATAATTTTACTAAATTCTTATAGTTTTAAACACAAAATGGTGGTCATTCGACTTTACAAATTAACTAGGCCTGTTTTCCATGACTTAAATAAACATTTACATATAAATACTTCGAAAGATTTAAACATAAATTTAAAATGTATTCTAGGAGTTCACATTTTTTCCTAACCTTATCAGCGTCTTAAAAGCATTTGAAAGGGTTTCTAAAAATATGCTAGGCAGTTTTGGGATTATTTTAGGAAATAACATTTTTAAGCATACTTTAGATACACTTTAAATGAATCTTAATTCCGCAGATCTAAATCTAAATCTAAACATACTTGGTTTTCTTAGCCTTCGACTCAATTTTCGACTCTTTCACGCGAGTCTTGTAATGTTTATGGAAGTTATTCACATCGTTCATGGGTATAGTCCACTCATTCGGAGTTTTAAGTTTTGTTGGATCAGTTGACTCTGAATATTCAGAGATTTCAACACCCAGGAGCTTGCAGACCTTGGACAATACCACATCGACATAGCTGGAGATGATCAAGTTGGCCTTTTTGTCGTGCTTTGTGGGCTGCAGATTACAGATGACTAATTTACCACCGCGCTTGAGGTTCTTTAGGGGAAGATCGCCGCTTGGAACGATTTGCAGAGTGGTTCCAAGGGCTATATTCAGATCTGCGATTGTGGAGTGCATCAGTCCCATTTCCAGATCCTTCTCCGGCAGATCATGTTCCCAATCGAGAACGTTGTCGTGGAGTATTCCTGATCTGCAGCTGCGCCCCATACTCTCCAGGGAAGACTTACACGGACGATCTAGAGATTTCTGGCCCACAGTTTCCACGGCAGTGGATCTCACAAACTGACGCCGGCACTTTTTACATTGCTCAATGTAAATATTGCCATGCAACTCTGAGAGGAATCTCCGGTCCAGTCCAGATTTCAAGTGCAATCCATCGATGTTTTGGGAAACCACATACTGCACATAGCCACTCTCCAGCAGGGCTATAATGGCCATGTGGGTTTTGGTGGGTTTCGCCTCGTCGAAGGATACATTGAAGTCCGGTTTCTCGCCCTTCTCCTCAAGCGTCCAAACTCCCTTGGGTCCCCGGAAATCAGGTATTCCTGCGGATGTACTGATACCAGCTCCTGTGTGCAGGACGACATGCCCCGACTTCTTAATTAATTCCGCGAGTTCCTTGCACTTTTCGGCCACTGCATCGTCGCTGTCAAAGGTTTCGGGAGCTCCCAGGACTCCCTTGTCGTCGTAGGCTGATAGTCCTTCCGCATAGTTGCAGCTCATGCCGAGTTTTAATTTTGATTTTCTTTAGAAATGCAATATTTTTGCCAAAATATTATTTGTTTACGTTTTCCTGCGGTCCATGGAAGTTTTCTTGTTATTTAGTATGACCATATACCGTGTGATGAAAAATACCATTGAGAGCTTCCAGCTGGTTCTGGCGGCGACCATATAAAATTTGTAATTATTATTTTGTACAGATTTATATATCTGATAAAAATAATCTTTAAACGATTTTTAGACAAGTATTCATTTTTGAACTCTTGATAATTCGGTTTTGCTCTTCATTGCTTCAGTATATTTTGCAGTATTTTTTCAACATTGTTGAGTATATTTGTTGAAGTTGCTTGGTAACATTGTCGGGTCTGTTTCGGCCACTCTGGTACCGTGGTTCTTCATTATTATATAATTAAACTCCAACTCGATGTGATCAAAACAAACTGGCAGCGCGAACCAAGTGTGAGAGAGTGTGCGGGTGTTACCACTGTGGACGATGGTATCGCGGTGACGGACAAATGCCCACTTCTCCACACACCAGCAGCAGCAGCAGCAGAGTAGAGCAGCAACGTTAGCAATATGGAGGACGAGGGCGAAGCGGAGTCCACAGCCGGAAACAGTCCCACGGAGACAGCAACGAAATGGATGGGGCCACCGGCCTCCCGGCGTGCCAGCGTCTTTTCGGAACGCTTCTTCGGCGCTTTCCAGTGGGAGGAGTTCGCCTGCGGCTGCGGAGCGGCCTTCGTCAACATCGCCGCCACTTATCCCATCTACAAGATGATCTTCCGCCAGATGCTGCACGGCGTGCCCATCACTTCAGCCTTTGCCCAGCTGCGGCACGAGGGCTTGGGGTTCCTCTATCGCGGCATGTTGCCCCCGCTGGCCCAGAAGACCATCTCACTATCTATTATGTTCGGCGTGTTCGATGGCACGCGGCGTTACCTGGTGGAGGACTACAGACTGAACGACTATGGCGCCAAGGTGATTGCCGGCGTGGTGGCGGGCAGTGCCGAGTCCATACTCCTGCCCTTTGAGCGTGTGCAGACCCTGCTGGCGGACTCCAAGTTTCACCAGCACTTCTCCAACACACCGAATGCATTCAGGTGAGTGTTTGCACATCTATTTAGCTATCGAATGATAAGCAAATAACACTACATATCATCCTCCAGGTATGTGGTAACCCATCATGGTTACCGGGAGCTATACAGGGGAATTGAACCAGTATTTTGGCGCAACGGCCTGTCCAATGCCTTTTTCTTTGTCCTTCGAGAAGAGGCCAGTACCAGGCTGCCAAAGAGGGTGAGTATGCAATGCCGTCTGTGGATCTTCAGAGTTTGTAACGCTTCTTGCCTAATCCCACAGAAATCCGTGTCCAGTCGCACGGCCCAGGAGTTCATTGCTGGCGCAGTGATCGGGGCCAGTATCAGCACAATTTTCTACCCGCTTAACGTGATCAAAGTGTCGCTGCAGAGCGACATGGGCCAGCGTTCGGAGGGCAGCTGGCAGGCGGCCAAGCGGATCTATAGGGAACGGAATTACCGCATTGGAAACTTCTATCGTGGCTGCGCCTTCAATACGGGCCGCTCCTTCATCAGCTGGGGCATTATGAACACGGCCTACGAGAACCTAAAGAAGCTGGTGCACCAGCAACCGCCGCCGCAAATGTCGCTGAACACGAAGTAAGTGGGGTTGGGGGAAACCAAAGGTGGTTCTAGATAGGAACTAAGCACACATTAAACGACGCCTTTTTTTAGCTAGCCAATTTTTATTTGGGTTAAGTCTAAGTCTAAGTTGCTCGTGTCGAGATGCTATTAAGGTGCTGAATTCTAGGTGTTTAATGTACATACACACACACACATCCTATAAGGAGGCATCCTCCTCCTCCTCCATCCCCCATATCTGTATATCGATTCTATTGTCCCATCGGATGCCAAAGTTTTCTAGGGGCATATACGAGAGCATTTATCGGAACCCAAATCTACGAGTTTACGGTTTAGTTAGCTACTATAACGACTTGTTGTAAATAATACTTACTAGATACAGTACAATATAATAGAATTGTGTTGTTCGTTCGCCGCTGATGACTTTGTGATTCATTGAAATTACTAAAAACTGAATATTTTACGCTGTAAATTCAATGTTCTTATAAACATAAACGAAAACAAACTAAAATAAAAGTGTATTTGTAATTCAAAGTTTAATCGTACATTATTTTTCACTCTATACTTAAGTGAGTTTTTCAGCATTTCCGTTGTTATCTTTCTAAAAGCTAATCTAGTGTCTAGGTGGTAGGGAACGAGTATCACAATTAAGATTAAAAGGGTAGAGTGTGGTGGGTGACCTAGCGCTTCTTGAGTGAGCTGCGGTAACGTTGATAGAAGTCCTCCATGGCTCTGTACTCGGGCTCTAGTATGTCGGGTATCTCCTTGTCCAGGGATGCAAAGTAAACCATTTCCACGGAGCTAGTTCCACGCAACTCCTGCTCGTAGCGCCGCAGCTGCTGGAAGAAGCCAGAGTTCGGACGCACCTGCGGCCTTATGGACTGGACGTGCTTGTAGGCCTCACGCAGGCTCATACCCGCATGCTTCATCAGGTAGGCCAGGCACAAACTAGCTGAGCGACTAACCCCGGCCACGCAGTGAATCAAGGAGCAGCCTCCACTGAGGCGCACTTCCTCTATCAAGTCGGCCACCTCATCAAAGTGCTTGGACAGGTCCACCTCCGATCGATCCTGGGCATTGATTCGCAAATACACCGGACTCCGCTCACTGGATAGCGGTGTGTCGGGCAGCTCAGGAGCCACATTAATGACGCAGCTAACGCCCAGCTTGTCCATGTAGGCGGGTACCACCGCTGCAGCCCCACAAAGAATCAGGGATGGGGTAAGACGAGACAGTCCAGGATAAGGTGAGTGAGTCTCAGAACTTAGCTTGCTAAAAAAATAAAAAGAACAAGGATTCATTAATTATATAACTATTGCCACTTAACTTTCAATTAATCATTAAGAATAAATTAAATCTAAAACATTTAAACAAGTAATTTGTGTTCACAAATAGGCTTTGAAAGCAGAAAGAAATTTGTTTTTTACTAAATACAGCTATTAATGCCATGTTTGCCTTATTTATTATATTATTTATTTAAAAGCAAAACTGTCTAAATTCTATTTCGGTTCGTTCTTTTTCATATTTTTATATTTTTGTTAAAAATACTGCGTTCTTTTTCGGCTGGATACTAAGGGAAATTTAATATATTTGTGGGTTGAAAAAACCAATAAAATAAGAACATTTCTCAGGGGAACAAAGGAGAACGAATGAACATTTGGTGTTAAGCCAAACAACAAATATCGCATAAACAAATGGCAGGTATTCGTGTATGTATTTTTTTTTTTTGCGTAGTACTGCTAAAGCTCTCAACATGAAACAGCCCACCACCGGGCAGGGTAATTTTGTGAATGGAAGCTAGATCAACACATCACCCAGCCAGCTAGCAGCCCAGCCCCATTCCATCCCTCAACCACACATCCCCACCGAGAGTCCCAACAGATCCTACGTATTTATCAGGCGACGTCATGGTTTTTTAGCGCTGCGTAGGCAACGTACAAACAATAAACATATGCCACATATCTGCACATACCTATATATACAAATTTGTATCTGTACACCTCAAAAATGTTGTTTATAATTAGTTTCGCGGAGTGTATAATAAATGGATGCGAAATGAAAATAGAATTGATCTATAATGGTGTTTGCTGAATGGGTAAACAAAGATATTACGTATCTGTTGTTTTGGAGCGTTCCAATTACAATTTAAGTGCAAAATATACCTTATTTATTTTATGTTTAGAGATCATATATTGAAATTCGAATTAAATGGAATAATGCCAAGTAAACAAGCTATATTTCCAAAGCTGTCAGTCAACATACATCCATATAATCTCATATTTATTTGCCCAATTTAAGATGGATACATTCCCCATGCTCCTATATATGGTTACATCTAAATAATTAAAAAATAGAGACATGACATCTGGCTCTTATGCGCCTCATCCATCAACCCGCCCGCTGTCAATGCCCCCTTGTCAACAGAGATCAAATGGAGGAGGCTAAGACCCCTCCTTTGGCACCTTTCCGCCTCTTTCAGCACTCTCCAAAAGGGGCTGACACTTAGGAATGTAAATGTAAAATTAAACACTGATTTTATTTTAGCAACGAACTAATTATACGCTTTGAAGAATTAGTAGAAACCAAAATATGGCTTTCATAAAAACCATAATATATGAATATGAAATATGTATAGCAAATATTTTCTGTAATGCCTAAGAATATACCTTGGTTAGGTCCAAGAAATCTGTTATGATATTCCAAACAATTTTTATTTACAACTCAAAGTTTATTTATTAAAAAATTTAGCAAGTAAATATTATTTTATTCAACTTGATTACGTCTGCTATATCCCTGTAAGAGTATTGTGATCTGCTGTGTGTGTCACACAGGAAAATATGTCTTTTTGGTTTTATTATATGTTTACGGCGACTTTGCGTCGTCATTAAATAATAATCATGAATTCCGCTGGCAAGTTGCCAAAATTAATCATCGGTCACTTTCACTAGACCAAGCCAGTGGCATCGGCGCAGAAATATTTTTGATTTGAAAATAAGTGAAATTAAAATATTTCACACCGCCCGCATTTATGGACGACACAATCATTTTGTTTCTTTCTTTTTATTATCGCTAAATGCAAAAATAAAAGCAAGAACAAATTGTGATATTTTTCGAAATTCCACATCCATTATTTATGTATCCACTGTATAATGGATGAATTCCAAGTCCTTGTCTCTGGGCGGGAATAGTTTTGCATTGTCAATCACATGATGATGTTGTGGGGGAACTAGGTTAATAGAATGGCGCGAAAAAAAACAGTGAATACTCCCACGCTTATAAATCTATAAATCCTTCGTATATATTGTAATCGAAATATTTTAAATATTACCTCAGGGCAGCACACACATTTTATTTATTATTATTTCGACTGCCAACAATTTTTGACAGACCTGTAGACAGACCTGCCTGAGTTGCGCAAAATTAAAAATGACTAATTTCATTTTAGCAATTATGGTGTCCTTGAATTCAATTGTCAGAGTCAGGGCCTCCGATAAAGAATGCCAAGAATGCGCCAAAGAACTTAAGAATTATTTTAATGAACCCACATATATACAAATATATTTTGCAATTTATTTTGAACACAACATTCAGTTCCGACATGAGTTCCGCGTTGTATAAATGGGACAATTGCGAAAAAGCGGGTCGTGCTCGAAATATGCACACACATCTAGAAATACTTATATGTAAATAGTACGTTGGAATTCAGGATGGAATTTGGTTCAAAAAACACATCAGATTTGTGAAACGCATGTGGCCAAATTGGGTGCATATGTTGGGAATCGGACTTTGAACTATTGTGCATTAAAAAAAGCCATAGAAAACCCATAAGTATATTTGTGCATTTTGAATTACTTTGTTCTAAAAAAACGTATTATTTTGAAAGAATGCAAAAAATGAATACATTTTAAAAAACGATTTCATTTGAAAATTTTTCAAAATCGTATACATTTTTCGTAGATTTATGTTCAAAATTATCAATATGCTTTTTTCCAAAGCTTTGACAGCTTTTATTAATTGATGCTAACAGCGACTTTATCATAAAATAAAAATTTATTTGATTGTCCAATTGATTCGACTTTTTATTTGTGAATATCTTTTTATATACTTCTTGCGTTTTCAAAGGGTATAAGCCAGGCAGCCTACCACACACTCAAATTAAAAACTTTCTAGCCATGTTATTGTATAAAGCTCAGAAAATTGATACCATTACACTAATTAATTTGGCTTTGACCACGTCAAGCTGTCGCCCAACCACAAAGGTCCGGGAAAGGTGACATCAGCGCGCGACCTTGGCTAAACCATTTATTATTGCTACTAACTAAAACGGGGCTCAAACGCCCACCGCAAACATATTAGGCAAGAACAAAAGGTGTACTATAGAATTCTATTTACTATGTATATTATGCGTGCAAATGACTCACTTTTGGCGATTCTCGTTCTCGACATTCTCATTATCAGCATAGGGGATTCGGATGCCTCCACCTCCAACTATCAAGTCCTGCATGTTTACGTTACGCTCGGAATTCGCGCCTCTTAATTAAGTATTCACGCTCCGCAATAAACAAATTCCTCGGATTCCAGACGGAAAAAATATAAACTATTTTCTTGATTCTTGAATCGCTTGATTTTTGCGATTCGGTGGTTCGGTAAACAAACTGAAATTTCCGAATATTTGCCTGAATATTGAATATTTGATTCTGTTCTTTTTGGCAAACCAGCGAAGACTGAGCGACAGCGAAAAGAAATGCTTTCGAAAAAACATTTTCAGTTGATGTGGTGAGTTGGGTATTATGCCGAGGTGCGTAAAGGTGTTGTGTGGGTGAAAATTGAGGTGAAAAATCCACCTGCCAACAAACAACATCCACCTGTGGGAGCATTGCCAATTGCCAATTTCCTATACAGTAAGCAGGTAAAATTAATGAATAAGGACATGCCATTTTCTTAATATGGGTGACCAAAAAAAGAAGAACAAAAGAAAACAAAGTTGCTAAATATTGACAATACAATATAAAATTCAAGTTGAACCTATTAAAAAATCGAATAAAAGTTAGAGTCGCTCAATGCACACTGGGCGCAATGGCCGATATTTTGGCATAAAGTCTAATATTGATGCTGCAGAGCTGAAACTTGGTATATATGATAGTTTTAGAATGTATAATACATGAAAAAAAATTTGGATGATTCTGGACAACCTACTAAAAGTAATAAACTATTTATCTTTTTTTTTGATTTTCCGGTTATAAATTATTTATTTATTTATTAGTTGAAATAAATAGAAACATTTATTTACGTCTTAACTGTAATTTGGCTTCCTGAATTCTTTTCTAGCTAGTTCGAATTTTGCTTTATGTTAAGATTTCGCATTGAATTATATTGTACTTTACTCAAAGAATTTATAATCTTTCATATTAACAAAATTGAAGCATACTTTTAGGCGTATTTTTTGTTTTCTTTTGGTGGGCTAAATACTAACGACCACGCCCATTTTCAATTTTTTCCAATTCTTATTTTCAAAGAAGTTACAGTAAAAATTTCACAACGATATGTCTGCCAGAAGTATTTTTGGCTCGCTCTCTGCTTATAAGCCCGACCATCGCAGTGGAGAACTTACTTCCAAATCAAAAAAACAAAAGCATAAATAAATAATTTAATATACATATTGAAGTTCATTTTAACATACATTATAATTGAATCCCGTTAAATCAAAATTCTAGTCTACTATAGAAGACGACACTTTGGTCAAGTTTTCCTTGTAAAAAAAAAAAAAAAAAAAAAAAAAAAAAAAAAAAAAAAAAAAAAAAAAAAAAAAACATTTTTATTTATATATTCAATATCCATTATTTACAATAAATAATTGTGCAATTTTGAAAAAAAGTGCAAGTCCACAAAGTTCACATAAATTTGGCTCAAATTTTTCACAACAATCACTTTACTCAACAGCTGACTTTGATGACAATAAAATTTCAGGGCTCCAAAAAATCAAAAATTTTATTCGATTCTTTGTATATAGACTAAATAGTTTAAAGGTGTATTATCAAAACTTAGTTTTGTTTCCATGAAATTTTCGACTTTATGCCAAAATATCGGCCATTGGCCCAGTGTGCAATGGACGGAAAGATATTTTTTGCAAAAATCATAACTCTTAAATGAAAGGTTGTTTTAGTACCTTTCGATTTAGTGGTCATACTATCTGGTGTGATTAATAGTAGATTTTATACTCGAAAATTTATCGTTTTTGAGGCAGTTTTCTCAATTTTTATCCAATTTCGAAATATACTTTTCGTTTGTTTTCTGTAAAATGCTAATATGGTGCATATTTAATATTTTAAAAACAAAAAAGAATACATTTTAAAGAAAAAAATCTTTTTTTGTTGACCAAATTTTTACCAATTTTCAATCATTTATGCACTTTTTGTTCAAAATAATCATTCAATTTTACATTATTTAATATTGTTGAAGAATAATTAATCATTATACATTCATTTCAAATCATTAAGTGTCCTTACAAAGTCAGGAATTGAAAAACAAGCCGCCAATACAAGAAAAAATGTATCCCCATACAATTTCGTACTGCGCAGCGACTGCGCTCGTAGCAATATTTTACGAAAACGCTTTTTTACGCTGAGTTGAAAGTATCTTCTGCCTTGGAATTTCTTAGGGGCAAACATTGAGGTCTTTTGAATATGATAAAGGACATATTCAAGAACAACACCTCAAACGTCAAACCCAAAATCCGTAAGTTTTTTTTTTATTTTCCATCAAAGTTGAAAAATAGGTGCAAAATTAGTACTTCGGTAAAACAGGTATACCAGCACGTGCAATAAACATTATAATTTTATTCTACCTTTGTTTTACCGAGATTTGAAGACCCTTTTGATAGAGACCATAACCATGCCGGTCGGTTACATATTTTACCTAAAAATCGATCGCAAAGTCAGAATTTTTCTAAAAAACGACATGTTTTTTTTGCAACATAAAAAAAGTTCAACTTTGAACACCTGTAACTTTTTTAATACTGAACCGATTTGAATAATTTTTTGGATTCAACCCTTTTGAACTATTACCTGTCGAATGCAATAAATTTTACGATCAGTTGTCATCAAAAAGTTGATTTTTGCAACGTATCTGTATCTTTCCGTCCATTGTGAGTCGTTCCATTAAATTCTGCAAAAGGAACGCTTTAAGAGTAATGTTCTTTTAAATAAATAATTGTAATCAAAATTTAAGGCAAATTTTAAATAATAATATTGACCAACTCATTGAATTAGTAAATCCGAAAATTAAAATTTGTTTTTTAAAGTAAAATTTTTTTAAGTCTTCAATCAATTACTTCGAAAATCAAGGAAAGTCCTTGTTAATAGAAACAGGTATTAATTCATTACTAATTAATTAAGGTACCTTACGTGAAATTTGAAAAAAGAATTGATTGCCTTCGATTACGTTTTATCGATAACGTCAATAACGGCCATGCGAAATACGCGGATACTTGGCCACACTGACCAAGAAGAGAAGCGGGAGACGAAAGCAGACGCCACGAAATTGGTTAAAAATTCTTCAATCCAGGATCTAAGAGACTTCACGGCTGTAATGGGAAAGGAAAAGGCTGGCAAGTCCTTCAGCATCGGTGACCTCGTGTTCGCCAAGGTCAAGGGCTATCCAGCGTGGCCGGCGAAGATCACCAAGTACAACAACAAGAAGTACAATGTTTACTTCTACGGCACTGGGGAGACGGCCAACATCAAGCTGGAGGATCTGTTTTCCTACGCGGACAACAAGGAGAAGTTCGCAACGGACAAGAACATGAAGCGCGCCAAGTTCAGCGACGCCATCGACCAGATAGAGAGTGCTTTGGGTGGCGAGGACTCGGCACCTATCGATTTGTCCGAAGAGGGAGCCCCCCTCGCCGCCGCCACCAGCTCTGAGACCTCGCCTCCCGCCAAAAAGTCGGAAGCGGCAACCAAGCCCGAGACTTCCACTCCTGCTGCAGCTGCCGGGGGCGAGAAACCCAAAAAGACCCCAGGAGGTTCCCGCAAAACTAAAGCACCTCCACGCCATGTGGACGGCGACACTGATGCGGCAGCCGGCACCGAAGCCTCGGGTTCTGCTGATGCTCCGCCGCCGCCGAAGCGTCGGGTTCCGCCGGAGGGATTGAATGCGGCAGCCAGTGCCGCCCCTGCCACGGCTTCATCTGCTGCTCCAGCTGCTGGCGCCACCAACCGGCAGAAGTCCGTAAAGAAATCGAAGCCGACAGCTGCCGTAACTCCCATCCAGAAGCGCTCCAGGCCAGTTAATGTGAGTAAATACCAATGGAAAGTACTTGGAGTTCCTCGCAGGTGAGCGGTATCAAGGGCAATAAGCGACCTAGGACAATAAAAAGATCCCAATAGGATCTCGATGGGATTAACATCATCTAACTTCGTTTTTAAATGTTTAATCAGTTGAAATCGAAACCATATAAATATTAACATTCCTTTGTTTCTTTTCCTACTCCGTAGAACATTCAAAACGACATGTTGATGGTTTACTTGCCGACGGCCAAGTGCTTGGGCATCGATCTCAACTACAACAAGCCGGAGGTCTTTGAGAGTTCCGCCGCCGAGCAGGCCTGGATGGAGAAGTCGCGCATAGAAGCAATGGAGCTGAAGGTGAAGCTGGAGAGCGGTCAAGTCGAGCCCGAATCCTTGCCAGAGCGAATAATCGTGGAGCCAGCACGCAGCGAGATACCGAAGCAGGAGGCCATGCGCTTCATTGAGGAGCTAATTGAGCATGAGGATAATCTTTTCATGGAACGTGACTTCATCCAGCACTCCCAGCAGCTGCGGGAGTGCTTGGGATTGCGTCGAGCCAATGTGGGCAAGTGCTTGGAGATTCTGGAGATGTTCAAGGACTTTGAGCTGAACAAGTTAATGCTGTTAAGGAACCCTGAGTGTGTGGACATAATGCGACGATTGCGACGCTATGTGGGCAACTTGGAACTCTGGAAAATGGAACACTGCGACGAGCTGGAGTTCAAGGAGAAGGCCCAGATCATACGCAAAGTGTCCGCCGCAATATATGACGGATTTAAGGCTCTGTTCAACTCGGAAAATGAGTACGAGGACAACTTCTGGATAGAGTTTTGTGAGAAGGTAAAGATCTACAAAGCGTACACGAAGAATATGAATGAGAACATGCGCGTCGGTTTGAACGAGCGCGGCTACAACAATCTGGTTGAGGCCAAAGAAGGTTCCACGGCCGCCGCCGCCGCTGCAGCGACTCAAAAGTAGATGATCAGTGTTTTTGTTGGCAAGCGAGTCCAACTGGTAAGCAGAATTGTGAATAGAGAATGGGATTAAGCTTTTAACACTCTTTTATTTTTCAGTTAGGTTTAAGCGTAAAGATCCGGCAAATTGGAGCCAAACGAGCTCTGACGACGACGACGAGTGCTATTTGCTTATTTTTTTAGGACTAAGATTGATGCAGATTACTTACTCTGATCCCCCAGTAGCATATCCGTTCACTCGTACATCATTAAGTAGATATATTCCAGCTTCCTTCGATTTCGATCCTTACTTACATATATTCACCATATGTGTGCGTAGAGAAGTTCGATGATTAAAAATGAATTAAACTTAGAGAGACAGTACATAATCCAATTGAAACGATCGTTTTACTTTTGTTTTCAATTCGTTTCAAAGGATTTTCGTTTACACAAAAACAATAAATACAAAAGTCTGCAGGGAAGCTGCATTCATAATTCCATTTATTTTATAAATACTAAAACTAATTAATGGTAAAAAAAGTCAATTTTCCTTAGCATCCCCAATCCCATCGGGCAGGATGGCAAACATTGCCTCCGATTCCGGCAGACAGGGTGAATCATATATCTTGCATATTCTCGTCTCGCCCTTGCCCTTGCGCAGATATAGTCGCGTGGTCGAAGAGTGCGCCATTATATGTCCTCCGATTGGTTTCTTTGCATCTCCCGCAAACATGCCTGGGCCGCCGTCCAGCGAGGCTGTCACCTGATTGGTAATCACCACGGCCACGCCGAACTCATCCGCCAGCCGTTGGAGCATCCGCAGGAATAAGCCCAAATGATTCTGCCGAGCGGCCAACTCGCCTCGTCCTATATAATCCGATCGGTAGAGAGCCATTGCACTATCCACTATAACGACGGCGTATCTGAAATGTTGGAAGATACTATTAATATAGGAATCCTTTTTCGACAAAAGTCCATCTCACCTGGATTCAAAGAGCATGCCCGCTGCCATCTGTATAAGCCGCGTCTGCTGGTCCGAGTTGTAGGCTCGCGAACATGCCACATTGTCTAGGACCTCGGCCTCATTGAGCTTGTAACGCTGAGCGATGGCAGACAACCGCTCCGGCCGGAAGGTGTTCTCCGTGTCAATATACAAGCACTTGCCCTCGCCGCCCTTCTGGCTGATGGGCAGCTGGCACGTGACCGCCAGTGTATGGCAGATTTGCGTCTTGCCGCAACGGAACTCGCCGAAGATCTCCGTGATTGAACCTGTCTCAATGCCACCGCCTAGGAGTTTGTCCAGTTCCTTGGAGCCGGTGGTTAGCTGCACCACGTCCGCTCGCATCTGGTGGAAGGTGCGGGCACTGAGAAAACCCAGCGGTACCAGTTTGTTTGCCTCCGTGATGATCTGTTCCACCTTGCCGCCGCCCAGTCCCGGGATGCCCATCAGCTGCTTCTTGGTGGCATTGGCAACCGCCTCTACGGTGTGCAGGCTGGCCTGCTGCAGCAACCTGATGTCCTTGGCCGTGATGCTGCCGCCCTATATAGTGCGTCGATTAGGAATGATCATGTTCATTGATCGACACTTACCATTAACTTGGCAACACTCAGAGGACCCCCCTCCTCCTCCTCCGTCGCAGCCGCCTCGACGTTCGACAGCTTCTCCATTGACAGGTGCTAAGTTTGAATTTTAGGAATTGCTTGAGTTTGCCTTAAAAATTCTCCGTTTTAAAAATTGTCCAGAAATTTCATCAAAGATTGCCGCCAGTACCAGAGACGGACCGTAGCTCCATAAACATTGCAGAGGTAAGCAGAATTTTGCTGCCACGGCACCTGGCCACACTTAAACCGCGCTGGTGGTGCCGCACATTTCGATTAAATTCGCAGTTTTCTTTATTTTTCCTTATTTTCAGGATTTACTGATTTCTACCGGCGTCACTACAGTAAATACAACACCTGGAAGCACAGCCAATCGCAATGAGCGATTTTCACTATTTCGATATTAAATTGTGAGTAGCTCTTAAGAAATTAAGTTAATATATAAATAATTTAATATAAAATAATTTAAATATCTTCCTTTTTGCCATATAATAATCCTTAGAAAGCTACGAGACCCGGATCAGGTTGTTTTGACCCCAGCCCTCTTTCGTAGCTGTCTTGTCGATGCTATGGAAAGTTTCTTTTGTGAGGAAAAGCCAGTCCTCGATATAGTAAAGTTTTGTGCCCTCCAACAACGTATTATTTTCCGGGTCCCGGAGGAGTTTTACGAGATGGCGCGAATTTCAATTCCACTAATAGGGCACTATCAGCAAAATCCTTGTCATTTTGAGGTCATTGAAACGTCCAAGACATTGCTAGACTTTGAAAAAGTCGGCGAAAAGGAAGATATTACCAATTTCTCTTAGAAAATGGGTGCAATTATATCTATATCGTTATATAGTTACTTTAATTTAAAATTTAATTCTAATATTCAGAAAATTAAAAATACGTATAATTTCTCAATGCAATTTCTTATAACGCATTTAAAAGTTGCAACCACCTAAAATAATAAGAAAACAATATTAATCGTAATTTAAAAAATTTAATTTTTTTGAAGTTTCATTGGTTTTTAAAAAATACTGACACAACACTTTCCACCGTAAAATAGCCAACTTGGTATCTCCGATTTGGCCCAGCTGTTCCGAAAACAGAAAGAAACAGTGAAAAAAGGGAGAAATTACATAAAAATACACACTGACCGGCATTTTTTGAGGACTTTCCGACGCTTCGGCAGAAAATTTGACCAGCTCTGCGGGAGACTTGGGGCTGTCGTGACCAAAGCATGAGTGGTTATCAATACCTGGACGTAAGGCTGTGAGTGCGAAAACTTAACTCAATTCTAACACACGTGCGCACGTGCCTGCGAAGATGATGTAAAACTAATGCCCGTGTTTTCTTCTCCTCATCCCCAGAAAACTCCGTGATCCAGAATCCGTAACATTCACGCCCGTGTTTCTCTGTGGCTGCATTCTCAACTCCCTGGCCAGTGTCTTTGGGGAAATAGGTGGTCAAACCTCTGTGAAGATTGTGAAATTTAGCACCGCACAGCAGCGTTCCGTGCTCCGGGTTCCCGAGCATTTTCTGGGACGCGTCCGAATTGCATTAACCTTGATTGGTTACTACCAGGAGGTGCCCTGCCATTTCCAAGTGCTAAACACATCCCCCAAGCGGCTGGATTTCGAGGATACCGAGGAGGAAATCATAGCATTTATCTAGAAAGATGTCCTCCCTCTCATTCTGCAAGGAGTACGGCAAGGACAAGGTCATCTTTGTCACCAAGGAGGACCATGCCACGCCCAGCAAAATTGAGCTACCGGCGCCGGAACAGCCGGAGGGAGTGATCACCAAGGACGGCAACATTAACTGGAGTTGTCCGTGCCTAGGTGGCATGGCTACCGGCCCCTGCGGCGTTGATTTCCGAGAGGCCTTCTCCTGCTTCCAGTACAGCAAGGCCGATCCCAAGGGCTCTGACTGTTACGAGGCCTTCACCAAGATGCGCGACTGCTTCCAGAAGTACCCCACCGTATACAACAAGTCCGGCGGAGGCGATGATGACGACGACGATGGCCTGGGTGATGCTTTGGCTGGCGACGCCGATCCGCTGGCGGATGTCGGCGCTCCGGAAGCCGCCGATGAGGCGGTGGGCCCCAAGAGCACCTCGGTGGTGCCTAAGGCCTAGGATGGAAATATCTGTCTTGTTAAACTTACTTATTGATAAGAGCTAGGCGTGACTTCGTAAAAAATAAATAAAGCTTGTCATAGTTGTGGGCCGAAAAGCCACTAATCTTACAATCATCAATATCGTGACTATGTTACACTTCCAAGTTAAAAAGTGCAGTTATTTTCAACATTAGATTAACAATTATCTTCATTAATTAAAATCTATAGTCATACGTCAGCATTTTGAGTTTACTTAAATTTTATGAATTAATTTAATTTTATTGAAACATAATAAGAACATACAATATTCTTGGTTTATTTAGAATTTGACTTAAAACATGTAAGTAAAATTAAAAAATTTTCACTTTATTTTCCGAAAAAATGTTTTTAAAGTGCAAATTCAAATATGTACCAATTATTAAAGAATTCTTTAATTTCTGGAGAGTTTTTTGAAAACTCAATAAATATTGAAAGATTATAGCTCTATATTTATTTCTAAT
>JAEIGO010000380.1:0-11851 GCA_018903765.1 Drosophila aff. chauvacae BK-2020 | reverse complement strand
GACCAGATAGGCAACTAAGAAGATAAGTAAATTTGTCGACTTCGGTTATGGAAGCATCTTCGTGAACCATGTGATTAAAAGCAGAAATAAAGCGTTTATAATCGCTATATGTCCCATCAAACCTTGGCAATTTAAGAGCAGGAAGATGATTATGACCCACTGCTGCTTGTGTAGGAAGAGTTTATAAAGCTGCTATCGTCAGATCGAATCAATTTTTTTTAAGAGTGTTGCTTTGCTAAGAATATATTCTTCGTGATGACGTCGAGAATCCTCCGGGATCCAACCCTCGATTTGTAGTTGAATTTGGACAGTTGCCATGGTGTGATTCTAAAATTAGCAATCTACATTCCGCGGTGCTCACATAATTGGCAGTGGCAGCTAGAGCGCGATTCTTTGCCGCTTTGAAAATTTTGTTCAAGAATGGTGCGCTTGCGTCGCAGGCCCATCAGCTGCTCCTCGACTGACGGTTTTGTCATAATCGTAATCGTAATCGTAATTAAATCCAATGCAGATGGTACGCAGAATGTAGTGATAGTAGTTACGTAGTGTGTCTTGTTGAACACAAGCTGTTTGAGCTATTTTAAAGAAAAGCTCAGCTTTAACGAAAGCACTTTGAGCTTTAAGCGAATTACTCACTCACTTTCTGCATGTGTTGAAAAAACTGTTTCCAATATAGATATGAACTCTTATTTGCCTTTAATGTCCAAATGATCTTAATTTTAATTGCGACTTACTTTGGTCGGGTAAGCTTACGATTTCAGCACCCTTTCCAATATGTGGCTACGAGAAGTGAGGTTATGTGGGCTGTGGTTCCAATCCAGATTTGCCCTAACGATGTGGCTGCTATCAACGGATCCCTTGTGATCCACTGATTTCAATCAATTTCGGGACTGCAGAAGCCCTGTCACGTTCGCCAAATGTTCGCTCCTGGCTGTTATGCAGTGCGAATCGATGCTGTCTGCCCTTGTGCAGACACCAATCCAAGAGAAAAAGCAGATCAAGTAAAAGACTCGTAGGTCAGTGCTTGACAAAGATCTATATTCAACTGTTTTCATGTAGTCTTCGAACTCAAATATGAGCGTGCAAACTCATTTACATTACAGTAAAGTACAATTCTGGGTAACATTAAGCTCTCTAAATAACATTAGGGTATTAGTGATGCTCAAGCATATAGTGATGCTCAAACAAATATATCAAATTTAAATATTGATTCCGTTAGGCAAATTAAATCCCTTATCGACGCCATTAATGAAGCGATACACATATTAGAACTGAAGGCCAATCTGTCCGATGAAGTTGATGTCCTATTTGCTCACATATTTGCTCAGGAAATTTAACACGCAAACTCTTTAATTGTATGAGAGTCATATAAAAAAGACAAAAGACATCCAGAATTTATCATATGTAATGGAATTTTTAGAGCAGCGACTGAGTTCGACCCTCCTGTGCAGGCTGAAAACCTTGTACACAAACATATAAACAGTTCGAAATAAGTCAATTACTCAAGAAAACCTCATTTTGCCAATGCAAACGAAAAGTGTCCTATCTGCAAAATAGTGGGACACATAATAACCCAATGTAACAAATTTAAAGGGATGAATATCACACAGCGACTAGAAATCGTAAGGAAAGTACAACTATGTACAAAATGCCCCAAACATTTTAGCGTTATACGATGTACAAGCGAATATTTATGTTCGCTGTGTAATAAAGGGCATCATACCATGCTGCATATCAATTCTCAAAAAAGAGAGAGAAACTTAGGGATGGTTTTTGACCCTTCAGCAAAAACTACCAACAATAGAAGACTCAATGACATAATGTGGGATGGTCCCCGAGTACAAAAAGAAATTTGAAATATAATTTTGAATTGGCGTAAATGCGAGTACGTCATATCACCGGACATTGAAAAAATCTACCATCAGATATTTGTTGATAAAGATGATTAAGAATATCCATATATATTCTGAAGAGACTCTACAAATGATAAAATTAAGAAATACAAATACACTGCTTCTGCTCCATAGTTAGCTACTAGAGTTCTAGTAGATATAGCATACAGGTGTAAATATAAAGAAATTGGGAAAATAAGCGACTTCTATATGGACGATATTATGACAGGAGCCAATTTGTTTATAAAACAAATTTTCATTGAATTTATGTCTGTCATCCTGAATGCAAGTTCAACTCCCGAATAGAGCGAACGCGTGAGCTCCGAGAAAAAATGTAAAATGATGAATAAAATAGAGAAAACTTAAAAAATATTATACTCGAGTACTCCAATCAGTGCGAAAAGACGCAAACTAATCAAAAACAAAGAAAAATTTGTTAGTGTTATGCTAGTGTTATGATTAGCATAAGTGCTTATTTAATTTAAACTAAGAAGTGCCACGCATAATAAGCTCGAAAAATGAGCAGCGATTCAAAGAATAAGCGAAGAAGCTCCGTAAACCCAAGAAACACCTGTTACTCTTGAAATAATAAGTCGACAAAGAGCAACTTGGCTCTACTGACCGTCGACAGCAAAAGAGCCAGCTCTTGCTCACCCTCTCTGCTCACCCCAACTCCTGCATCATGGAGCTACCAATGTCAAACCTCACCACCGCCGCACAATGGACGGAATGATACAGATACTATACAAAAATCAACTTTTTATGACAACGGATCGTAAAATTTGTTATTGCATTCGATAGTTCAAAAAGGTTGAATCCAAAAATTATTCAAATCGGTTCTGTATCAAAAAAGTTACACGTGTTCAAAGTTGAACCTTTTTTGGGTTGCAAAAAAAGCATGTCGATTTTAGAAAAATTCTGACTTTGCGGTCAATTTTTAGGTAAAATATGCCAGGGTTATGGTCTCTATCGAAAGGGTCATCAAATCTCGGTTAAACCAAGGTAGAATACGATTATAATGTTTATTGCACGTGCTGGCATACCTGTTTTACCAAAGTACTAATTTTCACCTATTTTTCAACTTTGGTGGAATGTCAAAATGGGATTTTGGTGGATTTTGGGTTTGGCGTATGAGGTGTTGTTCTTGAATATGTCCCTTATCATATTCAAAAGATCGCCTGCCCGAAACTGCCTGTACGAATTTCCAAAGGAAAAGATACTTTCAACTCAGCGTAAAAATCGTGCGGCTTCATACAAATTCTGCTACATGCACATTCGCTGCGCAGTACGAAATTGTATGGCGGGCATACATTTTTCTTGTATTGGTGGCTTGTTTTTCAATTCCTGACTTTGTAAGGACACTTAATGACTTGAAATGAATGTAAATTGATTAATTACAAAGTGTAACAAATTTTAAAAAGTAAAAGCACTTTTGAAGTGACCTAGTAGAGATCGTTAAGCAGGTAGAATATAACACAACACCATGTTTGAAATTCTTCTAACACCCTCAAAATCTTGAGTTATGGTCAAAAAACCGTTTTTCGGCTCTTTTCACTTTGAAATATTCCTGCTCAAAAGTTGTTTACCAATTTGAAAAACTCTTGGAGTTTTTATAGCTTAATAGTGTAACTTACAGGAAAAAAAATAACTTATTGTTTGTTTCGAATGAGAAAGACAACATATTTGCTTCAAAATATGCAACTCGCACTTTTTTTCCGTGTTTTTCGACTTTGATGCCATTTTTTTTAAACAAATCACCAATGCTGAAAGAGCATTTCGACCGCCTTCTAACAATGTGGCTGCGATGCCGGATGATGCAAGTCCCAATGCAATCTCACTTCGATAACGAATGGACGTCAAAATTAACGAAATAACGAATGTCTTGCCAGTTCCTCCAGGAGCATAACAAAAAAATTACACTGGTAGCATTGTTCACAGTGTTCATCAAAGTATCGAACGCAAACTTTTGCTGTTCATTCAACAATGGCGGCTCTGTGAAATAAGTCCCCAAACGAACAATTAAATAATTCCCCAAACTTATTTCATAATGAAATAATAACACAGTGCAACACTAAAAAAAATAACCAATGTTCACGATGTTCCCGTGATAGTACACAAAAAAAATAAAATATACGTGTCTTCCCGTTTTTCTCCAACACGTCAAACTTTTTTTTTTAACGTATCCAAAGTTTTTGGCAAAAATACGAATTTTTCGGAAAAATTCTCATTTTATCAAGCTCATATTCTCTCTGGAGCAAAGTTGTAGCTCTTGCCACGGCCAACAAAATATATATACACAAAATCGAAAAAAAATGTATCTTCAAGGTCAAAATCACAAAATGCAAAAAATCCATTTCTTCCCCTGTTTAGGTCAATAGGTAGCAAACGGTTCAAAACTGAAGCAAATCATTAAACAAAATTTTCAGGTGCAATCACTGGTAGAGTGGCTGTTGTAGTAGCTCTATAAATTTTGCTCTTCTCAGCTTTTGTATTTAACCCAAATGTGTAATTCACACATGCATAGCAATTGGTTTCATCATGATCAGTTGGGCGATTAATCCAGTGTACTGGCTTGCAATACTTCACCCTATGTTGGCCTCCCTTCAACCATAACATGAGATTATTATAACACTAGTGACACACACTACTAGGTGTGTAATTGTCATCGGTCGCCTCTGGTTCGTCGAAAACATACCTATATGCTCTCTGAGCTCACCAGTCAATAAATTCTTTTCCTTTTCCTTGCGTTCTCTTTTTATTTCTTGTTTTAATGATTTGATGACCGCAAACGTAGCAGAATAAATCAAGACGAACACACTGCATCATTACTTTATTAGAACTGATAATGCACAAGAACTAAGACGCGACGCGGGCTGCAATAAGCGAGAGCTTAGACTATGGCTATGGTTTAAGATCGATCTTGATTGTCCAAAGCTTTCAGACGTGCCTAGAATCTTCCAGAAGGAGTTCCAGAGCTTCTATGCACGTTTGTTTGCTCAGTTTTGAACCGTTTGCTACCTATTGACCTAAACAGGGGAAGAAAGGGATTTTTTTTGCATTTTGTGATTTTGACCTTGAAGATACATTTTTTTCGATTTTGTGTATATATATTTTGTTGGCCGTGGCAAGAGCTACAAATTTGCTCCAGAGAGAAATTCAAAATTCCCAACGGTTTGCAAAATATGAGTTTGATATGAAATTTTTTCGAAAAATTCGTATTTTGGCCAAAAACTTTGGATACGTTAAAAAAGTTTGACGTGTTGGAGAAAAACGGAAGACATCGCATATCTTTATTTTTTTGTATACTATCACGGGAACATCGTGAACATTGGTTATTTTTCCATGACTTCAAAAATTACACACAGTGTAATTTTACGGCGATTAGGAGGATTAAAAAATTGTTGTTGTTGCATTCCAAACAAATTTTAGACGACTTATTTCATTTTCCATGTGTCATTTTTTTAAAGATTGGGGGAGTTATTTAATTTCAAATTTGGGGACTTATTACATTAGAAATAACTCCCCCAACTTTTGGGGACTTATTTCATTTTATTGATTATATGACATTACAGTTAGTTGTGGACTTATTTCATTTTTTTTTTTGGGGACTTATTTCATAATTTGGTAAAAAATGAAAATAAGTCCCCAAATTCTATCAAATACTATCAAAAATTTGTTGTTTGTGTACTCCATACAAATTTTTGGGGAATTATTTAATTTTTCGTTTGGGGACTTATTTCATTGGGGACTTATTTTACAGAGCCTGAAAAATCCACCCCAGCCACACTCAGAAAATGCTCAGCAGATTCCAGGACAGCCGCAAAGCAAATTGGAATCTCTGATGTTTACCATGCAACGAAGTATGGTGGAACTTATGTCATTTATGAAAACAACCATGCAAACCCTTGTTCAAAACCAGAACATGGTGATTCAGTTTCTTGTAGCACACCAGTCTAAATAATAAATGTTTAACCAACGTATATCCATGTGGAATGCCAACGGCATCTCACGGCATAAACTTGAAATAACACAATTCCTAAATGTAAAAACACGTCGACGACATGATGCTGGTTGAAACGCACCTCAGGGATATATAACTTCCATATAAGAGGTTATACCTTTACCGCACAGATCATCCGATGGCAAGGCCCACGGCGGAACCGGCAAACACCACTTTCACCAAAGGTTTGCAAACGAATTACTTGCAAGCCACGTCCATAAAAGTCCATCTAGAAACGGCAACCTTGCATTGCCGCTGTCTACAAACGGCACCTCGCTTTACTATCTCTGAAGGTCAATCTTAATTCAACACTCTGGGGGATCGCTTCATAGCTGCAGGAGACAACAACGCAAAATACACACACCTGGGGATCACGACCTCGTGACTCCCAAAGGAAGGCAACTATATAATGCACTTATAAAAGTGAGCAATAAACTGACTACGTTTCTCCTGGTAGTCCCACATATTGGCCTGCAGACCCAAGAAAAGATCCCAGATCTAATTGATTTCGCGGTGACAAAAATATCCAAATATCTGACCACTCGCCTTTGTTGATAACCCTTCTTCAAAGCCCAGACATTACGGACCACCCTACAGGCTGACATCGCACAACACTAAATCATGAAATACAGAAAGTATGGGAGTTCCCCACTCCTCAACTAAATATCGAAGCGGACATCGACTGCTCTACAGCCGCCCTGGAAGAGGCATCAGTCAAGCACCAGCCAGGATCTCAACTCCCTAAATGGAAGGATGTGGAAACCGCAACTGGACAGCTGGTTCGGAAAAGAGGAAGCCTGCGACGAGCGTGGCAAAAACCAGCAGATCGCCATGCTCAAAGCAACGTCTTACTGAAGCCACCCTAAATCTAAACCGGGCTCTGAAGCAAGATGCTGAAAATGAACAACTAAAAATATATTGAAAACTCTCGCCAACTAGTACAGAGCATTCCTTGTGGAGGGCTCACCCAAATCTTCGCTTCCAACTGAAACCGTCACCCCTATAAGGAATTCTTCAGGGTGCTGGCCCGCAGCGACAAAGATAAAGCCGAATCATTTGTCTTACATCTCAGAGGCGTCTTCCAGCCGAACTCCTGCAGCAAATGATTATGTTCTTCCGCAAATCTACCTCGAAACTGAATCCACGCCCACTACATTTCCGGCCGAACGAAATCACAAAAGCTATTTGTGAGCCATAACCATAAAAGCATTCCAGGCGGCACCTTAATAACCAAGGTGCAAAAATTATAATGGAACTTCGTAATTTGCTATGAGGTCGTCTGTAAACTCTTCAATGGAATCATAAGTCTCGGCTACTATCCAGTAAATGGAAAAAATAAATTATTATAATGATACTGAAGCTCCGAAAAAGATTCGCATAAGATACTTTTGCGTTACAAAAATCATAACTCTTGAACCAGCGAGATATTTCCATCATTTTTTTAATGAAAGGTAAATTCTAGTACCTTGGGATTAAGGTGTCATACTATATGGTGTTATAAATAACAAATTTTACTACGCTCGAAAATTCCATGTTTTATGCAGTTTTCCAATTTATATCCAATTCCAAAAATACTTTTCGTTTGTTTTCTCTGAAAATGCTAATATATATTTAATATTTTAAAAAAAAAAAAAAAAAAAACTATTAAAAAAAATTTTTGTTTTTTGAAATTTTTCCTTTGATTAATTTTCAATAATTTTTGCATTTTTTTACATAATTTAATATTCTTGAAGGAAATCATTAAGGGGGGTTCTTTTGAAATTGCCGAAATAAGAGCAAACTTTGAGAATTTTTCTAGTGGGAAAATGAAAATACCTACAAAGTCGTGCTTGGAGCATAAATGTATTGTTTATTGACTAGGTTTGCTCTCTCAAACTCTCCCTCCTCCCTCCCAAACTTCTCCCTTTTCTAACAAATACGCATGTAAAGCGTTTTTCATTTGCGTTTTAATTATAAATATGTAATTGTTGATGAATTCATTAACAATTTGTTGAGCAATTGTTGATACATTTTGGCATAAATGTTGATGAAGTTTTGGTCTATAGTATTGATGAAAAGGTGATTAATTGTTGATGAATTTGTGTTGATGACAAAATGCATCAGTAATTGTGGGCTTTTTCAACTTTTCATCCACACACCCCCATATGGGTTGATGAATTGTCGATGAATTGATGATGACTGGTACTGCAGGAAAGTTAAAAAGACGAAAATATAATTTTGAATCATATTTTTATTTATTACAAAAGATGTTTTGTATAATGAATTTTTTTTGTTTTTTCTTATTTAATAAGTATATTTATATATTTAATTTAAAGGCGTAAGTTATTATTCTCTGAATGTTTTAGAGATAAGCAAGTTTACAATAATTATAAAATTAAGCGAAAAGATACGTTTTCAGTCATAAAAGGATGTCTTAAGTAAATATGTATATTTATATATCCCGTATGTTCTCTACAGATTTAGAGTATTTGGGGGATCCTGATTTAGGGGCCATTGGCAATGTGCTCGATTGTCGAGAGTTTTAAAATGTTTCATTCGTATAATAAATTAAACGTATTCATTCTTATATACGTGATTTGAATTTACATAGACAGAGCCGGATGTGTGGGGCCCTGGGGGCACCAGCCAAGTGGAGGCCCTTTATATAATTGAAAGCTCTCAATTTTGATATCAATTATTGAATTGAACGATATACGATTTGTGTTGTGATGTTTTTCTTGTTCCAGTTTTTGTATTCGTACATGTTTAAATTTATACAACAAATTTTGTGAATTAATCCCAATCTGTGGCGGCCCGGGCAGGTGCCCCGGGTGCCCCGTCGTAAATCCGCTCTGAACATAGGTCTAATTCGCATTCTTATAATTTCTGGAGACCTTATTCATTAAATGAATCTCTTGTTGCAAATTGTTGCAGCATACAAATAATTGGTTTACAACATAATTAAGGTAAGCACAAGTCCATTTACATAAACAGCATAAAATATAAGGTACTTAAAAAATTGTTGTTGTATAATAGTATGAAATGACTATTGCAGATAGATCGATTTTATGATTAATCTATAGAAAAATAAAATAACTCATGCTCAATTAAATATATTTATATTCGAGTTATATTTATGGATTCGTATATTGATTCTTTTCTTAAAAGCATCTTCGTATCATTTTCTATTTCAATTGGGGATATTCCCCGCACTACGATCATTTAAATAAGTAGTGTCCTCTTCCACAATTTTTTCGAGTAGGACGTCACCAGAGTTGGCCAGACCCGAAAACTAACCTAAGTACCATTTAACTTACTATAAACACTTTTTTTACAAACCATTACGTCCAACAATTGGTCCATTGGATATATTTTCTGAGGATCCGCAATTAACCACAGCCACTCTGTCAGTGGAGTTGGTACGTCCGCTTTTCTGCATGGCAACAGCTTTTCTAGCATGACGTGTGGTTAATACACCAGTTTCCACGTCTCTTCAAGACGGTGACCTGAACAATGTGGTTTAAACAAATGATTATGGAAGACAATATTCAAATTACCAGAACGGGATCGAGTTAGCTGTCGCTGAACATAGTCCTCAAGATCTTCCTCCTCTTTCGAGTTATAAGGCAGTTCAACACTAGTAAAAATAAACCCAATCCTAGGGAAAATAAGCCTGTACACGTAACATCATTCCACCAGGCGGAGCCTGAAACCTAATAAAAAAAATTAAAAATAATTGTATCAATTTTTTTGGAACGAAGTTCCTTATGGCGCGGTATGAGTTTGGCGGAGGAGGGCTAGCCGAGAAAAACCGTAACGTAACGTTAAACGGCTCCCGGCTCTCTGTCTTCTTGTTGGTGTTCTGGCAGGGAGGAGCCAAGTGCCCGGCTAGCTCAGTCGGTAGAGCATGAGACTCTTAATCTCAGGGTAGTGGGAGCCCAACGTTCAGCTGAAGAAAATTTTTTGTAATATTTTTCTATTCTTTATTCTTGAATTTACTTAGTAGATAGTAGTAGTAGGTGTTCTGGCAGGGAGGAGCCAAGTGCCCGGCTAGCTCAGTCGGTAGAGCATGAGACTCTTAATCTCAGGGTCGTGGGTTCGAGCCCCACGTTGGGAGAAGAAAATTTTTTGTAATATTTTTTCTATTCTTTATTCTTGAATTTACTTAGTAGATTAAAATAATCATTTTTCGCCTTCATTTACTCCTGTCTCTCCTTCATTGACCTCCATCTCGTCATGCCTGCTAAACAGTACAGATGCCAAAGGAACTTCGTTCCTCACGCGTGTCCCTAGACACACACTGCTTTTTTTTTTTTTTGCTATCGTATAGGAAAGACGTGAGTGCATGCGAAAATGATCTTATTGGAAACATTAAAGCAAAGCTTGAAAAAAAGCTAACTTTGAAAACAAAGGGTGGTTTTACCATTTAGGTTTTTAATAAGAATAATATTAAAAAAAAAAAAAGAAAGGAAGCTAACTTCGGCACGAAAGTCTAGAATAATACAGAATGGCAATGTTTAAAATGTTCTGAAAATATGTTGAAAACTGGCTAAGTTATAAAATTTTTCCTGTACATTTTCCGATCGTTCCTATGGCAGCCAGATGATGTAGTTGTCCGATTCGATCCATTCCAACGTATATAGTAGCGAAAGCATATTGAAGACTATCTGCAAAGTTTGGCAAAGTCATCGCTAGATCGACTCGGCTCGACTTGGCATACAGACAAACAGACAGATAAGGGTAAGTCGACTCGCCAGATACTGATACTGATCAGGGATATATATAATTTTTTGTGTTTAAGATTCCAAACTTATGGTTATACCTTTCAAGGGTATAAGAAAGGGGCCGAAGCCGATGTGGTCATAGTCCAAAAACAGTGGAAGGTCGGAGAAATTGTGACAGTTAATAAAAAAGAAACCATTAGATGCCCAAAAACTAAAAAAATAACTTTATAATGAATATTATAAAACTTATAACAACAAGATTATGACAACTTGGTATTCATTTAACATAAGATAGCTTTTAGGACAGCATGTCCTTAAAATGGGTAGAAGAAGGACCCCTGGTGGACATCAGCTATAAACTCGCAGAAGTAGCTGTCGAACTCTGTTTAACAAAGTGAAAGCGGAAGCGATGAAGCAAATTATACAAAATAAAATAAGCTTCCTATATAGCAAAAGAAAGAAACCAAAAAAAACCCTTCCCTGCAGCTAGGCAATCATAATATGCATAATATGCCGGTTTAGGCCATCTAAAACCGAAATTCTTCTCAGAAATCAATATAAACCCTACTGCTCATCAAAGAGGTCGAGGGAATCGTTGAAAACTAGCGACTTGCGACTGACTGTAAAATAAAGTTTGACCTTTATTAAAAAAGTTCTAAAGAAGACTAAAGTGTTCGGTAGTTAGTTACGTTACAGTTCAGTACAGTATACAGCCAATTAAATAGAAATCTTAGTTTTAAAAACCACTTTATATTCATAGCAAATACATAGTAATATAAAGCAAGACACCTATTACCAATATAACGGAATATTCCTTTAATATTGCTTAAATAAAGTAATCAGTTAAAATGCCTTTCAGAAATTGCCTTTGTGTCATATTTTTTCGCTATTTGCTAAATTTAAAAAATTGCGAGTGTCTCGACTACAAAGTTGGGATCTCAACTGCAACATTTTACAGTAACGATGAAGTTCTCAACTTATAGAGGACACTCATAATTTATGAAATTATTAGGGCTAGCAAAAATATTGCAAAAAAGCAGTTTCGGAAAATGATAATAACTTTTAGTTATTAAGTTAAAAATAATAAACTTAATAACTCTTTAAATTCCAATATCAGCTCTGACATAAACGCGATTCAATATTTAATAAGCTTTGAATAGTACTAAAACAAGAAGTTTTTTAAACTTTAGCCGCGATTTTCTTTAAGAGGGTAAACCCCAAGAAAGGCAAAAAGACAATTTTTTGTGAAAATTTTT
>JAEIGO010000375.1:0-285754 GCA_018903765.1 Drosophila aff. chauvacae BK-2020 | reverse complement strand
TAGAGCCAAGGAATATCCATCAACAAATACTCTGCTGATCTTGCCTTGGTCTGATGCACCCTTACCACCCCACCCTCTAATACTTCAGTTACAAAAACGGTCTTTGAATTTCGGATCTAACTTGGTTTGCGTCTTTCTTCATTTTTCAGTAGCACATATTCACCTAAGTGGTGTTTTTAACGGCTGCCTTACTGCTATCAAATCTGGATTTGTCGTAAGACGCTAAGGAATTCATATTTTCTGTCGCCTGCGCTCTAACAGTTACCAAATCTATTTCACATTCGGTCTCACATCCAAGGGGTCGAGCCTGCTTACCAATCAACATCTCCAACGGACTTGCCTCAGTGGCAGGAGAAGTTGTACAATTCAGTGCAAGTTGGACTTCGCCAAGTGCATCCTGCCACGATCGTTGACTTGATTCTACCACTGACAACAAATTTTTCAGTATGCTCATGACCCGTTCTACTTGCCCATTCGCGCGGCTCATTCCCGTAGCAATCAAGTGAAGTTGAACTTTCTGTGATGCGCAAAACTCTGAAAACTTGGAGCTAGTGAAACATCTGCCCTGGTCGGCGATAACGCGATCTGGTACTCCTAATTAGGATATGGAAGATTTCATAGCGTTGACACAGCTTTCGGCATCTATCTTTAAGGTGTGTATAGATAAACAAACTTTGTATAGGCATCGATCTGCACAATAAGATATTTCTTCATATCGCTCGTGCCACTTAATTTTCCCGTTATATCTATATGAATGGTGTGCCACGGTATATAGTACTTGTCTTCGGAATAGAATGAAGTTCCGCCTGAACCTTCCCAGACGATGATTTCACGGACCGACAAGTAATACAGTTTGAAACAAATTTCCGGACATACTTGTTCATTTTAGCGAACCAATAATACTGGTACACTTTATCAAGTGTCTTTTGCCATCCTAAATGCATTATTGACTCGTGCACCTGGTTAATTACTGACCACTGGGTACAACTGGTAAATGACTTGTTCTACCTAGTCTTTGGACCTTGCGATATAATACGCCTTTTCGCAGATCATACGTTTTGGCCAGGTTTTCGGCCAACTCATCTGACTCTAATTTGTTAACAATTTCTGTTATCTCGTGGTCTAATCGTTGCTCAGCAAGAAGCCAAGTACTTGAAATTTCGGACAGATTTACTCGTTTTTCGGGAATCTTGTTCATTGACAGAATGTGTTCGGATGGTAAAGGATTTCTTTATAGGAAATCGACATGAGCCATACGCTTACCCTCTCTATACTGAATTTCAAAATTAAACGATTGTAAGTAGGCTCACCAGCGGTGTACTCTGGGGGTTAAATCTATTTTTGTGCCCATACATACAAATTCACACATACCGTCCTGTACCTTTTCACAATTGTACAAATATTTATTCCGCAACTGCAAAAATAAAAAATATTAAAATTTTGAAACAAAACCATCAACGCTGTTCATAATTGTCTGTGCATTCATACATGTACATATATATGTATGTATATCCATTATCTCGCTTAGCATCAGCAGCGGCAGTGCAATTGTTGTTGGTTGCTGTGCTCTTGGTTTCGCCGGCTTGGTTTTTCGCCCAGCCATACATACACACACATACCATCCGAAGAATACAGTCGGCCGTGGGCATTGCCGGACGGGCAATATCAATCAAGAAAAACAATAGAACACATTGCCGACATTGCCTGTGTGTTATTTTTTTCCGTCGTGTCCAGCTGCTGCCGTTACATACACATACATTCATATAAAACCGTTGCATTTGCCTGCACAGTGTCCCAGCAGTCAATTTTTTCAAACAAAAATTAAAAAGCTCAACAACAACTGAAAGAATCCAAATAAAAAAGGGGAAAGGGTCTTATACCTTATCTTTTAGGGAAATGCTACGCGATCGCTAGTATCTTTAAGGGATGAACCCACGCGGAGTTCTTTGTATACTCCCAGATATTTATATCTCACGCTCAAGCGTTGTTTATATAGGCAGACAAAATTACATTGCTGCAGCGGTTCAATAGTTGTACATTGATGTTTAAATTCTTATAAATTCATGTTCGTCTGAACATTCTGCCAAGGGCCAGCAAAAGTAGAGGTAAATTTAAATTAGTAACATTATAAAAATAGTGGACTGTATCTTTATTTTCCTCGCAAAATATAAAATTAATACAATTATGATAATAATTGCCAATATCAGAAATGTATGGCCAGTAATGTGATGAAAATCCAATTCATGTAATTTTAGCTTATGTGTTTTAAAATCTTTATTTCATTTAGCAAGTTATTAATTTCCACTGTGTGGTTTATCATTGGTGTACTTCGTGCTTCTTAGATTTGCCTAATACATTGTACGATACACATTAAAAGGCGTTATCTCACAACTATTATCGTTGGCACTTTTCCAAGGCCAACTTCCTTCACAAACTCTCTTATTTGTTTGCCACCTTTGGCATTTATTTAGTGTGGACTCTGCCATTAGATGATAAGCATCTATTTCAAAATTATAATCCAGATATTGGGACTCAAGATGAACCATAATCAAGCGCTTGTCAATTTTAATCGGTACATATATGCCTTAATAAACTATTAATGGGTACAAAACCATTCAATCTTAGAACGCCATTCAACATGGATAGAAACTAAAGTGAAATATATTTTACAGACAATAGCTTAAAATTTCAGAGTACGACTGTCAAATTCGATAAATATAAAACTGGGACAAAAGATATAACCCTAATATCCAGTAGCAAATTCTAAACACTTCTGTAGAATTTTCCTTTAAATTCAAACCCTTCTGTAAACATTTTTCCTTTAAATTCAAACCCTTCTGTAGAATTTTTCTTTAAAACGGTTACTGCTAATTTGAAACATTTCCATTTTAGGCCCCAAATATAAATAACAAAAATACTCTAAAAAAAAACGTTTACTAAAGACTCGGCAATAAATGCCGTTGCTAGAAAACTGAATCAGCAAGCTTTTACGTTGCTTCAAAGGATCTCTAAGCAACATCTTTTTTCTAAAAAAAAAAAAATAATTATATACCCAGAAATTTGTATTGCATTTTTTCGGAATAAAAAATGAGCAAAATTAAATAATGCTCTCAGCCATCTGAGCTCCACACCAGCTTATATCAATGTTCCTGAAATTTAAGAAATTATATGGATCTTACAACTAAAAAATTATTACCTTGGATAGAATACTCAAATACGCTCAGCTGCAGCTCCAGTTTTCGTCTCGTCCGCTTCATAAAAATTCAACACTCTACTCACCTCAAAACACTACTTTTTCAATTCGCGGGATCAGGCATGTTGGCATTTAAATAATTTGCCTTAACAGCCGATCGACCAAATGTTCTTTTGCGTTTTAAATAGAACACTGGATGACTTAACTAGCTAAAAACTAAGAGCCACCAAAGCGATGCTTAAATTTGTCTTAGCAAATTTAAACGAACTTAACGGGCTTTTAAAGAATACGTTTCGTTTGCGAAGAGATAATTGTTAAGTACATATTTAAACGAAAAACTACAACATTTGTAAATATGTTGCGCATGAACATTTGACTACTTCGCAAATGGGGAAACACATCCTTTTCTAAGAACTACTTATAGCTATTGGCAATGAGTCATGTTATGATAGCCTCTGTATTGCCCTGATCCGCGCTGGTGTCGGCAAACGAAGAGTCACTGTAGTTTTGCTTGACCACCGCCTTGGATGTCGTGGCCGTCACACCGCCGCCACTCGTATTCGCCGCAGACTGATTGCCAGCATCCTCATTCTCCGTGAAATAGCTGTCATCGTAGCGCATATCGCCGTAGGCATCGTCCTCAACGTACGTTCCCTCACTATCGCCAGCTGCATCGCCATGGTCCTCAGAGTAGTCCGGTTCAGATTTCGTCGGCAATTCCATAGGGAGATCAATATATTCAGCTTCCTCCTGCTGCTGCTGGCGGACCTGCTGCTGGTGGAGTTTGGATTCAGCCGCAGACACCACATTGGTTTACACAGTAATTTGCTGCGGCACCAGTTGCTGCGTCGTAGTCGTGGCTCCAGTTTCCGTGGCCGAGTCGAGGGGGTCTATTACGTTGGCGGTGACAGATGTTTTCGAGCGCTTAGCGCCGCTACTGCTGCTGGTAGTGGTTAAACTGGAGCGCGGAGCGGATCGTTTGCTTGTCGACACCAGCGTTGCCGTCGTCGTAGTCCCCGTCTGCAGTTGCTGCTGCGTCTGGATCTGCTGCGACGCCTGCTGCTGCTGTTGTTGCTGCGGCTGTTGTACGATTGTAGCTTGAGGTGCGGCCGTGGTCTGGATGACGATCTGGGGAGTTCCCTTGTTATCGTCTCCCAGGCCGTCGTCCACAGTCTCGATCTTATAGCGGGCGGAGGCGCGCGGCTGCTGGCGCTGCACCCGCTGTGCTGGTACTTGCTGTTGTTGTACATGAGGTGCTGCTGGTGGTGGGCTGGGCTCCTGTGGCGGTTGCGGCGCAGGATCGTTCTGAAAAAATTATATTTTAGGTTTGTTAATTAAATTAAATCAATACGATAAACATAACAGAAACAGGCGCAAAATGTTCATATAATTGGAAATTCCAAAATTTCAATTCAAAAAAATTGTAACCGATTTAATCCGTTTTAAATTTTTTCATATTTAAAAAAATGGTAAACATAATAAATTGTAACGACTATAAGCAAAGTATTTTCGACGAGAAGAAGCGAAACCTATAACTGCTTATGAATACAGATGTTGAAATAATTTAGGCATGATTTCGTATTTCTTCACCTTATATTCCTCACATATTAATTTATCTTTTTTTATTTTTGATTCCATTCAATCTCAGGTACTACCTTATGCTATGGCACTAATAATTCGATGCCAAACAACCACCCAGTTGACTGCTGCCATGTCGGCGAGAGAGAGATAAACATATAAGCAGCGCACATACACAAGCACTTCGGAATGAGCAAGCCTATGGCCTTCTCTTTCTGGCGCGGCTGCCGTTTGGCATTTGGGTTGCGAGAAATTTCTCGGTACAGTCAAGTCGCCATGCTCTTATACAGTCGCTGCTGTACTCATGTGTGTAAATTAATGTGTTTCTCCGTCGGGATGCGTCCTGTGGTCTCCAGACGGTGTGGATATTATTTCCTGTGGTATTCGGTACGATGCTGCCACCAGGGATTAATAGCTTCTTACGAAGTTTAGGTTGGAGGGCGTGACTTAGCCCTCTTTGTCGACCGCTGGCCTTTTGGCTCAGCGAGAATGTTCAAATAATAAAATGGTATTTTACAGCTGCGTGCCGGAGTGAATAGCTGCTCTTTATTAAAGCTCTGGCTTAAGACTAAATACAAAAGAATATGCAAAGTGTGGATCTACTCTGGCTCCAATGCATCACGCCACAAACCCATGGTCGGCAAGCCGACTCAACCCGCGGCGTCAACCTCGTCTTTGAACCCTTGGATAAAGCGCAGGTTGCCGTTGTTCATGCGGTGTAGCAAGGGCATGCTCAGCGCAGGGTCATGGCCGACGATGTTCAGTAGTGGTGATCTTGTAACGCCAGGCTGCTTGTCTATTGTCTTTCGGAGGTTTACGAACTCCGTTCCGTTGATGGTAGCTGATCGTTCGAATGTAACAAGATGTGTCCCTTCGACGAGCACCTCTGGGCCGCCGTCCGTGCTGATGCGGGCTGTTGCCTCGTTGATGACAACTATGCCGTCGTCTATAGGCATTACTGCCCTAAGGTGGCTGGACTGCGTGTGGCATTGGGCTGTATTTCCCGCATGGAGTGAGCGGGCGCAGGTTTCGCGTCGAGATCGCTCGCAGAAGGTGCTGTGCGTGGTCTCCGTACACTCGGTGACCGAAAAGGTGTCTTCCTCACACTCTGCTAAGGTGTCTTCATCGAGTCGCAGGATTGTCTGATTGTATGATACCGGGTATACGAGAACCTTCTTACATTTGACCTTCACCCTAGGATAGGCTATTAGTATGTGAATAATGCTGTCGGACTGAAGAACCCTAATCTTAGAGGCTTCTAATAAGCCAACTATTGGAGTGTCTTGTTCAATTAATGAGGCCAAATCGGCATTATTAAGGATTGTGGGATTTACTATTTTAGCTTTAGCCAATGTTATTGTGAGAATTAAATTTTGGATTTCTGTTGTCAGCATTCTATTTCTAGCTAGTAATGCCTCGTACAGATGCGGGGTGTCGACCAAGTCTTTGTTTCGGGCTTTAATAATTTTGTTCACGGTGTCGGTCAGTTTGTTTATTTGTATTTGGGTTTCGGGATTTATATTAATTTGCCTGGAGTTGGAATCTATTAGCTGGGCTTCGGACATTTTGATCTTTAGAAAATCTGAGGCGTCGGGAGTTCCCGCAACTACCTTAAGAGCTGTACCTAGGAAGTCTAAGCTTCTAGCGATACGGTGGTGTGTCTTTAGAACGGACAACAAGTTTATAAGGTGATCTGTATCCACGTCCAACAACTTGTGCATATGCGACTGTGGAAAGGAATCGGACAATTTCTTTGTTTCATCTACCATGTAAATATAATCAGACAGGTTGCTCGAATGCCTCAGGCAGTTACGATGCTCGAACACCAGTACATCTCCATCTACAACGGGAATGTACTTGGCGTGGGAAAAGTCGGTATACCGAGCACTTGCCACTGCCAGGGTGATGAGTGTTATGATGGCGAACCTGCAATCCAAACGTAGAATGAGACCACGGCATATTTAGTTAAATCTGTCTTACTACTAGGAATAGGCAAATAAAAAGTGGGAATTTTATTTGAGGTTGTCCTTGTGGACCACCCTCCCCTTAATAAGAACAGACGTTCCCAGGTCTGCCTGCACTGTTTGTTCTGTGCATAATGGGGTAAGCTTTTTTCCAAGCCTTTTATTGTTCTTGACAAAAACTTCGTCTCCTAGCTGGGTTACATCTTTCGATGTTGTTTTGCTGGGCCTTTATCAGACTGTCTTTTATGCCCAGGCAGCGACCATCGGAACCTCGATCTCGACTGGTTTCTCCTGAGTGACAGAATGTAGGGTCTTATATTAATATCAATATTAACTCTGTCGTATCGCTGATTTTTTTGTCTAACTTAAGACACCTGGCTATTTCTGTCGAGGTACTGTGGAATCGTTCGTGACCGTTTGAAAGGCTATGCAGCGGGGCCGCATTGACAATGTCAATGTGATAGCTGTTTTTAAGTAAGGAGGTGATAGTCTCCGAATTGAAGGCGGCTTCATTATCGCAATATATCGTTTTGATTTTGGGAAACAAATTTACGAGTTGAAGCAGGGGCCCAGTGACGTCCACTATTGTTCTGGACAGCACTGGTTGCACTATTGCAAATTTCGAGAATTTGTCAACGCATGTTAAGAATTGCTTCTTATCAGTTGAAAAGATATCGATGTGCAACATTTCGCCGGTATAGCTAGGAATGGGTGTTTCCCCGAGCTCCTGTTTTTTGGGGTGCCTGTCATACTTGGCCTTGGTGCATATTTTGCAATTTGCAACCACTTCCTTTGCTAGGCTGCTCATTTTGGGGAAATAATAGTCTCGGAGAATTTGCTTGGTATTCTCCTGAGCTGCCCTGTGTGCACGATTGTGTTCTGTCGTGACAATTTCCAGCTGCTCATTTCGATTTGTAACATCTGTTACAATATTTTTACAGTATCGAAACTGCGTAGCCGGGAAATGGGAAATTAAATCATGTTGAAAGCTTGCTAGGTTGGGTAGGTCGCAGTGTATCGCATTCACGACATCGGGGTTCACGACCTCCTTTAGCATTTCCAAAATGGTGCTTTTGTAGGCGAAATTGATTAAGTGGCGAGTTTTACTACGAAACAACACAAAGCTTCGCTTTAGTCTGAAACGTGCTTCTTCTATAACAATCTGATTTCTGAAGCAGTTTACCGGTTGGTCTGTCGTTTCGACCGTGTAGGTCAATGACAGCTCGCTGTGAATAGTCGCAGCGTCTGACTGAGGCTCATTTTGTAGGGCATTAATGTTCTGCCTACAAAGAGCGTCAGCCACATGGTTGTCTTTACCAGGTTTGTAGTGGATTTTTGCGTTATGGTCATCAATATACGCTTTCCATCTTTTTATCTTCGGATTTGGATTCCGATCGGACACCGCGAATGTCAACGGCTGATGGTCCGTATAAATATTTATATCGCGAGTGCCGTAGAGGTAGTGCTGTAACTTGCCTAGGGCCCACACTATGGCCAACAATTCTCTTTCATTTGTGGCGTAGTGTGACTCGCTTTCTTTTAGGGTCCTAGAGATCATGGTGATGGGTCTTTTATCTTGCGACAAAACTGCACCGATACCGTTAGCAGAAGCATCCGTCGTCAGATCGAATGGCTTTCTGAAATCGGGGTATCTGAGAATTACATCTTCAGAAGCCAAGACGTTCCTCAGCCTCTCGAATGCATCTCTCTGCAAATCACCGAACTCAATAGGAGTTTTCTTAGACATGTGTTTGCTGATAGAGCTGTTTACTCCTTTCAGCAAGGGCGTCAAAGGCCTCGCGATCGCCGCCAAGTCCTTTACGAAGCAACGGTAATAACTGGCCAGACCCAAAAATGACCTTAGCTCATACAAATTTGTTGGCTCTGGGTATTCCTTTATGGCCTTTACCTTTTCTGGGTCGGTTTTTGCACCTCCATTAGTAACAATGAACCCCAGATATTCAACACTCTGCTTAAAGAAGTGTGTCTTTTCTCTGGATACCTTCATGTTGGCATTGCATAGGCTTTTTAAGACCCAATCTATATGCTTGACGTGGTCATTTTCGTTTTCAGAAAAAATAATGACGTCATCTACGTAGACATAGCACGATTTGCCAATTTGCTCTCGTAGGACGTCGTCGATCGCTCTTTGGAAGATGCTTCACGCATTCCCGAACGGTAACCGACAAAACTCATACTTTCCGCCGTTTACCGAAAAAGAGGTCTTTTCACGGTCATGTTCGGCCAAGTATATCTGGTGGTAGCCGGACTTTAGATCTAAAGTCGTAAAGTACTTAGCTTTCCCTAAGTTCGCCAGTATCATGGGGATGTTTGGCATTGGGTACTTATCGGCGATGGTCTTTTCGTTAAGTTTCCTAAAGTCTATGACCAAACGCTTTTTTTTTGTTCCCCAATTCATCCTGGCCTTTTTTGTCCACAACCCATGTTGGATTGTTCTATGGCGACTTTGAGGTTCTAATGATGCCTTTCTGGAGTAAGTCTGCGATTTCTCGCTTAACAAACTCAGATACACCCATGGGATGCGGGTATAGCTTGGAGTATACCGGCTTATCGTCGCTTGTGCGAATTGTGGCGACAACAGAGGTGTTAAACGGCAGTGCCTCGTTTTTCGAAATTGAGCCTTTACAGGTTCTGGTACGGCGATGTCATTTACGTTAGTAAAATTAACATTATCGCAATTATGATGCTGAAGCTTCTCAGAAACAGAACCATAATTTATTGTACCTTTCTCTGAGTCGAGTTTTGCTCCCACTTGAGCTAGGAGGTCAAACCCTACAATACCATCGAATGGTGTCAGTGCGTCCAAAAGGAAGAACGCAGATGTTTATCCAAAAATATTCATTAAACATTTTTGGTGAACCCTGTTAGAGCCATGAATGGAACTAACTGTGAAAGGGGAATCGACGAGCACCACATGTTTAAGCTCCTTTACGGGCTTAAAATTTTTAGTTGTCTCCCTTGCAGCCGTCGTTCAATGAACGGCAGTCGGGAGCGCTCCCTAAAAAATTGATCTGATCATTTTTATCAGACTCGTCATCTATCTCGGTAACGGCCGCTGCGGCCGCGCCATCATATTCGCTGTCATTTTTATCGTCAGCCTGTTGCATGGTGTTCTGCAATCTCTGACGCCTCTGACCGGTCATGCGTGCGGAGCCGAGTCTTTTCTGGCCCGAGCACTCTCGGTCTTGGCGTTTTTAGGCTGACCGTTTCCAAAGGATTGGGTTACAGTGGAGCCTAACTCCATAGGCTCAGGTGATTGATTCCGATAGCTGTTATTATTCTGGGCAAAATTATTTTGTTTACCCTGCTTCTTGTAAAAATGAGGGTTTTTCCCTAGGCTGTCCTCGGCCCTGCTATATCTTCCATTCGGCTCCTTTGAGCGGTTTCGACCCTTTCGGTGCTCATAGGTGACTGCCTTGTCCTCCAAAGCCTTTGCATATGTAGTGGCAAAATTTGTGCGCTCTATGGTAGCCTCGGACTCCCTAGCCAAAGCTAAAGCTGAGGGCAAATCCTTGGGCTGCGCCGGTAAGACTATGGCCCTCAAGGGCTTCCTAAGGCCGGCGATAAACGCGTGGAGAGCATCCTCTCTAACTTCATTATTAAAGAGGGCAGCACTGTCCGGTTCGTGAGATATAACGATTTTGTTGGTTATCAACGTCAATCGTTTCCCTACATCGTCATAATATTCCATTAGGCTAAGCTCCCCTTGCCTAACTGTTTCGAGTCCCTGCCTAAGTACACGCAGCGACGTTTTGTCCGCGTAGGTGCAGTCCAGTCGAGCAATAATTGCATCGAAATTTAGGACTGTATTATGGGCAACTAGTAGCCCTCTTGCTGACCCCCTAACTTTGTTCCTGATAATCGAGACAGCCTGGTAATGTGCCTCGCTACCATCATACCGTTTGAAGATTTCGTATGCGTCTATCGCACTCGACTTTTATGTCTCTATATGCCGTCCAACTCATCTACCGTTGGGTAACACCACGCAAATTAACTTTTTCCGAGCACGACTGTTCGGCTATGCGAGGCGCGATACTTGCACTCGCAAGAAATATAAGGCGACACAAAGAAAAAAATTGTTTCCCCTAAAAACAACAAAGACAAGGTCTGCGCAGAAGAAATATTTATTCCTATTTAATTCCTTTGGGCAATAGCTCAAGGTAAAGTAAAGTAGAATTTGCGTTTGTAAAAAACAACTTGGGGTATGCTACAGATTCTTGGTAAAAGTATGCTGTGTAAAATCAATAGGTCAAGGTAAAGTAAAGTAGAATTTACGTTTTGTAAAAGCAACTTGGTGTATGCTACAGGAAAAGGTATGCTGTGGAAAATAATGCTCCCTAAAAGCATGCAAAAAAATGGGCTGTTAGCTTTTTTATATTTATTTAATATTCCACACTAAATTCCTTAGGTTTCCTAGTGACTTCACTAATTAAACTTACATGGCCTGTACTCTTAACTACGTTGTTACGTTAAGATATTACTAGGTGCAGGTCCTAAATGCACGTCGGACGCCAATTAATGTGTTTCTCCGTCGGGATGCGTCCTGAGGTCTCCAGACGGTGTGGATATTCCTTCCTGTGGTATTCGGTACGATGCTGCCACCAGGGATTAATATCTTCTTACGAAGTTTAGGTTGGAGGGCGTGACTTAGCCCTCTTTGTTCAAATAATAAAATGGTATTTTACGGTTGCGTGCCGGAGTGAATAGCTGCTATTAATTAAAGCTCTGGCTTAAGACTAAATACAAAAGAATATGCAAAGTGTGGACTACTCTGGCTCCAATGCATCACGACATAAACCCATGGTCGGCAAGCCGACTCAGCATTTATGCAACATAGCTCGGTACCCCGTATAAGGGGTGTCCGCTTGCTGTTGCTGACCGTTCGTCGCACGGAGCGCTGAACTCAGTCGGGGCGCGTCAGCATTGTTTATATGAAGTAACTAGTGTTAGTGTATTGTTGACATGAATGTCTGTGCTCTTAGTTGTTAACTTGTATGTATGTATTGCGCGCCAAAGACGATGCGCTTGGTATTTGTTGTTTTTAATATGAGATATGTATGTATGTACTTACATCCGTCAGCCCCTTGATTTGCAGCGATTCGGCGGTGCTAATAAAAGCGGGCAAGGCGTCCTGCTTCACATTAACTTCACCACAGTACATAAACTGGATCAGGTCCTTTAGGGCCGAGTGGCAAACATTATTTAAGAAAACTGCGAAGGATAGAAATCGTTGATAAATGCCCCTCAGTCTGAAGTTCAGAAAACTTACCAATCGCATGGGTGTTCGACGGCATCTGGGTGAACATTTTCCGGAAACATGGCGAGCAGACAGATAACACCAATCGATGGGCCTTCACTATATGGCCCTCGGCCGCTAGAGAAACGTCCACCAGATCGCCGCGACATAGCGACTCGTGGAAGCCAGCCGACAAGTTTGTGTTGAAATTATTCCAGCACAAACTGAATTGCTCGTCGTCCGCCATCTTGGTCGAAAATCAATACTTTTCTGTATCTAAATTAATGTCTTCCTTCGGTCCAGTATTGGTCCTCTGGTATTGGTATGTGGGTCCACAAAGATGGTATGTCCCCTGGTCCTGGTGTTACCCAGGCGGAACGTCTTTTTATGTAGATTATGTTGGACGGCGTGACTTTGCCCCCTTTGCTGACACTGGCCTTCGGGCTCAGCGTGGATAAGTTAAATCAATGAAATATGTTTTACGGCAAGTCGCCGGAGTAGCAGATCTTTATTTGTAAAGTGCTCGCTTATAACTGAATACAAAAGAATATGCAAAGTGTGGATCTACCCTGGCTTCAATGCATCACGCCATAAACCCATGGTCGGCAAGCCGACTCAGCATTTATGCAACATAGCTCGGTACCCCGGATAAGGGGCGTCCGCTTGCTGTTGCTGACCGTTCGAAGCACAGAGCGCTGAACTCGGTCGGGGCGCGTCAGCATTGTTTATATTACTTAACTAGTGTTAGTGTGTGGTCGACATAAACGTCTGTGCTCTTAGTTGTTAACTACTCCCCCCTTAAGATTATGACCGTCCTCGGTTATGTTGAGTTTATCGATGGTTTGTTGTATCTCCGCGGAAGTTCGCCTTCTCCTTAATGCCAGAAAAAGGATGAGTGAACCAATGAGACTAAGGTTAAGGGCTACTCCAACCACGAACCAAAGTTTGGGGGAACCCGCGGCGTCGACCTCTTCTTTGAACCCCTGGATAAAGCACAGGTTGTCGTTGTTCATGCGCTGAAGCAAGGGCATGGTCAGTGTCGGGTCATGGCCGACGATGTTCAGAAGTGGCGATCTTGCTACGCCAGGCTGCTTGTCTATAGTTTTCCGGAAGTTTACGAACTCCGTGCCGTTGATGGTAGCTGATCGTTCAAATGTTACAAGATATGTTCCTCTGACGAGCGCCTCTGGGCCGCCGTCCGTGCTGATGCGGGTCGTTGCCTCGTTGATGATAATCATGCCGTCATCTATAGGCATTACTGCGTGTGGCATTGGGCTGTATTTCCCGCATGGATTGAGCGGGCGCAGGTATCGCGCCGAGACCGCTCGCAGAAGGTGTTGTGCGTGGTCTCCACGAACTCGGTGACCGAAAAGGTGTCTTCCTCGCACTCGGCTAAGGTGTCTTCATCGAGTCGCAAGATTGTCTGGTAGTGTGATACTGGGTATACGAGAACCTTCTTACATCTGACCTCCACCTTAGGATAAGCTATTAATATGTGAATAATGCTGTCGGACTGAAGAACCCTAATCTTAGAGGCTTCTAATAAGCTGACTATTGGAGTGTCTTGTTCAATTAATGAACTCAAATAGGCATGGTTAAGGATTGTGGGATTTACTATATTAGCTTTAGCCAATGTTATTGTGAGAATTAAATTTTGAATCTCTGTTGTCAGCATTCTATTTCTAGCTAGTATTGCTTCGTACAGATTCGGGGTGTCGATCAAGTCTTTGTTTCGTTCTTTGATAATTTTGTTCACGGTGTCGGTCAGTTTGTTTATTTGCATTTGGGTTTCGGGATTTATATTAATTTGCCTGGAGTTGGAATCTATTAACTGGGCTTCGGTCATTTTGATCTTTAAAAAATCTGAGGCGTCGGGAGTTCCCGCAACTACCTTAAGAGCTGTGCCTAGGAAGTCTAAGCTTCTAGCGATACGGTGGTGTATCTTTAGAACGGACAACAAGTTTAAAAGGTGATCTGTATCCACGTCCAACAGCTTGCGCATATGTGACTGAGGAAAGGAATCGGACAATTTCTTTGTTTCATCTACCATGTAAATATAATCAGACATGTTGCTCGAATGCCTCAGGCAGTTACGATGCTCGAACACCAGTACATCTCCATCTACGACGGGAATGTACTTGGCGTGGGAAAAGTCGGTAATCCGAGCACTTTCCACTGCCAGGGTGATGAGTGTTATGATGGCGAACCTTTAATCCAAACGTAGAATGAGACCACGGCATATACTTAAGTTTGTCTTACTACTAGGAATAGGCAAAAAATAAAAGGTGGGAATTTTATTTGAGGTTGTCCTTGTGGACCACCCTCCCCTTAATAAGAACAGACGTTCCCAGGTCTGCCTGCACTGTTTGTTCTGTGCATAACGGGGTAAGCTTGTTTCCAAGCCTTTTGTTCTTCTTGACAAAAACCTCATCTCCTACCTCAAAAACACGGTTTTGCCTATCTGGGTTACATCTTTCGATGTTGCTTCTCTGGGCCTTTATCAGCTTGTCCTGAATGCCTAGGCAGCGATCACCGGGACCCGAATGGAGGATCTCGACCGGTTTCTCCTGCGTGACAGAATGTAGGGTCTTATTATACTCTATTGTTGCCCTCAGAATTAATTCTGTCGTATCGCTAATTTTTTTGTCTAGTTTGAGACAGGGGGCTAAGGCTGAGTTGGTGAAGCGTGTGCGCTTGTCGCCTCGTCGATCCTACTCAGCTAGTGGTGGTTGGCAGTCACATGCCGACTACTAAAGACCGACCATACGTGGTGAAGAACCACATCCTGCTCGAGGTGCCCCTGCTCTAGACTAAATATGGCGGATCTAGAGAGGACAACTCGAAAAAACCCGTAATCACCGGTGTTACCGTACCGTGCCCCTGTGATGAATGGCACTACGTCAGTGTGTCTTTTAACGGTGGCTTCCGGATACCTGGCACCTCCGGTCGTACAAGCGCCCGATCCGGGGTATGAGGCTCTGCCCCGGGGGATACTCCCTTCCTCACTACTCGTGGGACCAATCTATGGAAACCATTTTAAGTAAAAACCCAGAAACAGGGTGCTCTAGCAGCCCCAAATCGATCGATATCGAACAAAACCGGGAGCCCGAAGTAGCCATGGACGTATGTTCACAAGGCTCTGGCACCGACACAATCACCAAAGAAGAGGAAGAAGCCCTTCTCGCCTCTCCCAAGGTGAATAAGCCCAAGGTTGCGCAGACACCTTGCAAACGGCATTCCCATGGAGGAGGCAAAAAGGCTCGCTCAAGCCTATGGACCCTCCAAGGGTAGAGCCCAGCAAGAGTGGCGCGACCAAAAAGAGGATCAGATCGGCCAACACGACCCCAGAAGAGGTGTCGACCAAGAGGGCCATGATAAAAACCGCGGCACCCAGTGCCTTGACGAGGGGTGGCATTGCGACTGCACCGCCTGCCACGGAGGCTCCAGTAGCCTCCACATCCGCTGCAGCAGCTGCGGCTGGGCAGCAGATACAGGAGCAATCACCCCAAGTCGGTATCATGCCCTCCTACAGGGACGTTGCCAGCTCGTCGAAGATGGCGATACTCCCTGCCGACTATCCCAACAGCCTGCTCACCACGGAGCAACTGAACACCATCCAGGCTGCTATCCTGTCGAGGGTGATGGCACTGAGGCACGGCTCTGTGAAGCCACTGTTCTCCGGCTGCACCTTCAGACCGGGCTGGATGGCTGTGACCTGTGGGAATTCAGAGACAGCTGAGTGGCTGAGCACCGAGGTGCCCAAGCTCCGGCTGTGGAAGGACGCCCATATAAAAGTAGTCCCTGAGGCAGAGGCTCCACGTGCCGCTGTCTACGTCGGCTACTTCCCACTTCCAAGTGTGGACCTCAAGACAGCTGAGGTCTTAAACCTCATCGAAGGCCAGAACAGCGGCCTGCGAGTGGGAGACTGGCGAGTCTTCCATCGCGAAATGAGGCAAAGCACAGCTGTACTGACGATCGCGCTGGATCCGGTCTCGGCCAACCGGCTAAAAGCGCTTGGGCATAAGCTCAATTTCGCGTTTGGCACGGCTATTCTAAAGCCAAAGGCCGACACGCAGGCGAAGAGGCAGGCAGAGGCTCCCGTTCCCCCAACGGAGAAGCCCACCTGCTCGAGTGCCAGTGCTCCTGATATGGCTGCATCGACACCACAGGGCACTGCAGCCGCACGAGAGCCCGCAGCACTGCGGAAAGGCCTGCGCCCTCCACTCCATGGGCGCATCACGCGCGGAACCGGGCGCCCCACTCGAGGCACCGGGCGCGTACCCAAGGGTGCGAGGCGCACACTAGAGGAGGAGGCCCTTCTAGGCACAAACCGCGGCCGGAAGATGGCGGCCAGGGGCCGCAAGAGGGCGGACTAATGTCCCCTCCCCCTCTCCCCACTCCCCTAACACCAGGAGACACCTCCGATGTCTCCAAGCGAACCTCCCACCACGCAAAGGCCGCATCCGACGTACTTTGCGAGAGGTTCGCTACAATGGACATAGCGTTCATCCAGGAGCCCTGGATAAATGCAGGACGTGTCCGGGGGCTTAGCACCCCATCCGGTAAGTTGCTGTATGCAAATGACCAACCTCGCCCTAGATCGGCGTTGTTAATTAACAAAAATCTAACATTTGTTCCCCTTTCACAGTTTATAACTGAGGACCTGGTGGCGGTTTGGGCTAAAATACCCACCGCCCACGGCGAGCAGGAGGCAGTGTTGGCCTCCGCCTATCTTCCCGGCGACTCAGAGGAGGTGCCTACGGCGGCTACTTGTGCCCTGATAGAGCACTGCCAGAGAAACCGGCTCAGATGGATAATCGCCTGTGATGCCAATGCACATCACACGGTCTGGGGGAGCAGTGACATCAACAAGAGGGGTGAGTACCTTCTTGAATATTAGTAATAACATAGGATTACTAAACCAGGGCAGCGAACCCACATTTATTAATGCCATTAGAGAGGAGGTTCTTGACCTGACTCTCTGTAGTACAAATATGTTGTCCGTTGTCTCAAACTGGCACGTTGCAAGTGAGATCACCATGTCAGATCACCAACACATTAGATTTGACATAGGATGCGCCTTGCAATGTAGCCTAGTCACCAGAGATCCCAGGAAAACCAACTGGGATCTCTTCTGTTTTGAACTTGAGCAATCCAGAGACTGCTCAACCCGTCCGATAATATCCATAGACGAGTTAGAGCGTGAAGCCACTGTGCTTCATACAAATGTCAGCATATCACGCCAGCTGCGACCAAAAGGTACGCAAGACCGGAAGGGCTGTTCCCTGGTGGAACAAAAGCCTTGACGATCTCAATAAGGCGAGGAGTGGGAGGGCCTCATGGGACTCCTATACATCTGCTTTAACGCTCTATAATAAAGAGCTGAGAAAGTCAAAACGGGCTACTTGGCGTCAACACTGCGGGCAGATCTCATCTCTCCCGGAAGCTGTTAGGCTGCAAAAAGCCCTCTCCAAAGACCACTCAAACGGCATCTGCACGCTGAAAAAGCCGGATGGAACATACACAAACAACCCAAAGGAGACGAGTAGCCTACTCCTGGCTACCCACTTTCCTGGGTGTGTGGCTGTGGAGCAACCCATCTCACAGAGAGAGGCACCAACCTACCTCTCTGAGACTGGAGAGTGCCCACACCTGCAAGTGTCTATGGTGGCAGACTCCAATGGGGCTGAGAGAGGGGAACCCCCCCATCGCTCAGAACGTGTTGGAAACATGCCCTATAGGATGTTTCATCAAAATAGCGTACAATGGGCACTACAAAGTTTCAGCCCATACAAATCACCCGGACCGGATGGTATATATCCATGCCTGTTGCAGCGGGGTCTGCACCTAATCGCACTCCCCCTGGTCCGTCTATTTCGAGCCAGTCTCCTGCTTGGACACATACCAAGCAATTGGGCTAAAGTAAAAGTCGTGTTTATCCCAAAGGCAGGGAAGAAAGATTCCCAATTGCCTAAATCATATAGACCGATTAGCCTTCTCCTCCTCCTTCCCTACACAAATACCAATATGCGTATCAAGCTGGTAAATCAACTGAGACCGCCATACACTGCCTTACAACAACCATTGAAAAGGCCATTGGCGCTCAACAGATAGCACTAGGTGCCTTCTTAGACATCTCAGGAGCTTTCGACAACACGTCATATGAGGCTATACGTGCCTCTCTTGTACGAAAGAATGTCTCTACACCTATCACTAGGTGGATTCTGGAAATGCTTAAATCCAGAATCATAACTGTAGACCTTGGAGGAACTATGACCTCAATCACAGCCACAAGGGGATGCCCTCAAGGGGGAGTACTCTCTCCTCTCCTGTGGACTCTGGTCATCGACGAGCTACTATATGAGCTCAACAACTTAGGGTTCCCCACTCAAGGATACGCTGATGATCTAGTCATCTATATAGTGGGCTGGCATGAGCAAACCATTTCGGACCGCATGCAGCAAGCCCTCAATATAGCCAACGGATGGTGTCAGGACAAAGGACTGTCCATAAACCCATCAAAAACAGTTTTAGTCCCATTTACCAGGAAAAGGTCTCTCTCCTTAAAAAGACCATCCCTAAATGGGTCCATCATCGACTTTTCAGTTGAGGCCAACTACCTAGGAGTCACACTCGACTCCAAACTCAACTGGAATGCACACCTGGAAAAGACTATAAACAAAGCCACTCGAGCACACTTTGCTTGCAACAGGCTTTACGGTTGAACATGGGGCCTAAGTCCCAAAATGATCTACTGGTCTTTTAACACTGTGGTAAAACCGATCTTAACCTATGCATCTCTTGCTTGGTGGACGAAATCTACCCAGAGGACAGCTGCGGCTGCACTTACCAAATTACAACGACTGGTCTGCATAGGCATCACCGGAGCCATCCGGACATGTCCCACTGCAGCACTAGGAGTCATAACTGGCATACCCCCTTTACCAATTACATTGAAAAAGGAGGCCTGCCTGGGGGCACTTCGCCTTCAAAACATCACCAATATAAAAAGTGGTGATCTTACCGGGCATCTTAGGGTCCTTGAGCCCCTAATAAATGAGCCCATTCTGCGCGTAACTGACGAGCAGAAACCAAAACTCGTTTTCCACAGAAATTTCTCAGTAGTCTTGTACACTAGGAATGAATGGAAAACAAAATCAATATCTCTGCCCAGTGGATCACAAACGTGGTACACTGACGGGTCGAAACTGGAAAACGGTGACACCGGGGCTGGCATTTTCGGACCAAGGTTCAAAAAATCCATAGCCATGGGAAAGTCCCCAGCCATTTTCCAAGCAGAGATACACGCCATAGAAATCTGTGCCCGTGAATGCCTTCGCAGGAAAATGCAAGGCGCACGGATTTACATCTTCTCTGACAGTCAGGCAGCGCTCATAGCGCTGAGTTCCTTTACGATCTCATCTGGACTTGTAGAGAACTGTTTCCAGCAGCTGAACGCCCTTGCCTCCAAAAACACCCTAACGGTGGGCTGGGTGCCAGGGCATGAATGCCATATAGGAAACGAGGTGGCAGACTCCCTAGCTAAACGCGGGGCGATGACACCTTTCATCGGCCCTGAGCCGTTCTGTGGACTATCGAAAGGACACAATAGAGAACTGCTCAGGAAATGGGAGGAAACAGAGATAAATCGTCACTGGACCGACAGTGCAGGGCTGAGACAAGCCAAACAATTTCTCGTCCCCCAGATGACGCGATCAAAACGCATCATCAACCTAAAAAAGAGCGAAATTCGCACTCTAACGGGCTACCTAACGGGTCACTGCAACCTTAGGTATCACCTTAAGAAATTAAAACTTTCAGAAATCGACACCTGCAGATTCTGCGAGATGGAGCAAGAAACATCAGAACATATTCTATGTGAGTTCCCATCGCTAATCAGACGTCGACTTCAACATCTAGGAGGTGAACTTATTCCCCCCTACAGGATTTGGGAACAAATAGACCTTACCAAAGTGCTCTCTTTCATTAAAATCCTAGGTATAGGGCCTCTTCCCTAATCCTACAGGCCGGCACAAAAGATCTAAAATCTGGTCGCAGTGCAACAAGGCCTTTGTAATAATAATAATCTAGTTTGAGACACCTGGCGATTTCTGACAAGGTGCTGTGGAAACGTTCCACTTGACCGTTAGATGAGCTATGCAGCGGGGCCGCGTTGACAATGTCGATGTGGTAGCTGTTCTTAAGCAGCGAGGTAATGGTCTCTGAATTGAAAGCGGCTTCGTTGTCGCAATATATTGTTCTGGTTTTGGGGAACAAATTTACGAGTTGAAGCAAGGGCCCTGTGACGTCCACTATTGTTCTGGACAGCACAGGTTGCACTATTGCAAACTTTGAAAACTTGTCAACGCATGTTAAGAATTGCTTCCTATCGGTTGAGAAGATATCAATGTGCAACATCTCGCCGGTATAGCTAGGAATGGGTGTTTCCCCGAGCTCCTGTTTTTTAGGGTGCCTGTCGTACTTGGCCTTGGTGCATATTTTGCAATTTGCAACCACTTCCTTTACTAGGCTGCTCATTTTGGGGAAATAATAGTCTCTGAGAATCTGCTTGGTGTTCTCTTGAGCTGCCCTATGTGCACGATTGTGTTCTGTCGTGACAATTTCCAGCTGCTCGTTTCGATTTGTAACATCTATTACAATATTTTTACAGTATCGAAACTGCGTGGCCGGGAAATGGGAAATTAAATCATGTTGAAAGCTCGCTAGGGTGGGTAGGTCGCAGTGTATCGCATTCACGACATCGGGGTTCACGACCTCCTTTAGCATTTCCAAAATGGTGCTTTTGTCGGCGAAATTGATTAAGTGGCGAGTTTTACTACGAAACAACACCAAGCTTCGCTTTAGTCGGTAACGTGCTTCTTCTATAACAATTTGATTTCTGAAGCAGTTTATTGGTTGGTCTGTCGTCTCGACCGTGTAGGTCAATGACAGCTCGCTGTGGATAGTCGCAGCGTCTGACTGAGGCTCATTTTGTAAAGCATTAATGTTCTGCCTAGAAAGAGCGTCAGCCACATGGTTGTCCTTACCCGGTTTGTAATGGATTTTTGCGTTATGATCGTCGATATACGCTTTCCATCTTTTTATCTTCGGATTTGGGTTCCGATCGGACACCGCGACACGGCTGATGGTCCGTGTAAATATTTATATCGCGAGTGCCGTAGAGGTAGTGCTGTAACTTGCCTAGGGCCCACACTATGGCCAACAATTCTCTTTCATTTGTGGCGTAGTGTGACTCGCTCTCTTTTAGGGTCCTAGAGATCATAGTGATTGGTCTTTTATCTTGCGACAAAACTGCACCGATACCGTTAGCAGAAGCATCCGTCGTCAGATCGAATGGCTTTTTGAAATCGGGGTATCTGAGAATTACATCTTCAGAAGCCAATATGTTCCTCAGCCTCTCGAATGAATCTTTCTGCAAATCACTGAACTCAATAGGAGTTTTCTTGGACATGTGTTTGCTGATAGAGCCGTTTACTCCTTTCAGCAAGTCCGTCAAAGGCCTCGCGATCGCCGCAAAGTCCTTTACGAAGCAACGGTAGTAACTGGCCAGACCCAAGAATGACCTTAGCTCATACAAATTTGTAGGCTCTGGGTATTCCTTTATGGCCTTTACTTTTTCTGGGTCGCTCTTTGCGCCTCCATTGGTAACAATGAACCCCAGATACTCAACACTCTGCTTAAAGAAGTGTGTCTTTTCGCTGGAAACCTTCATGTTGGCGTTGCATAGGCTTTTTAAGACCCAATATATATGCTTGACGTGGTCATTTTCGTTTTCCGAAAAAATAATGACGTCATCTACGTAGACATAGCACGATTTGCCAATTTGCTCTCGTAGGACGTCGTCGATTGCTCTTTGGAAGATGCTTCACGCATTCTTCAACCCGAACGGTAACCGACCAAATTCATACTTTCCGCCGTTTACCGAAAAGGAGGTCTTTTCACGGTCATGTTCGGCCAAGTATATTTGGTGGTAGCCGGACTTTAGATCTAACGTCGTAAAGTATTTAGCTTTCCCTGAGTTCGCCAGTATCATGGGGATGTTTGGCATTGGGTACTTATCGGCGATGGTCTTTTCGTTAAGTTTCCTAAAGTCTATGACCAAACGCTTATTTTTGTTCCCCAACTCATCCTGGCCTTTTTTGTCCACAACCCATGTTGGATTGTTGTATGGCGACTTTGAGGTTCTGATAATGCCTTTCTGGAGTAAGTCTGCGATTTCTCGCTTAACAAACTCAGATACACCCATGGGATGCGGGTATAGCTTGGAGTATACCGGCTTATCGTCGCTAGTGCGAATTGTGGCGACAGCAGAGGTGTTAAACGGAAGTGCCTCGTTAGAGGCTGAAAATGCCTTAGATCTGTTTTCGATCATTCCTCGAAATTGAGCCTTTACAGGTTCTGGTACGGCGATGTCATTTACGTTAGTAAAATTAACATTATCGCAGTTATGATGCTGAAGCTTCTCAGAAACAGAACCATAATTTATAGTACCTTTCTCTGCGTCGAGTTTCGCTCCCACTTGAGCTAGGAGGTCAAACCCTACAATACCATCGAATGGTGTCAGTGCGTCCAAAAGGAAGAACGCAGATGTCTTTCCAAAAATATTCATTAGACATTTTTGGTGAACCCTGTTAGAACCATGAATGGAACTAACCGTGAAAGGGGAATCGACGGGTACTACATTTTTAAGCTCCTTTACGGGCTTGATGTAGTTTTTTGCCGCCCCTGTGTCGATTAAAATTTTTAATCGTCTCCCTTGCAGCCGTCGTTCAATGAACGGCAGTCGGGAGCGCTCCCTAAAAAATTGATCTGATCGTTTTCATCAGACTCGTCATCTATCTAGGTAACGGCCGCTGCGGCCGCGCCATCATATTCGCTGTCATTTTTATCGTCAGCCCGTTGCATGGTGTTCTGCAATCTCTGACGCCTCTGACCAGTCATGCGTGCGGAGCCGATTCTTTTCTGGCCCCTAGCACTTTCGGCCTTGGCGTTAGTAGGCTGACTGCTTCCAAAGGAGGTCGGTTGCCTATGTTGGGTTACAGTGGAGCCTAACTCCATAGGCTCAGGTGATTGATTCCGATAGCTGTTATTATTCTGGGGGAAATTATTTTGTTTAGCCTGCTTCTTGTAAAAATGAGGGTTTTTCCCTAGGCTGTCCTCGGACCTGTTATACTTTCCATGCGGCTCCTTTGAGCGGTTTCGACCCTTTCGGTGCTCATAGGTGACTGCCTTGTCCTCCAAAGCCTTTGCATATGTAGTGGCAAAATTTGTGCGCTCAATGGTAGCCTCGGACTCCCTAGCCAAAGCTAAAGCTGAGGGCAAGTCCTTGGGCTGCGCCGGCAAGACTATGGCCCTCAAGGGCTTCCTGAGGCCGGCGACAAACGCGTGGAGAGCGTCCTCTCTAACTTCATTATTAAAGAGGGCAGCACTGTCCGGTTCGTGAGTCATAACGATTTTGTTGGTTATCAACGTCAATCGTTTCTCTACATCGTCATAGTATTCCATTAGGCTAAGCTCCCCTTGCCTAACCGTTTCGAGTCCCTGCCTAAGCACACGCAGCGATGTTTTGTCTGCGTAGGTACAATCCAGTCGAGCAATAATTGCATCGAAATTTAGGACTGTATTGTGGGCAACTAGTAGCCCTCTTGCTGACCCCCTAATCTTGTTCCTGATAATCGAGACCGCCTGGTAATGTGCCTCGCTACCATCATACCGTTTGAAGATTTCGTATGCGTCTACGGCAGACTGCCGCCATGACACATAGTCGTCTTGCTCCCCCGAAAAGTCTGGCAATGTCTTGACAATGTCCAGTTTTACCCCGCACGGTATGTTAGGGTCAACGGTAATTTTCTGGTATGCCTCTACTTGTGGTGTTTCCACACGCAAGTTTTGCATCTGCTGTTTAACTTCATCTAATTGTGTCTGGAAATCCTGCTTTAGTCTGTTTTCTTGTTCAGCCAAAGCTTGGCTAACAGCCCCAGCTATAATAGCTTGTAGCTGTGCGGCGTCCATGGCTGCAGTGCTACTTGTAGTATTCGGACAAAAACCTACTGGCTCTAAACCAAACTCGTCGTCACTATCGCACTCGACTTTTATGTCCCTATATGCCGTCCAACTCATTTACCGTTGGTTAACACCACGCAAATTAATTTTTTCCGATCACGCTGTTCGGCTATGCGAGGCGCGATATTTGCACTCGCGAAAAAATATAAGGCGACACAAGGAAAAAAATTGTTTTCCCTAAAAACGACAAAGACAAGGTCTGCGCAGAAGAAGTATTTATTCCTTTGGCAATAGCTGAAGGTAAAGTAAAGTAGAATTCGCGCTTGTAAAAAAGCAACTCAGGGTATGCTACAGATTCTTGGTAAAAGTATGCTGTGTAAAATCAACATGTCAAGGTAAAGTAAAGTAGAATTTACGTTCTGTAAAAGCAACTTGTGTATGTTACAGGAAAAAGTATGCTGCGGAAAATAATGCTCCCTAAAAGCATGCAAAAAAAAGCTGTTAGCTTTTTTTATTTATTCAATATTTCGCATTAGGTTGCCGAGTGACTTCACTAATTAAACTAACATGGCCTGTACTCTTAACTACGCTGCTACGTTAAGATATTACTAGGTGCAGGTCCTAAATGCACGTCGGGCGCCAATTAATGTCTTCATTCGGTCCAGTATTGGTCCTCTGGTATTGGTATGTGGGTCCCCAAAGATGGTATGTCCCCTGGTCCTGGTGTTACCCAGGCGGAACGTCTTCTTATGTAGATTATGTTGGAGGGCGTGACTTTGCCCCCTTTGCTGACACTGGCCTTCGGGCTCAGCGTGGATAAGTTAAATCAATGAAATATGTTTTACGGCAAGTCGCCGGAGTAGCAGATCTTTATTTGTAAAGTGCTCATATTCACAGCTTATCTCTTCATAGTGAACGGTCGTGTTTTTGTTTTGCGCTCCAAATATTGTGTTGTTTTGCTTTTTAAACCACCGGGGTTTTATTAAAATCATAACAAAACTTCTCACTTAACTTCAGCCGTTTGCTACCGCGTGTGCATGAGCTTTTTTCGTGTTTAATTTGTATTTAATTACACTTTTAGTTTTTGTGCTAAGACGGTTTTCTGTATTCTCTTTTGTGCCTATCCCTCTTCTCCCCGCTTACGTTCCGTTGGTGTTTAGCTGCAGCTAAACGGTTCTAAGCTCCCTCGCTCTCGCTATTTCCTTATCGCTCTCACTCTCCCGCTCACCCGCGTTGACGGCTCTTCTCTTTGCACAGTGGTCTAAGGTTTGTGAAAATGTCTTTTAATATTGTCTGCGGAATTAAAAACTGCCAAAAAACTGTTTTGGCAGACCAACCAAGAGTATATTGCTGGCTTTGTGATACGGTCGTACACGCTAAGTGTGTCGAATTGTCGGGCCGTATTGCGGATGTAATTTCCAGTAAAATGGGATTACATTATTGTTGCCAGTCCTGTCGAGAGGTTGAGAAGGAAATGAAATCCTTCATGCGGCAGACCAGAAACGGATTTAGTGAGCTCACGGTCAATTTTCGCAAAGCGAATGATCTGTTCTCAGCGTTAGACGCTCAGTTTAATAGTCTGAAGCTATTAAACGAGTCGCCAAAGCGCAAAAAATCCGTTGCTGGTCGTCAGCAACTGTGCGAATCCCAGCAACCTACCATCGGGACCACCCCTTCGGCACAGCCACCGACCCCGATACCAAGCCCAATGGTCTTGAGATCGGGAGCGGTATTAGATTCGGTAACCGAATGTACAGGGGTGGAAATGGCAACTGGTCCGCCAGTAATTTCCGTTGTGTCCGCTGCGGTGTCCCAAACTCGGACTCCGCAGACTGCCCAGGGCGAAAAAACATCCGGACTACCGGCTGTCGGTAACATAGGGTTACCAAAGACCCTTACAGCTGTTCCACCTACGAAAACAATATTTGTTTCGCGGCTTGCCCCTGACCTCGCATCTGAAGATGTTCTTGCCTATATTCAAGGCAAAATCCAAGCCGAAAATGTAAAAGTGGAAAAGTTTAATTTTTCATATGTCAGAAACATCGCGTCTTTCAAGATTAGCGTCTATCCGAATATCTTTGACACAATTTGCTCTGGTGACTTCTGGCCCGAGCACGTTGTAGTTAAAGAATTCGAGGCTAAAACAAAGAAAAAGCGGCCAGTGGGAGTACGCCTCCCTATACCGCCACAAACCGCAAGGACCACTGCTAAGACCACCTCAACACCTTCAGTCCCAAAAAACTAACCACTTCCTTCCAACTTTCTTATCAGAATACTAGAGGCTTACGCAGCAAGCTCTCGAAATTGTATTCTGACAGTTTTTCCTTTGCATCCCAGGTAATCGTATTTACTGAGACCTGGTTAAAGCCAGATATCCTTAGCTCAGAGATTCTCCCGGGTAAATATACAACTTACAGGGTTGACCGACTAGTCCAGCGTGGAGGTGGAGTTTTAATTGCCGTTGACTCCTCCCTCATCTCAGAACTTGTTGCCCTGGACGATATCTCCGATATCGAATTTATTTGCGTTAAACTTTCATTTCCAGGTAGTCTTATTTACATAACTTGCTCCTATGTTCCACCATCGGCTGAGGAGCCCATTTATTGGAAACACCTTGCGGCAATACAGGCCGTTTCCAACAGGCTTTCAGATCGAGACCAACTCGTAGCGCTAGGGGACTTCAATATACCTGGAGCTCGTTGGTCATCTGATGGCGTGTCAAATGTCCTTCAGACTATGGCACAGCATGATCTTATTGATGGCCTGCTTGACATATCCTTGTCTCAAGTTAACGATGTCCTGAATTCCTTAAACCGCTTATTGGATCTTTGTTTCGTCTCTGATCCTCTAGGTGTTGACTTAGTTAGAGTTCCTCCATTGACGCTACCTGAAGATCCTTACCATCCAACTTTCGAAGTGACTATCGATACGGGGACGGTTGTAAAGAATGAATCTGATTGTTTAGCCAAAAAGGTTCGCTGTTTTCGTAAAGCTAACTTTCATGCGCTAAATAATCTTATATCTGAATTCGATTGGTCAAATCTGTACATGTACACTGACATGGCAGCCGCCGTGGACATTTTTTACAGTGCCATGAACTCGTTCTTCTTATCCTGTGTTCCGTTAACCTATCCGTCTGTCTCTAGCAAACCACCTTGGTTCAATAAGGAGCTGACACGCCTAAAAAATGTTAAGTCTAGGCTTTATAATAAATATAAACTTACTCGTTCTAAAACTGTCTTTTCTAACTATCTCAGTGCTCGGTCGAAATTTACCGTGCATAACGCTCGGTCTTATAAAAATTATTTGAATCGTTGTAGGGTTCAGTTCACACAGGACCCGAAACAGTTTTATAATTTTGTTAATACCAAGCGTAAACCAAACCTATACCCTTCCTCGCTTTCATTTAAAAATTCTTCAATAAATAATTACTCCTCACCTGCAGCACTTGTGCAGATCCGTAATTTCTCCATGTCAGCATGGATTTATGAAACGAAGATCGACCACCACAAATCTTTTAGAACTTACCTCATTTGTGATTAGGGGCTTCCAACGTAAATCTCAGACCGACGTGATCTATACGGACTTTAGTAAAGCCTTTGACTCGGTTAATCATTTTCTTCTTATAAGGAAGCTCGATTTAATAGGGTTTCCTACCGATCTCCTTAATTGGCTTCAGAGTTATTTGAGTCACCGGACTCAAAAGGTTCTGTTTAAGAATTCTCTTTCTAACTCCCTCAATGTCACTTCTGGCGTCCCACAAGGCAGCCATCTTGGCCCGCTGCTATTTACCTTATTCATAAATGACCTTCCTCTAGTGCTACCCAACTCTAGGGTACTTATGTACGCAGACGATGTCAAACTGTGCGTGCAGTATAACGACAGCTCATGCCAGTCAGACTTACAATCCGATCTTGACAACTTCCAGGCATGGTGTAGTGTTAACTTATTAAATCTCAACAGCTCAAAATGCAAACTGATGACATTTTCACGTGTCACTCCCCAGTATGCAACATATACGCTTAATGAATGTGCATTGGAAAGAATAACTCTCGTTGATGACCTAGGTGTCCGTCTAGATCCTAAGCTTTCGTTTTCAGAACATATTTCTTGCATGGTTAACAAGGCCAAAGGTATGCTTGGATTTATTAAAAGGTGGTCGAAAGAATTCGATTCCCCTTACGTAACTAAGACTCTTTTCACTTCATTAGTCCGTCCTATTTTGGAATATGGTTCTTGCGTTTGGAGTCCTCAATTTGGAGTTCATATTGCCCGCATTGAATCTGTTCAAAAAATTTTCTGCTTTTCGCCCTACGTGGCTTACCCTGGGATGCCAACCTAAGATTACCGTCTTATTCTAGTAGACTTCTATTAATTAACCTACCTTCCCTAGCAAACCGTAGAACTATGCTTGGTGTCGTTTTTCTACACAAGCTAATTCACGGTGACGTAGAGAGCCCCTCCCTGCTAGGACAGCTTAACTTTCACGTTCCTCGACTAACATCTAGAACCTTTATCCCCTTAGCAATAAATCACTGTAGGAGGGAGTTTGAGGCACATGAACCTTTCAGGGTCTTATGTGCCGATTACAACCGACTTTTTACCTTTATAGAGGGACCTGAGAGCCTCCCTCGTCTTAAAACTGTATTGCTAGTAGGAATTAGCTCGTAATGTTGCATGAACCTAAACCTAACTTTCCTCGTTCTTTCCTATATTTTCCTTCTCTCGCGTCTATCTAGAACGCGATCGAGCCGTACGTCACACGGCTGCGCCCCTCGGTCGGTTGGGCGGGAGGTGGGCGTGGGACTCGCGCGCAAAAAAAAAAAAAAAAAAAAATAAAAATAACTGAATACAAAAGAATATGCAAAGTGTGGATCTACCCTGGCTTCAATGCATCACGCCATAAACCCATGGTCGGCAAGCCGACTCAGCATTTATGCAACATAGCTCGGTACCCCGGATAAGGGGCGTCCGCTTGCTGTTGCTGACCGTTCGAAGCACAGAGCGCTGAACTCGGTCGGGGCGCGTCAGCATTGTTTATATTACTTAACTAGTGTTAGTGTGTGGTCGACATAAACGTCTGTGCTCTTAGTTGTTAACTTCTATGCGTGTGGGCTGCAAGCGCAAGGAAACAAATGCATTTGTTTGTTACTGCTTTAGAAGTTAAGTTTGCTATAATATTGTTTACAACCACCATCGACAATTAAAAAACAATCGCGAAATAAATGCAACGCAGCCGAAAAACTGGGAAATTTTTCACGCGTCTCTCGGGTGCGTTTGTGTGTGTGCGAAATAGTTGGCTTCTTTTTCACTGATTGGCCGCAAAAACAATTGCGTGCAAAAACAAACACTGCTGTTTGACAACTTACCTCTTGACTTTATAATAGTATAAACAAATTACTTATTTTGTTAAAGTTAAATTTAATTCCCGCTGACGCAGAAATGCGTCCGATTCTTCTCAAAGCGAAAAAAATGTGTATGTATTGTAGAGGTGCAGGAAACATCGATGGAAACATCGATACATCGATGTTTTGGAAAATTGTAAATCATCGATGTATATTATTGACTATCGATGATTTGGCACCAACATTTTACAAAAAAGAACAACTAAAAGACTATAAGGGTTTGTAATTTGTGACAATTGTCGCAATTTGTCACAGAAGCACATGGTGGTTATCGGGAATTATAGCTCTTTTCCAAGGAAAATGTTTGCTTTTGCGGCAGCATTGCCAGACCTATCATTCGTGAAAGACCAGCGTTGCCAGACCATAACACCATAAATTATTAAAGAAGACCATAACAGAGGGCATTTTGGGGCGCAAGTAGTAGTATATGAGATATATGCGACTAATAAACAAAATATATATCTCTTGAATAATTCAACGCAAGACTAAGACTGAGATCAAATTCTTATGATTTGAAAACGATTAATCTTCTATCTAATCTCGTGTTATATATTTATGTAGTAACTGTATAATGGTATTATTATTAAATGTGAATTTGATAACTTGAAACTTTGCCTGAATAGAAGTGAAGTAGGCCAGACGGTATTAGTTTTTAGAACCTAAATAAATATATTATATATGCGCATGATCCAGGAATGTTGAAATTTTGTATGCGGTAAGTTAATATACTAAGGTTTACTAAAAAATATTACAAAATAATATAATTTATAGATATACCGAAAGAAATTTTATAATGTTAAATTTCCCAACTCTTTAGAATGTACATATGTATAAAACAATTACTAATACTACGCTTCCGATATACAATTTACAGCCTGATTGAGGAGCCTAAAATTGTTCTGGCTAACACCGTTATTGTCGGCATAAAATATAAATGCGGGGTAATGATTGCTACTGATATCCGTCCTAATGGTGGAACACCAATATCAAATATCCATAGACTTCATGATAATATATAGTGAGTATGCACATAAACTATGTTTTTTACGATTTGATTCTTCGAATAATGCTTTATCGTATATATTTATTTATTTTTTACACTGAAAGCCTAATTACAAATTAGGTTACAGGATGAATAACAGCCATGTTAATATCTGAAATATTAAATAGAACATTTAGTAATCTGATTAGATAACCAATGATAGTCTGGATTGTTCAACATTGTTTTTTGTACATTGCAGCGGTGCAGTAACCGGAGTTGGCCAGGACACGTGTGCCTTTGTGAATATAATCCGATCGAAACTAGAGATGCACTACATGACAATAAATTACCGCCGGGTGCCGGTGCGCTGTGCAAACCATATGACAAAAAAACTGCTCCACAGCCAACGCGGCAGCCTGGATGTGAACGTGTTGATTGGTGGAGTGGACAAATATGGGTCGGCAATGTATTCAACACGGTTCGATGGATCAACGGATACTGTCCCGTTCACAGCTATAGGATCTGGCATGTTCAGCGCACTGGCCGTGCTGGAGTCGCGATGGCGCATCGGCTTGGATGAGGCCAGTGCACGCGATATTATCTACGAGGCAGTGGTCTGCGCAACGAATCAGATGGTGGACTCCCAGAGCCCCGTCCGACTGTGCATCTTAAGGAATGATTACTCGGTGGTACAGGAGACTCTAGGTTCATTCGCGCAAGGGCAGGCTCCAAAGCCCCAGGATCCCCCTATATCGAAATTTTTTCCCAAGATCTTGCATGAGAGGGTGGAGAGCGTGTCTAGGATTCCGAGAATGTGGAAGCCGGAAAGTTGTGCCGCAGAAGAGAAACGAAAAGTAAGTGGAGTAGAAAAGATGAAAAGAGAAGAACAGGAGAAAGTAGGTGAAGAAGAAGATAAATAAGGAGCAGAAGGAATCGGAAATGAGGTTTCGCCTGTTAAAAAAACGAGGCTTTTTATACATAAATATTTAATAATTTTCTAGTAATTTTTGATGCCAATGCAAAAATATGACTATGCCTATGAATGTTGCATAGTTTTTAATTTGGTATTGTTTTAGGTCGCTACATAGTCATGTTTTAATAACGGTTCCATGTATGGTACCATAGACTATAAATAAGAGCATATGTTTTTTGTAAAAACCTATATTAAATAAAGATAGTAGTCTCAGTAGATCTAAATAATTGTGTGTCCTGGCAAAATCTGTTGAGACTGCTTGATTGCAGTTAAGATCAAATGTGCGAAAATCTGCACTTGAGCGGCACCACTTGACATGCAGAAAATCAACTTACGAAACTTAAGGACTTTACAATAATAAATACTGATACTCAAGCTCAAGTAGCGAAACAAAATCAGCATAAAGTGGCTGCGAACAAACAACTAATAACAACCAGGGGAATTTGTGACGTTGCAGGAACAGTGTAGGAGTCACCATCGTATCTGATAGTATGCCATAAGGCACCAATTGAACGCGTGTGCTTGCTCTCCGTACACATATAAAAGTATGTATGCAGAAAGGATGGTCCTAGAGATGGTAGCGTGTTGAAGGAATGATTAATTAGGCAAATAGTTTAAACGAATTTATTTAAAAATATTTTACTCTATTTAACCGACACTAAAGAACAGAAGACTGAGTTATGTAGACGTCTAAATATACCAAATAAATAGATTGAACTTGATTAGAGAACAAATATTATTTGGATTTGCATCAGATTTTTTAACAATTAGTATTAATTAAGCATTCGTTAAATAGTATTATATATGTCCAACTATCACCATTAGACGCAATAGGAAAATATGTTCTAAACTGTAATTAAAATGGGTTTTAATAACCTTTACAAATATAAAAATATTAATAAAATTATAAATATTTATTGAGTATTTTCATAATGCGACATAAAATAAAATTTAGTAAATATACGACTTTAATTCGATTCTTTCAAAACGACTTCTGGCTCATCTCTAGCCCAAACAGAGACAGAGAGAAAAATAGAGAAAGAGGGTGAGTCGCATGCCGATGCTCTGCTGTGATTGGCTTCGTGGCGGCCATTTTCCCCATGCAGCCGCACATACACACTGAGACATCAGCATCCGGTAATCTCTGGGGTGAAAGCGGTAGTCGTTCAGTACCAAAATCGAGCTGACAAATTGCAGACACGGTCGACTGCGCTTTGGAACGGCACTTTCGGGATCGGATACGGTTGCATTTACGGGTTACGGACTGCGACTTGGTCCAAATTGGATTGTATATATATTCCACCACCAGCTAGCTACTAGATATTTATTCACATTTTCCTAATTTTCCATATTCCATTCCATTTTCTCCATAGAGGACAACAGTCAGGTGACCTCCTCGCGGTCTGAGCTGCGCAAGAACAGCATAAATGGAGGCAGTAATCATGGCAACCACGGATCCTCGAAGCCACGAATGAAACGCAAGCCCCGAGTGCTCTTTTCGCAGGCTCAAGTCCTTCAGGCTAAAGAAGTATTTGACGGGAGCCGAATGCGAAATTATTGCCCAGAAGCTGAATCTCTCGGCTACAAAGGTGAAGATCTGGTTCCAGAATCGACGCTACAAGTCCAAGCGTGGCGACATCGATTGTGAGGGCATTGGCAAACATCTCAAGCTGAAGTCAGAGCCATTGCATTCGCCGACATCGCTGCCACCGCCGATTCCCAATCACGTAATGTGACCACCGACCATCCAGCAAGCCCAGCAGCAGCATCAGCAGCAACAGTCCCAGCACCATCAACTGCAGCACATGCAATAGCTCCAGGTGCGATGACAATTAGAGTCTTTAATTTATTGCGATTTCAAGCGGAATCTATGTTTTAATCTAAGGAAAATGCCTCATAGCTAATAGTACCTTGTTTTATGTAAATGTTGGACAATAAATAAAGTTTAAGACAAAACCAAGTTAAGCTTTGTGCTCATTTATTAACTATTTATTTATATTTTGTACCTAATATCTTTCTAAATTAAGGAAGTAGGACTCACTTTCTCTCCCAAACTGAAGACAAGGGTTTATCAACCAATAAACCAATACCTTTCTTAACCACCCTGCTCACAACTCTTACACCCTGATGAATATCCATGACTCCTTGCCATGCCGCTCTCGTATTTATATCTCTATGAACAGCTTTCGATCGGCCACCGATCCATTAGGCACTGCATCTGCGTATAATTGCCGCCGATCGCCGCATAAATCAATTTTATCGGGTCGAGCGATCAGTTTTATGAAAAACAAATATTCCAAGACGAATGAAAACACACAACGATTTCCGTTTTAGTGCTGGAAATATTTTCCCTTTGGCTGCTTTTCGCAAAAAAGGAGGGAAGTGCGTTGGCGGCAGACATTACAAAGGTTGCATTTATGAAACGTTTAAGTGGCAGGGCAATGGCAATTCAACTGTAAAATGTTTTCCTGGATCCACACACTGAGATACAGATACTTTCGTTCAGATACGATATGCAGGGCACATCAAAAACTCCCTTCCTCTCGGGGCATTTTATGACAGGCCGCGGGGCAAAGGCTAATATTTCATGGGGGCCATACCATGATATTGGTGGTTCAGTGGTGTTGTGGCATATCAATTACTCCACAAACATATGCCAGTGGCAGACCAAGGCGACTGCAAATGGGAGATTGAGGTTGAAGTTGCGCTGCCACAGTCCAACAAGTGCAGCTGATCACACTTTTGGTTTGAGTTTTCACATCTCTGACAGCCGAAGCTTCTGGGGTGAAGACTCCCTTCTTCGTTGGGTTAAGTGTCAATCAGGAGGGGATCGCGCATTAGCTCGAAATGTATGGTAAACACAACGGAAATCCGTCAGATATTGAAGTTAATATTCTAGGGGTTTTAGGGATATAAAATATATTTTAATATGGGGATGGAATCTTTGGCTAAATATTCAAGAGTTTGGTTTACAAGAATTTTAGTCAAAAATGTTTTAATTTATAAGCATTATAATTATAAATTATAATTTTTCGAAATTCCATCTGATACATGATTTAACCAGTTTCTAGAGATTATCCTTAGATTTTTTTTTTAAATATTTGACGAAAGTTATAGTTTTTCCAAAATATAACAATATATATAAAATATTAAACTTGTTTTTAAAGTGTTATTTACATTTGTTTAGCCAAAAAATTCTCATTGCTTTGTTGTTAAGGTATTTATGAAGACCTAAGTCTGCTGCTCATTCTTAAAAGGCCTTTATGTATTTTATGTCATAAGGATAAGCTTTAAGTACTTTATATCATTAAATATATTCTTAAAACAAACATTTTTAGTAGTAGTATTTTTTTTAAGAGGGAGTTGCCTGTGGAGTGGCCAAAACAAAACGCCCACGCAGCCAAGGGATAATGTCAAGTGCCACCAAACATTACCTAATGGACCACACTGACCAGACGGAATATGAATATGGCGACCCATAAACAATTACGTTCTCGTCTTTCAATGTCGGCGGCAATGTTGCGGCGACGTGTGCTCCTCCCTTCGCCTAGCGCGGAGTCGGAGTCTAGACCGACGCGACTCTCCTCAAGTGGAGAATTTGTCAATCCCATATATCACACGCAGGATAGGCGATAGGCCGGGATAGAGTTCGCTGTTGTAGCGCCGTTTAATTCATGTTCCGTCATAGGATCAAAGGCTCTCAGAGCCGCTGTCGCAGCTGTGCTCCTTACCCTGACTCCGTTCACTTTCCTCTTTCTCCGGATTTCGATTGCCGATTCCCGAGCCCCAATTGCTTTCACTGCTCTCATTTGCATTTCCTCAACACTATGGAAGAAAGGCAGCAAGTGTAACTATTGGTGGTTTTAAAAAATTTTTTTTTTTTTGGGCAAAACTGTTTCCCATTTCCTCAGGCTTTGAATAAAGACGCTCCTACAATCGCATTATTATACACAGTACTTGTGGATAAATTGGGCATACTGGACTAGTTATTTTTTGTTTAAATAATAAAGGAAATTAGTTAATAATAATCAAAAAATAGAATTCCTATTAATTTAAATTGAAATCGCATAAAACATTTAATATTTGCAGTCAACTTTTTTAAACTGTATGGTATGGTTCAGGAGTATTTTTTGAATTTCTGATCAGAGAGGTGCACTGAGCATTAAAAATCTGAATATTTATATTCCCCAAATAATATTAAATTTTAAGTATAACTTGACCGTGTACTAATTATTATTTTTATATTTTGTTCCTAAAAGTGTGCCAAGATATTTCCTTAATTTATATAATATCAATTTTTGTATACAAAGTGATTATTTCCCATTATTAAATGGTTTTAATTTAATTTAAATGAAATGAGAAAACTATTTACATATTTAAAATAAAACTCATGCCTTATGTTTTATTCAAATAAATACAAATAATTCACTTCTCTAGGATACGTAGTAATTTTTCTTTTCTTTGTATTTAATTCTTATTTAAAAATCTTGCGGTATCGCCTAGCCTATCCAAAATTAAAGCCTATTTTCATTTTGCTTTTTCGCCTTTCACTCCCGCTGTCATTATTCTAGATTCCGGGCTGTCAAGTGGGAGAGTGACTCCGACAGTTCTTCCATTAAAGCCTTTGACATTTTATCGGAATATCCATCGAGAGATCCCGTCCCTTCGCTGAATATACTTTTTTATTTGATGTGCACATAAAATTGCGATCTCGTTTTACATTCTCTTCCCCCATTGAGGCCATGTTCCTGGGTGTCTCTGTTTTATTTCCATTGGCCGTTGGCTTTGCTCGGCTTTCAAGTGGAAAATTGTGACAATTATATTCAAATTAATTGAGTAATTGCATTGGGAATCCGAAGCGGCGGCATTTTCGAGCATTTGATTTATGGCGTGTGGAAGCTGGGCACTCAAGGAAACCGAATCCGAATAAGCTAATAATCCCGGGGCGTTGATATCGCCTTTAGACGTTCGGAGCCAATGAAACTCGAGTTTCATCCGCCGGCATCACGCAGGCATCCAAATATACTTGGGACGCACGTGTAAACAATTTCAAAATGAACCACACACATTTAACTAGGAAGTGGAAGGGTGGGTTTATGAATCACTTTAAAAATGGTTAAAGATTTTTATTTACAAATTGTCTTTAATTCAGTTGAAAGAATTTTCTAAAAATTTTTGTTTGACATGTCATTATGTGTTTGGTTTATTTAAAGAAGTGTAAAATGTGGTTTACTAGGTGTACCAGTATGAAATGAGCGTTTTTGTTTTAAGAAAACAATAATTAGTAATGGGAAAGTAAAAACATTTTATTCAAAGTATTGGCCATTGCTTTCTACACATTTTGACCACCTTTCTGGCAATTTGTGGATACCACGCCAGTAAAATTGTTCGTCCTTTGAAGAAAACCAATCAGACACCCAATTTTCGACCTCCTCGTAGGAATCAAAGTGCTGCTCAGCCAATGCGTGTCCCATCGATGAAAACAAATGGTAGTCGGAAGGTGCCAAGTCTGGTGAATACAGCGGGTTGGGAGCATTTCCCAGACAAGTGCTTTGATAGTACCCAGAATCAGTTTGGCTTTGGGTCCAGGATTATTGGCATTGAGCAAAATTACCTTGCCGTGTCTTCTGGCCCATTCTGGTCGTTTCTCGATCAATGCATGGTTCAAATTGATCATTTGTTGTCAGTAGCGAACAGTATTAGCTGTTTCACCAGGTTTAAGGAGCTCGTTGTACATTGCACCTTTCTGGTCCCACCAAACACAGAGCATTGTCTTCTTGCCGAATCGATCTGGTTTTGCGGTCGATGTTGATGGTTAAGCCATGATTTTTTAGGATTCTTAAAATAAATCCATTTTTCATCGCCAGGAACAGTTCGATGCAAAACAGATTTTCTTTCGTGTCTTTGAAGCAAAATTTTACAAGTATTTTCTCGCTTTCCGCAAATCATCACTTTCTGGTACAAAGATCGACATGTTTAACACGATGAAAAAATATGATCTTGTCTGTTCAATGACTTGATCTATACTAAATATTTTTCGCACTTGTCATAGAAACCAAATAAAAAAAGGATAACGGCTCTATCACAATAACTGTTACCTATCGAGACATTTGAAGCTTGTCGCTCATTTCATACTGGTACACCTAGTAAAAATAGTGGACTGGATCTTTATTTTCCTTGCAAAATATATAATTAATACAATTATGATGGCCAGTAATGTGATGAAAATCCAATTCATGTAATTTTAGCTTATGTGTTTTTAAATCTTTTATTTCATTTAACAAGTTATTAATTTCCACTGTGTGGTTTATCAGGCTTCGTTACCATTACTATAGGTGAAGACAAAGCACTTTGTGACTCTTCTATCGCACCCAATTGCAAAATTCTATTTCCGTATACATGGCTTTTTCCACGGCTGATGATACCGGGAAATGACGTTGTTTTATGGGTTTTGCATTGCCCACGTTAATAGAATTAGTGATTAAGCTGGTTTTACCCAGGCCTTCTTGTGTGAATGACGGAAAGCAATTGATCACGATCGATAGTTTTGCTCTCTGAGCGTTAGATAACACATAAGTATCATCCACACTAATGTCACTCGACTTCTCTTCAGAAACTGATACCTCTTCTATCGATAGGCTTTTGGGAAGAAGGTCATACCTCCAGAAATCTATTCCCAGGTATAAGTCATGCTTTAGAGAGGCACTATATAAAAAGAGGTAAGTATTTCTTAACATTTGCATATTCTATCTCGACTTTGATTCGTCCTGCTATTCGCTGAGGACTTCCGTCGGCTGTGACAACATTCCTATCAAAAGATTTGAATGTCGAAATGCCTCTCGCCAGCCCGGATGCTAAACCGCCTCCTATAACACTTATAGATGCTCCTGAATCGAGCAAGCCATGGTGCGACCCATTAGACGAACTGGAATAAAAGGTCGAGGATCCCTGGCTATATGAGGATTGGCACAAATGTAATCTAGGACAAATTTACAACGCTTTACGCTTTGCCAAAAGGTTTTTATGCGCTTTGGACTACGAGTTTTGCGCTTCTGTAAGGCTGGTAAATAATTAATCTTACGGACGTCTCCTATTTCTCCTAATTTAGGAATTTTTCGATGAAGCAGGGAAATATTTTTACTAGCTGCAACATCTAAAGAAGTGGGGTTATCGACTTTATGCGATATCCCAGTTAATCCGTCGTTGTCGACTGATTTCTTAAGGCACTCGAAGGCTTCGGTTTGTACAGCAACCTCGACGTGCCGACTTTGGAGTTTTTTGAGCATTTAGCAGAACTTTGTTTATACGTATTAGGTACTCCACAACCATAACAAAAGACTTTCCGTTCGGATAAGCAGTCCTGGTATCTGTGGCCTTCTTCCCTACAGTTCCAGCATACTAGAGAGAATGCGTCAATCCCTAGTTCTGTCTCAGCCTCCAAATCATTTTACTCTTCTAACTCCTGGGCTATCTCTGAGATCTCACGCCTAAACGGACTGGACTTTGCATATCCATGAGTCTTCTTCACTTCATCTAAGAAAAACTCGCGTCTTCTGCAAGTTTCTCTTAGCTCTGACACGGTGTGAATCTCGACGTTGAGAATCTCATGCCTGATCTCGGAACGTAAATTATTCATTAAGACACGAACAAGCTTACGAGCGGACCAAGGAACTTTCAATTGATCAACCAATGCGAATGATTTATGCGAAGGCGGATTAGGTCTTATTTCTCCATTCGAATTCGTATTGGGTGGAGTAACGACCAATCGTTGTAAACTTCCTCTACTGCACTCTGAACTAACCCTACCAATCTCTCTGACAGAGACGTGAGCGTTGGGTCATCACGGTTTGGTTGGTTTGCATCCGTATCTTCATAGGTGGTACTTTTTCTACGTCGGTTCTGATGGTCCTGATGGTTCTATCGAAACATCCTCCAAAATCAAACCCTTAGAACGCGTTTGCGGACCAATAGGCCTGCAAGGCACAAACCAAACGGGACATTTATCATTCCCCTTAAAATGACTCTCAATACACTTCTTGTCAAACTCATGTTGGCATGACGTCACGTACACGTCTGCACCAACTCTTATTTCGGTTTCGCACACCGGGCAAAACGGCGCCGAGGTACCGACAGGAGATCGAATCATCTCGAATAAGAAAAATAAGATAACGATAAACGTAAAGCGATAAAGATATTCGGTAGCCTTAGCGAAAAAAGATAAACTCAAAATACTCAAAAGATACTGATTGAACTCTGTGTTAGATATCTGGCAAGTCGAAGGGTATTAATATAGTTTACCAAAATTTCCTTTATGGAAGTTAAAAGTAATAGGTTATAGAAAAATAGTAATATAGAGGAAAGTTATCTGCCGAATCGTTCCGGACAGAGTGCCATTCGTAAACAACTCAACCTTTTTTCCAAGGATTCTTCCTACAGATAAAAGAATGGGGGTAATCTGTTAAATCATTCCGGACAGAGTGTCGTTCGAAAACAACTCAACTGTATTTCAAGAATAATTCCTACAGAAAATAGTAACATTCTCCAACTTCGATTGGATATGACCTTCTCGTAAAATATGTCTATATATTCCAAATCTTAGTTTTCGAATTCGATTTAGAAGTTGTTTGAACTAAGAGTAAGGTACTTTTGCTTGGGCCAGAGGAACAACCGAGGTTACTTTCGCTTCTGTTTTCCGCAAACAATTAACTACCCAACAATTTATTCGAAAAGAAAACGAATTTACACGCTGCATATTTTGGTCTGGTCAATCCATATGAGTTCCAGAACCTTCACTGTTTACACGGTAAGATGAACTATTATTGGATATAGAGTATAGAAGGTAGGTAATAAAGATGTTCAACATTTGGAATTTATTTACAAATGAGTCTTAATGAGTGAAGACAGTTTTCACTATGGCCAACACGTGGGGCGCCACTTTTTTAATAAAATAATTGTTCAGGCCAAGGGCCACTGTAAGCCCGCTGCTCTCAAAGCTTTCCTCTCTGCTCTGCCGCTGCAATGATTGGTCTCCGTCGCTAGGCGAACTTCGGGACTGCTCGCCGTTATGTTATGCAGTCGGGAGTTCGGGTTCTAGTATGTAAGCTAGTTTTTAGTCTCAAAACTGAAGTAATAAAGTGAAGTGCTACTCGACGTCTCCGTGTACGTTTATTTCGACATTTTTATTTCGACTGCGTCGAGACGCCACCACCATCGGACTTCTTTTTCTGGACTTATTTTTCTCCTGAAGGAAGCCACCCCCTACAAACATTGGTCCTCCGAGCCGGATCAGCCCATACACCAGCAGCTCCGGTGATTTCTCCGTCAGGAAAAATAAGATAAGTACGAGACTCCATCCCTTTATCCCAAAGTGCCGGTCTTCAGCAGCTGTTCCAATATCCAATTTCGATCAGACTGCTGCAAGATTTTCCTATCAACTCCAAGTCCGAGTCTCCGACATCACGGCAACTTGGAAGTTTTTACATTTGTCCATTTTTTTTTTCCAACGCCGTCTCCTCTTTCTCGCCGCCATCTTCCTTAGTCATTTTGGCGTACATCAACATCATAAACGGCCTATGTACATACATCAGTCCATTCCTACATACTTACATATTTTTCGACTCCGAGGGCGTCAAACGGTGAGGTTGTGTTTCCCGGGTGCTCCTCCGGGAAGGCGGTAAAACAGCCAAACCTAAGATCGTAGTGGTTCGTGAGTGTGTGGGATGGTGCACTGAACGCCAGGCGGTACTTACCTGTGCGGATTGGTAAACCTCGGACCTCGCTCCGCCCTCCAGAGATATCCAGACGCTGGCCGCCACTTCAGCGGCAGGGGTAAGTGGAGGGAATCTCTCCCAGAGGGGCTGCGTCCCACTTTCTCTTCCTTTGAGTAATTTCTCTTAGCAAGGTGGCGTCCTGCACGAAGTGGCATATCATGCCAGCTGATCGTCAGGTCAGCTGTCGAATCAGTGTTCGAAAAGGGAGCAATCACATATGATTACTTCCTCCGCAACCGTCCGACAGGGGGCGCTGGTGATCATAGTTGAGTAGGCTGACCAAAGCTACTTGCTACGTCACGCACTTATAATGATTAACAATTTAAGTTTGAAATCAACGTTCATTTATTTCTTGGGGGAGCAGCAAGAGTGCCGCTCCCCATGTCCGTAATCAATCTGATTTTAATATTGTATCTTAGGTTCTAAGTAAGCCTACGTCTCGTCGCTGCGCTGCCGGTGACGCCGGCAGCGGAGCGGCGTTCTTATATATTTCTTATATATATTTATTTAGAGGAAGGTTTATTATATGCGCCCATATATTTGGTCAGCGTGAGAACGCTGACTCTGCATTTGTTCCGAGCCGCCAGATGGGTGCTCATGTTACATATGCACTTGAATGTTGGAACAGAGTGCAACGACATTATTGTTGTTGTTTATACATATATGTATGTGCGCATACTACATCTCCCTCCTTTTCAAAAATAACGTAATTCTATGAAGTTATTTTATAAGGTTTTACTTTAAAGATTAATTTTTAATTAACAATGGGGATTTTTTTTTTTTTTTTTTTTTTTTTTTTTTTTTTTTATAATATATTAAATTACAAATAACATTTGAATGTAGATAAGTATTTTTGTCTTAGCATGGCCATACTAACAACAATTATGAAATAAACATTTTTAATCTATCCTTATGTACTGTTTGTCTTTTGTTTTTATTATTATTTGGTTTATATATGTTTTTGTATTTTATATGAAGTATATTGAAATTCGGAATGTAAAGTTTAAGATGTTCTGTTTTAATTGGTCGTTATAAATAAAAATTTTTATTATTATTTATTTATTTATTTATTTTTTTTTGTTGTTGTTTTTTGTTCTGGTCGTTTGGTGGTCTGCAGTATATGTTTTGTTGTCGATTTTCATATAACTGCACAAGTCATTGAATTTTTATTTACTATTTCCATGTCCAAAATGAACGTCTTCATTGGACCGTACTTTAGAATAAAAGATTCGAATATTGATTTTAGCGACACTTTTTTTTCTTTTGCTATTGCCACCAAATAATTGTTAAGTCACCAATTAGAGTGACTGGATATTCATTGCCATTTTCTGACCTGGGTAGAGGACCGTTCGGGTCCACTATCACTCTATCAAAGGCATTTTCTGTTGGTGAGTTGGTTAGGATCATAGTTATTTTGTATGCGTCATTGTTTTCGACGTAAGGCATTTAGGACATCTACAAATATACTCTTGTATTTCACGAGTTTATTTTTACTATGGTAGTGTCTTTTTACTTTGGCCAAAGTTTTATTTATGCCTGTATGACCTCTTTTTATTTGTTTTATTATGTAGTGTAGACAGTAAGCTTCTTCTTGGGTCACCGGGTTGAGTAGCTACTCTCAATGAATTTTATTGCCCATTATATTGAAATTATCTATTGTAACATGTACAAAGATATTTTCCCGCGGTGCCATTTGAGTTTGCATATTTTATACACCGGCTTGCATTTCAAGCCTTTGGAAAAATTGACCTAAGTCAAGGACTCCATTGGTCTATAAATCGCTAACTTCTTATCTTGCAATAATGTTCTTATCATGTTTAAAGAAACATAACATAGTTTTTTATATGCAAGGTCACTACTTTTTTATACTCCGTCATTTTTAATGACGTTGGGCTTGAAGCTTTTCAGTAGATCTTGGCTAGGCAATTCTACTTTTTCTATTCGTTATTTCCCTGCGCAGGATTTCTGTCTACTTTGTTGCCTGGTAGTGACTTTCAGGTCTTTATTTGTAAGTCCTTTTTTTTTTTTTTTTTTTTTTATATTCATTTTCATATAATATAATATAATATTTTCTTTTTTGTTTTGTTTTTCCACTTAAACTGTTTGTTGTTCTGCTGCATTTACCTTCCTTTCGCTGTAAATTTTAATCTTTGATTTTTGATTCCTATTTCGGTTTTTTGTTTGCTTTACTTTCTCTCTTTCTTTTCTCATTTAGATGTAGTGTAGTATGGAGTTTTGGAGTTTTGTCATTTAATCTCAATTTTTGCGTATAAAATTTATTAGCTGACATGGTTTCTATTTTTAGACCAAAAATATCGCTATATTCGGTGCATAGTTTTGTTAAATCGTTTTTAAATAACGATGGCTATTCAAGAAGTTTTAATACTTTTGTAGTTCTTTGTGCCCTATGTGCTGTATTTGCATTGTAAACATCATAATCGTCTAATGATTCGTTTTTTTATTTTTGCGCTGTTAACAATAGCGTCTTTATCGGTCATATTTATAATGTGAATCAACACGTTCTGGGTGTTTACAAGTGCACTTTCTTTTCTCATCGCTGCTCCCAAAATAAAGCAAAGAATAAAATCAAAGTTCCACGGCTTTGTCAGAATCAGAAAAGGTATCTTGAAAGGGTAGTTATTGGCTCCGCTCCGGGAGATTAAAACACCAGATAAACTGACGTATAAAAACAAATTTTCCATTTTGCCCAATTCAAGCCAGCATATATGATTTTATTGTTATGATTTTATTAGAAAGACCAAATATTTTCTGTATTTATTAATAAGATATTTATTGAAAAAATATTAATTTATTTTAATTTATAATTCATAAGAAAATGAACAATTTAAGTTCTTAAGCTTCACTTCATAAGTCATTGTTAAATAATTAAACGGAATAAGGAAAATTTTGATTCTTAAACTTCCCTCCATAAGTCCGCCATTGGTTCGTGCTCCCTGTTTTGCTAAATTCAGTGTGTAAATTAAATTAATAAACAGTGATTAAAATGGCTGAAGATCAGAGCCGAGGACGCAGGCGTCCATACGACTATACTCTGATTTTTAAGCTTGCTTCCGAAAAAGCCGCCATTTGCTTGTGCTCAGAAGTTGTGTAAAATAAGCAGTGTTTAAATTTGAAAAAAAATAAAAAATATCAAAATGGAAGAATAAATATTTAAGGACCACAAAATCATATATAAACCAATAATGAAATGGTATGATCAACCATCAAAAAATCATATTTAAATCAATAATAAATCAATTCACTCCTGGGTGAATGTACATAAATCCTACCTATACTTTTCGCATAGCTTTCCAGGCTATGCTGCTCATTGGGCAGAAAAGGTTCCGCTCAATGTTACAATTTGTTTTTTTTTTTTTTTTTTTATTAATTGGTGTGCCTCACAGGGCAACAAGTAAAAGCCTAACAGAGATTAGTATTTTTCAAGCAGCGGTTTCCCGCATCGGCTTGAATTTAGAAGTTAAAAACTAAGGCAAATTGGGGCATTGGCAAAATTTTGCAGCCCGTTTGCGTTATTTCGCACATTGCGAAACTTGGAAACTTGTCTTCTTGGATGCGCTCTTTGTAGCGTTTTTCGGCTGGTCCGATCGTCCGATGCTGCTGTTTGCTCTTCCTTCCTTACGTCAGCTTGGCGTCGCCGGGCAGGCACACTGACGTTCCCTCGAAGGTGCAGGCGGCGGGTTGCCTCCCGCACTCGGTTTCTGCCACTTCTGACCTGGGCCTAGGAGGCTCCATCGAAGGCGCAGGGGGCGGTCTGCCTCCCACGCTCGTCTGCTGCTGTTCTTACGGTTGTTCTCCCTTGCCGCCGGTGCTGGTCATGGTCGAGTTGGTATTGGCTTTCTTCGCTGGTGGCTGTGGCTGCATTTGCATTTGCATTTGATTTTGAGGCTGAATTTGCGGCTGAGTTTGAGACTGAGACTGTTGTTGTTGTTGTTGCTGCTGACCCGGCAAGGGTGTTGTGTCTCAGATCGACGAGTTGAACTGATTGTAGAGCCTGGAATCTGGTCAGGCGGCGACTTTCTCCATAACGGAGGTCTCGATCTTTTGCTTCGCCACATCAGTCATTTTAATTCAATATTGTTTTTACTTCCAGAGAATGACAAGGTCTGGGGTTTTCAACTCACTATTCGCAATAGATCATCACGTAGTTATAAACGAATTGGTAGATTGGAAGATCCATATAGGATTTTTATGGTTGCTGAATTATTTTTTTTTTCGTCACACACTTATGTCACTTATGTCACGGTCACTTATGTCACGGTCGCCATATAATGATTAACAATTTAAGTTTGAAATCAACGTTCATTTATTTCTTGGGGGAGCAGCAAGAGTGCCGCTCCCCATGTCCGTAATCAATCTGATTTTAATATTGTATCTTAGGTTCTAAGTAAGCCTACGTCTCGTCGCTGCGCTGCCGGTGACGCCGGCAGCGGAGCGGCGTTCTTATATATTTCTTATATATATTTATTTAGAGGAAGGTTTATTATATGCGCCCATATATTTGGTCAGCGTGAGAACGCTGACTCTGCATTTGTTCCGAGCCGCCAGATGGGTGCTCATGTTACATATGCACTTGAATGTTGGAACAGAGTGCAACGACATTATTGTTGTTGTTTATACATATATGTATGTGCGCATACTACACACTTGTGCAAAGGCAGCAATTTACAGTAGTATACTGTTTTGGGCTGCTGCTCAGATCCTTTGGCACGGAGGCAGGTTTCAGACTAGAAACTCCCTCCCAGCACACCGGATGCCTACGAGGTGTTAAAGGTCACGGAGCAGACCAACGAAGAGCACCTCATCGGATATGGGTTGCCAAACGTCCCCCACGCTTCGAGCCAACCCCAAGAAGCCGAGCTACTCTGCGGTGACGAGTGCTGCCGGCCGCAATGAACGGCTGGTAGCCGCGACTAGGCGCGACGTGCCTGAGAGAACCCCAAGAGGGGGCAAGCAGACTGGCCCCGAACGGAGCAAGCGCCCAATACGACGCCAGCGGACGAGACGAGACGCTCTGATCCTCAGCCCTTCTCCTGAGTCTTCTTACGGCGAAATTCTGCGCCTGGTGACTCGCTCCCAGGACGCCAGGATGAAGGCGGTTGCCGAATTGGTCTCCACGACCAGAAGGACGGCCAAAGGGGACCTCCTGCTGGAGCTAACTGGCCTAGAACATGACGCCAAGAAGCTCATGGAGGACATCGGCAGTGTGCTGGGGGACCGGATCTCCATCCGAGCAGCCACGCCCCAGTCTCTATTCGTCGTGCGAGACCTGGATGAGCTAGCCTCCGGCGAGGAACTCGCTGAAGCGCTCTCCGAACAGGCAGGACTCCCGATCAACTCGGTGGCAGTCAGGAGCTTCAGAGCCGGTCGCTTCAAGACTCAGACCGCGACGGTCTCAGTGCCGACCAACTTGGCGAACCTGCTTACGGCGTTGGGCAAGGTGAAGATCGGGTGGTGCAAGTGCCCGATCAAGGAAGTGGATTTCCGCCCGAAGTGTTTTAAATGCTTGGAGGTGGGCCACATCGCCAGCAGGTGCAAGAGTCCGGTGGACAGAAGCAAGTCCTGCTTCAAGTGCGGGCAAGAAGGGCACAAAATTGCAACGTGCACTAACCCAGTGCGTTGCTTCAGGTGCGTCAACAAGAAGCTGAAGGACGTCAACCACCAGGCTAGCAGCCGCAGCTGCCCACTGATGGCGTCCGCCGGAGCGGCTTTCGTACCAAGGGCATGAAGGTGATTCAGTTAAACCTGAACCACTGTGCGGCATCACAAGACCTGCAGTCATCGAGGGAGTGCGGCGCTGATCTCGCTGTGCTCAGCGAGCCTTACAAGGTCGGGACGAGCCCTAACTGGGCGGCCGACAGCTCGGGCAAAGCCGCCCTCTGGACGTGCGGCCCAGGAGCTACCCGGCTCTCCCAGGTACTCGCTTCGAGCGGGTTCGTCAGAGCGAAAGTAGGTCACTGGTGGGTATACAGTGTCTACCTCGCTCCGAGCCTATCGCTGGCGGAGTTCTGCGTCAGGGTGGACCGACTGGCCACCGATGCCAGGGGCCGCCACCCGGTTTTGATCGCGGGCGACTTCAACGCCTGGGCCGTGGACTGGGGCAGCACCTACGCCAACGCCAGAGGTAGGTCGCTGTTGGAGGCCTTTGCCATGCTTGATGTTGCGCTCCTTAATTCGGGGGGGCAACACACGTTCTCTCGGATCGGTGCTGGCTCAGTGGTGGACCTTACATTTGTTAGCGGCTCCAGAGCCACCCAGTGCGTATGGGAGCTCAGCGGGATTTACACAGCTAGCGACCATGCCGCCATACTCACCAACCTGGCCCCCACAGGACGCCTGCTCCACGGTCACACTCGAGACCGGCGAGGAGCTACAGGGCCGACACACTGGATGTACGGCTGTTCTCGGAGGGCATGGAGAGACTGGATGTCTCTGGCTCCGCTGAGCAGATGGCTGAGGATGCCATGCGGCATCCCCACAGCCGCCACCGCGAGCCGGTGTTTTGGTGGAATCAGTCGATAGCCGACGCGCGGAGAGACTGCGTCCGTTCGCGGCGACGCTACCAGCGGTCGTATGGTACCACCTCCCTTCTGGACAAAAGGCGGGAGTACCAGACCTGTCGCAGAGCACTTCAGGCTGCTATTCGGGCGAGCAAAGTGTTTCCTTGAACTTTGTGATTCGGTGGACCGCGACCTGTGGGGCAGCGCTTACAAAACTGTCGTCAAGCGTATAAACTGCCCCGGCAAACTTACGCCGCTCGCGCCGGTGAGCCTAAAGCGGATCGTGGAACACCTGTTCCCATCGATGGACGTCCCAACATTCCCCGACGCCGGCGACTCCCTGGCATGTTTTGCCCCGGTCACGGCACATGAGATTCAGGAGGCGGCCGCAAGGGTAAAGACGTCGAAGGCCGCTGGCCCCGATAACATACCCAATAAGGCCCTGAAGCTCGCACTGACGTGTCGGCCTGACCTCTTTGCGGGGCTGTTCAGCAGGTGCTTGGCAGAGGGCGTGTTCCCGCCCAGGTGGAAGTTGCAGAGGCTGGTTCTGTTGCCGAAGCCCGGAAAGCCGCCGGACGACCCGGCATCCTTCCGACCAATCTGCCTCATCGACGGAGCCGGAAAGGTGCTCGAGCACTTAATTGGAACGCGCCTAGAGGAGGCGATCCGATCAGCTGGCGACCTCTCGGCCGCGCAGTTCGGCTTCCGCAAGGCTAAATCCACCGTCCATGCCATCTCCAAGGTAGTGGACATCGCCAGGGCGGCAATAGCCGGAAAGAGGTGGAAAGGCGGCTCGAAAGAGTACTGCCTTGTGGTAACGCTTGATGTACGCAACGCCTTCAACACGGCGAGATGGAGCTGCATATGGAGGCACTATCCAGCTTCGGAGTCCCCCCATACCTCATGAAGTCGATGAGCAGCTACTTCAAGGACCGTACGTTGGAGTTTTCCACCTCCGACGGCGCTGAGACTGTTGAGCTTTCCTGCGGTGTACCTCAAGGTTCCGTATTAGCACCGCTACTATGGAACGCGATGTACGACGGAGTACTGCGCCTCTCACTGCCCGGTCGGTCCGAGCTCGTGGGCTTCGCCGACGACATTGCGGTGGTCGTCGTGGATAAGATGCTATCTCGTGCCGAAGAGACCTGCAACTCGTGCATCGTGGCCATCAGCTCATGGCTGTCGAGCGTAGGCCTGCAGCTAGCGCCGCAGAAGACGGAAGCCGTGCTGATAAGCAGCCGAAAAAGGTCGAAACCGCAACCATCGAGGTGGGTGGCGCATCGATCAGATCGTCCAGAGCGATCAAATACCTGGGAGTCATGCTGGATACGAGGCTCTCGTTCCGCGAGCACCTCGCTTATGCCAGCACTAAGGCGGCTACTTCCTTCCGGGCGCTGTCTCGGATCATGCTGAACCGTAGAGGCCCTAAACAAGGGAGTAGACTACTCCTAACGAGCGTGACGAGAGCAACCCTGCTGTACGCCGCCCCGGTCTGGGCGCACGCCATGGCGACGCCCTCGTATAGCCGAGGAATGAATGCGACGCACCGGCTCGCCGCTCTGCGTATATGCAGCGCATTCAGATCAGTGTCGGACCAGGCGGCACTGGTCCTAGCCGGGACACCCCCCTTAGATCTCCTGGCCAAGGAACAGGCCACCCTCTTCGGGCGGCTGCACGGTAGAGCACTCCCACCGGCGGAGAAGAAGCTGGCACGCTCTGCATTGAAAGCAGACACCCTCCAATCCTGGCAAACCCGATGGGATTCCTCTACAAAGGGACGGTGGACCCACCGGCTTATTCCCAGGCTCGAGCCGTGGACCGGCAGGAAGCACGGCCAGGTTAACTTCTTCCTGACCCAAATCCTGAGCGGCCATGGGTGCTTCAGAGGGTACCTCTACACGCGCGGGCACGAGGACAGCGCTGCCTGCGTCTGGTGTGCAGACGGCTCAGCGGAGACCGCGGAGCACGTAGTGTTCACCTGCGGGCAATTCGAGCGCGAGAGGAGGCGACTGGAGGAGTTCCTTGGCGACCAGATCAGCGTGGACAACCTGGTCGATATGATGCTCGCCAGCAATGCCAACTGGCAGGCGGTGAGCAATTATGCTGCGACGGTCATGACCAGACTCCGGGAGGAGGAACGGCGCAGGAGAGGCGTACCGGGCTAATGGGGGCTATGCTTTCGCGAAGCAATGCTTTGCGGCCGTACCGCGAGGGCTTCGTCTCCATTTTCTAGCCATACGCATTCATGCATTCATACATGTACATATATACCTATGTATATCCATTATCTCGCTTAGCATCAGCAGCGGCAGTGCAATTGTTGTTGGTTGCTGTGCTCTTGGTTTCGCCGGCTTGGTTTTTCTCCCAGCCATACATACACACACATACCATCCGAAGCATACAGTGGGCCGTGGGCATTGCCGGATGCGCAATATCAATCAAGAAAAAACAATAGAACACATTGGCGACATTTCATTACAGTCCGTTCCACCTGTGTCCGCCTGTGTGTTATTTTTTTCCGTCGTGTCCAGCTGCTGCCGTTACATACACATACATTCATATAAAACCGTTGCATTTGCCTGCACAGTGTCCCAGCAGTCAATTTTTTGAAACAAAAATTAAAAGCTCAACAACAACTGAAAGAATCCAAATAAAAAAGGGAAAAGGGTCTTATTCCTTATCTTTTAGGGAAATGCTACGCGACCGCTAGTATCTTTAAGGGATGAACCCACGCGGAGTTCTTTGTATACTCCCAGATATTTATATCTCACGCTCAAGCGTTGTTTATATAGGCAGACAAAATTACATTGCTGCAGCGGTTCAATAGTTGTACATAGATGTTTAAATTCTTCTAAATTCATGTTCGTCAGAACATTCGGCCAAGGGCCAGCAAAAGTAGAGGTAAATCTAAATTAGTAACATTATAAAAATAGAGGACTGGATCTTTATTTTCCTCGCAAAATATATAATTAATACAATTATGATAATAATTGCCAATATCAGAGATGTATGGCCAGTAATGTGATGAAAATCCAATTCATGTAATTATAGCTATGTGTTTTTAAATCTTTTATTTCATTTAACAAGGTTTTAATTTGCACTATGTGTTTTATCAGGCTTCGTTACCATTACTATAGGTGAAGACCAAGCACTTTGTGACTCTTCTATTTCACCCAATTGCAAAATTCTATTTTCGTATACATGGCTTTTTCCGCGGCTGATGATACCGGGAAATGACGTTGTTTTATGGGTTTTGCATTGCCCACGTTAATAGAATTAGTGATTAAGCTGGTTTTACCCAGGCCTTCTTGTGTGAATGACGGAAAGCAATTGATCACGATCGATAGTTTTGCTCTCTGAGCGTTAGATAACACATAAGTATCATCCACACTAATGTCACTCGAATTCTCTTCAGAAACTGCTACCTCTTCTATCGATAGGCTTTTGGGAAGAAGGTCATACTGCCTCCAGAAATCTATTCCCAGGTATAAGTCATGCTTTAGAGAGGCACTATATAAAAAGAGGTAAGTATTTTTTAACATTTGCATATTCTATCTCGACTTTGATTCGTCCTGCTATTCGCTGAGGACTTCCGTCGGCTGTGACAACATTCCTATCCAATGTTTTGAATGTCGAGTTGCCTCTCGCCAGCCCGGATGCTAAACCGCCTCCTATAACACTTATAGATGCTCCTGAATCGAGCAAGCCGTGGTGCGATCCATTAGACGAACTGGAATAAAAGGTCGAGGATCCCTGGCTATATTTTATTTTTTTTAATGCGTTCTTTATTTATATGTGGTGGGGGGGGGGGGTGTATATTACAAGTGGGAGGGGTAGCGTATGGCTAAAAATAGGGACGTAACCTTCGCGGTACGGCCGCAAAGCAATGCTTCGCGAAGGCATGGCCCCCATTAGCCTGCGGCGCTTCTTCTACGGCGTTCCTCTACCCGAAGCCTGGACATCACCGACGCTGCATAATTGCTTACCTGCCTGCATCGCTGGCAAGCATCAAGCCGATCAGATTATCGGCCTCTTTCTGGGCGCCTAGGTTCTCCTCCAGTTGGCTCCTCTCGTTTTCAAAACGTCCACAGAAGAACAGTACGTGCTCCGCGGTCTCCTCTGAGCCGTCGGTGCACCAAACGCAGGCAGCGCTGTCCTCATGTCCTCGCTTGTGGAGGTATCCTCTGAAGCAACCGTGTCCGCTCAAGACTTGGGTCAGGTGGAAATTTACCTGCCCATGCTTCCTTCCGACCCACGTCTCTATCCTGGGGATGAGTCGATGGGTCCACCGCCCTTTGGTCGATGACTCCCAGCGGGATTGCCACTCCCGTAGAGTGCTGGCCTTTGGTTCGGCGCGGACTAGCTTCTTCTCAGCAGCGGGGAGGCTCTTCCGTGGAGCCGCCCAAAAATGGTGGCCTGTTCCTTGGCCAGGAGATCCAATGGGGGGGGTCCCGTGCGGAACGCGCTGCAAATTCGCAGCGCGGCAAGCCGGTGCGTGGAATTCATGCCCCGGCAGTACGAGGGCGTCGCCATAGTGTGCGCCCAGACAGGGGCCGCGTATAGCAGGGTTGCTCTCGTCACACTAGTCAGGAGCAGTCTGCTACATTGCTTGGGACCTCGGCGGTTCATCATGATCCGGGAAAGGGCCTGGAGTAATGTGGCCGCCTTAGAGCTGGCATACGCTAGGTGCTCGCGAAACGAGAGTCTCGTGTCCAGCATTACACCCAGGTATTTTATGGCTCTCGTGGAAGTGATCGTAGCACCCCCGACCCTGATGGATGCGGTCTCGACCTTTTTCCGGCTTCTGATTAGGACGGCTTTGGTTTTTTGGGGCGCTAGTTGCAGACCGACTCTGGACAGCCACGAGCTGATGGCCTCGACACACGAGATGCAGGTAGCTTCGACACGTGGAAGTACCTTGCCAACCAACACCACCGCGATGTCGTCTGCGAAGCCCACGAGCTCGGACCGGCCGGGCAAGGGGAGGCGCAGGACTCCGTCGTACATCGCATTCCACAAGTGCGGTGCTAGTACGGATCCTTGTGGAACCCCGCAGGAGAGCTCCACCGTTTCCGCGCCGTCGGGAGTGCTAAATTCCAACGTGCGGTCCGTGAAGTAGCTGCCCATAACTTTCAGGAGGTATGGGGGGACTCCGAAGCTGGATAAAGCCTCCATGATGCAGCTCCATCTCGCCGTGTTGAAGGCGTTGCGAACATCCAGAGTGACGACTAGGCAGTACTATTTTGTGCCGCCTTTCCACCTCTTGCCGGCTATCGCGGAGCTGGTAATGTCTACCACCTTAGCGATGGCATCCACTGTCGATTTCGCCTTCCGGAAGCCGAACTGGGCCTCCGAGAGGTCGCCAGCCACTCTGATCGCCTCTTCAAGGCGGGTGCCGATTAGGTGCTCCAGTACCTTACCCGCGCCATCAATAAGGCAGATAGACCTAAAAGATGACGGGTCGCCCGGCGGTTTTCCGGGTTTCGGCAGCAGTACTAGCCTCTGCGACTTCCATCTAGGCGGGAAAGTGCCCTCGGCCAGGCAGCTGCTGAACACCTCCGCGAACAGATCGGGCTGAAGGGACAGAGCGAGCTTCAAGGCCCTATTGGGGATGTTGTCGGGGCCAGCGGCCTTCGACGCTCTTACTCTGACTGCCGCCGTCCGTACCTCCAGCGCCGATACCGGAGCGAATCCTGCCAGGGAGTCTCCGGAATTGGGGAACGGTGGCACGTCCATCCTAGGGAACAGGTGGTCCACTATGCGCTTGGTGAACTCCGTCGCGAGCGGGGCAAGCAGCGGCCTTGAGCGCTCTACGGCAGGCCTGGTACTCCCGACTTTTGTCCAGGAGGGAGGGGGTGCCACGATCGCTGGTAACGTCGTCTAGCACGGACGCTGTCACTCCGGGCATCGGCTATCGCCCGGTTCCACCAGAACACCGGCTCGTGATGGCGACTGTGGGGTCTCCTGACCTGCATGCAGCTGTCGCACACTGCCTTGAGCTGCCTCATGGCTTCCTCTGCCATCTGCGAAGCGCCCCCAGATACCTCCAGGCCCTGTAGCTCGCCTGTTGCGGGTGGGACCGTGTAGCCAACGGCAGGCGGGTGGCCAAGGTCGTAAATATGGCGGCATGATCGCTGGCTGTGTAGACCTCGCTGAGTTCCCATAGCCACTGCGAGGCTTTTGAGCCGCTCACGAATGTGAGGTCGACCACTGAGCCGGCACCGGACCGGGAGAGTGTTTGTTGCCCCCCCGTGTTTAAAAGCGCAATGTCGAGCATCGCTATGGCTTCCAGCAGAGATCTGCCTCTGGCGTTGGTGTATGCGCTGCCCCAGTCCACAGCCTCGCATTAAAGTCGCTCGCAATCAGAACGGGAAACCTGCCCCTTGCATCGGTTGCCAAGCGATCCACGCTGTCGCAGAAAGCTTCCAGCGAGAGGCTCGGAGCAAGGTAGACACTATATATCCACCAGCTGCCTACCTTCGCCCGGATAAACCCGTTTGAAGCGTACACCTCGGACATTCGGGAGGCACCTACGCCGCACGTCAAAAGGGCGGCTTTCCCCGAGCTGTCGGCTACCCAGATGGGGTTGTTCCCGATCTTGTATGGCTCGCTGAGCACTGCCAGGTCCACACCACACTCCCTCGTTGTCTGCGACAGCAGGTCTTGTGCCGCCGCGCAGTGGTTCAAGTTTAGTTGAACCACCTTCATGCCTGCGCTGTAGGGGCCGCTCCGTCCGACGCCATCAGTTGGGACCTGCGGCTGCTAGCCTGATGGTTAACCTCCTTCAAGTTCTTGCTGACGCACCTAAAACAACTCGCATGGTTAGTGCACGTTGCAATTTTGTGCCCGGCTTGTCAGCACTTAAAGCAGGACTTACTTCTGTCCACTGAGCTCGTGCACCTGCTGGCGATATGGCCCACTTCCAAGCATTTAAAGCACTTCGAGCGCGAATCCACTTCCTTGATCGGGAACTTGCACCACCCGATCTTCACCTTGGCCAGCGATTCGCCTTGCTGGTCGGCACCGAGACCGTCGCAGTCTGCGTCTTAAAGCGAGCGACTCTGACGCTCCTGACATTCACCAAGTTGATCGGGAGTCCTGATTGCTCGGAGAGCGCTTCCGCGAGCTCCTCTCCGGAGGCTAGCTCGTCCAAATCGCGCACCTGGGGTGTGGCTGCACGGATGTCCCCCAACACACTGCCGATATCTTCCATGAGCTTCTCGGCATCATGGTCTTCGCCTGATAGCTCCAACAGTAAGTCCCCTGTTCCCTGGCTATATGAGGATTGGCACAAATGTAATCTAGGACAAATTTACAACGCTTTACGCTTTGCCAAAAGGTTTTTATGCGCTTTGGACTACGAGTTTTGCGCTTCTGTAAGTCCGGTAAATAATTAATCTTACGTACGTCTCCTATTTCTCCTAATTTAGGAATTTTTCGATGAAGCAGGGAAATATTTTTACTAGCTGCTACATCTAAAGAAGTGGGGTTATCAACTTTATGCGATATCCCAGTTAATCCGTCGTTGTCGACTGATTTCTTAAGGCACTCGAAGGCTTCGGTTTGTACAGCAACCTCGACGTGCCGACTTTGGAGTTTTTTGCGCATTTAGCAGAACTTTGTTTATACGTATTAGGTACTCCACAACCATAACAAAAGACTTTCCGTTCGGATAAGCAGTCCTGGTATCTGTGGCCTTCTTCCCTACAGTTCCAGCATACTAGAGAGAATGCGTCAATCCCTAGTTCTGTCTCAGCCTCCAAATCATTTTGCTCTTCTAACTCCTGGGCTATCTCTGAGATCTCACGCCTAAACGGACTGGACTTTGCATATCCATGAGTCTTCTTCACTTCATCTAAGAAAAACTCGCGTCTTCTGCAAGTTTCTCTTAGCTCTGACACGGTGTGAATCTCGACGTTGAGAATCTCATGCCTGATCTCGGAACGTAAATTATTCATTAAGACACGAACAAGCTTACGAGCGGACCAAGGAACTTTCAATTGATCAACCAATGCTAATGATGTATGCGATGTAAGCGGATTAGGTCTTATTTCTCCATTCGAATTCGAATTGGGTGGAGTAACGACCAATCGTTGTAAACTTTCCTCTACTGCACTCTAAACTAACCCTACCAATCTCTCTGACAGAGACGTGAGCAATCTCCGCTCCATATGCAGCCAACTACTCGGGTCATCACGTTTGGTTGGTTTGCATCCGTATCTTCATAGGTGGTACTTTTTCTACGTCGGTTCTGATGGTCCTGATGGTTCTATCGAAACATCCTCCAAAATCAAACCCTTAGAACGCGTTTGCGGACCAATAGGCCTGCAAGGCACAAACCAAACGGGACATTTATCATTCCCCTTAAAATGACTCTCAATACACTTCTTGTCAAACTCATGTTGGCATGACGTCACGTACACGTCTGCACCAACTCTTATTTCGGTTTCGCACACCGGGCAAAACGGCGCCGAGGTACCGACAGGAGATCGAATCATCTCGAATAAGAAAAATAAGATAACGATAAACGTAAAGCGATATTCGGTAGCACTTAGCGAAAAAAAAGATAAACTCAAAATACTCAAAAGATACTGATTGAACTCTGTGTTAGATATCTGTCAAGTCGAAGGATATTAATATAGTTTACCAAAATTTCCTTTATGGAAGTTAAAAGTAATAGGTTATAGAAAAATAGTAATATAGAGGAAAGTTATCTGCCGAATCGTTCCGGACAGAGTGCCATTCGTATACAACTCAACCTTTTTTCCAAGGATTCTTCCTACAGATAAAAGAATGGGGGTAATCTGTTAAATCATTCCGGACAGAGTGTCGTTCGAAAACAACTCAACTGTATTTCAAGAATAACTGCTCGCCGTTATGTTATGCAGTCGGGAGTTCGGATTCTAGTATGTAAGCTAGTTTTTAGTCTCAAAACTGAAGTAATAAAGTGAAGTGCTACTCGACGTCTCCGTGTACGTTTATTTCGACATTTTTCATTTCGACTGCGTCGAGACGCCACCACCATCGGACTTATTTTTCTCCTGAAGGAAGCCACCCCCCTACAAACATAAGCCCTTCGAGCCGGATCAGCCCATACACCAGCAGCTCCGGTGATTTCTCCGTCAGGAAAAATGAGATAAGTACGAGACTCCATCCCTTAATCCCAAAGTGCCGGTCTTCAGCAGCTGTTCGAATATCCAATTTCGCTCAGACTGCTGCAAGATTTTCCTATCAACTCCAAGTCAGAGTCTCCGACATCACGGCAACTTGGAAGTTTTTACATTTGTCCATTTTTTTTCCAACGCCGTCTCCTCTTTTTCGCCGCCATCTTCCTTAGTCATTTTGGCGTACATCAACATCATAAACGGCCTATGTACATACATCAGTCCATTCCTACATACTTTCATATTTTTTCCGACTCCGCGGGAATTTATACATTTTTCTACATTTTATAAGAAGTAATAAGTCACTTTAGGTTTTGGTTTTAAAATTGTTTTTATTAATTGGAGCAGGCAAGGTCCCGCTCCAATGAAAGTAGATTTGTTAATATCTTAAATTATACATACAAAGGTATGAAATGCGGACTCAGCACTTAGATAGCCCATTGCAAGGGTCTTTGACTTATAAATTAAGTGCATTAATATATTTGTATTTATTGTATTTATTTATGCATAACACTGAGTACAGTGTGCATTCGCTATGTGAACATACTACATCTCCCTCCTTTTGAAATATAAAGTAATCTAATGGAGTTATTTTCTAATTATTATATATTTTTGTATTTATTTGTTATTATTAAATAGTATTTTAAGTTAGATTTTAGGTTCTAGAGTATATTTATTTTTTTGTATTTATATTATTATTATTATTATTATTATTATTATTATTATTTTTTTTTTTTTTTTTACTAATTGAAAGTTAATTGATTAAGTAATAAAAATATACGTATATTGATTAGGAAATAAAAATTTTTAATCTATCTTTATATACTTTGTAACTGTAACGAACACACTCAATGAGCGTTGTCCACCTCAACACACTCTGTCTACTTTTTTGACCGGCATGCTCAGGGAAAATGGGCGTGGGTTTTGTGTTAAGATGAACAATTCAAAATACAAAACTTGACGTAAATTTCATGGCTACCACATCCATAGATTCAAAATTTCTAATCTTACAGTCAGCAGGCAGCGACTAAAGCTGTATTGCGTACTACCCTTATTGGTTAGGGGTACGAAAAATAGATGTTAGCCGATTCTCTGGCCTACAGAATATCCCCTCAAAATTTCATCCAAATCGGTCAAGTAGTTTCGGAGGAGTTTTGGTACAAAGAGTGTGACAGCAGAATTTTATATATAAGATGTTCAGGTATTACTAGGTTTTTACGGCTATGCCGTACTTACGCACTTTCCAACGATGTCAGCAGGCCTGATGACTGTTGATGAGTAGCTGTGGGTATTAATTTAAGTTGGGAAAATCACATATATATTTCTCAGATCTTCCACAAAGTACGCTAAATTAGGATCGTAAAGATTTATAAGTACATATTCTTAAGCAAAATTAACACATAAATGCGAAACTATTCTAAAGATACTCAAGTTTGGACACGATTATTCGTGTTGGACTGCTTCAAGTGCGCGGCGGATGCGGCGTCACAACCAGTAGCTTCTCAAATGGGTCGCACACACTTATTGTCGATATGCGCGCTTAAGAAGAAGAAGACGGCACACGGATCCTATCCGTGAGATGAAAAACGCACACCACTCCGATGTTGTTGCAGAAACGCAAATCTATGTGTGTGTGTGTGGCGGCAGCTGCACGTTAATACATTTTTTTTTTTTTTTTTATTTAAAGGATTATGAAGGGGATTTACAATAGAGAGAATAGTATAGGAAGTGTAGAAAGAGTCCGCCCCCGCGGGACTGCCGCAAAGCTTTACTTCGCGAGGGTGGCAGGCGGTCAGTTGCCGCTCATCTGTCACCAGCCGTGTGCCGGATCTGCTCCCGGCGTCTCAGCTCCCTCAGAACGATTGCTGCCATTTCAGTAACCGCATCCCAGTTGGATGGGGTCTCCAGCATACACCTTATTATGTTGTCGGGTGTGAGGCGACAGTTTGTTGCTGCCTCCAAGGCAGCTCTTTCAGCGCTGAAAAGTGGGCACACAAAAAAGGATTGTTCTGCATCTTCTGTGATTGCGCCTCCACAGTAGTCGCAGAATGGATCTGCGTCGTGTTGGAAGCGGTGAAGGTATGCCTTGAAGCATCCATGGCCTGTGAGAAGCTGCGACGTGTAGAAATCCACCTGCCCGTCGGTTTAGCCAGGGATCCAGTTCGGGAATTAGTCTGTGCGTCCAGCGTCCAGTGCTCGCGTTGTCCCATCTCGCTTGCCACCTCGAGACCGTGCTACTCCGCTGTGTTCTGCTTCCAGACCTTCCAGTCCTGCGTTCTTCTGCCAGTAAATCGATGGGGATTGTTCCTGCTACTACCAGTGCCGCTTCTTTTGAGACTGTGCAGAAGCAACTGGAGGTACGCAAGGCGCAGCGTCTATATACCGACTTGCAGTGTCGGCTGTAGCTCACCGTCAGCATTGCGTCTGCCACTGTCACCACTGTCGCTATGAGTCGTCTGCTGTGCTGTCGGGGGCCGCGCGTGTTGGCCATCATCCTCGAGATGGCGGCAGTGGCCTTGGATGCCTTGCCCGCCGCGTACTCCAGGTGGCTTTTGTAGTTCAGCCGGTGGTCGATCAGCACTCCAAGGTACTTGACCGCAGGGCTAGACTCGATGGTGGTCGAGCCGACCCGGAAGCTCACCTTCTCAATGACCTTTCTGCTGCTTATAAGCACTGCCTCCGTTTTGTGCTCGGCAAGCAAGAGCCCATTATCCGCCAGCCAGGACATCAGCAGGTCGATCGCCAGACTGCATTTGTTTGATACGTCGGCCAGTTGCTTCTCCACAGTGACTAGTGCGATATCATCTGCAAAGCCAATCACTGAGCATCCTTCAGGCAGTGTCAGCCTCAGTATACCATCATACATTATGTTCCGGAGAATTGGCCCAAGGACTGAGCCCTGGGGAACACCCCCTGTAACTTGGTATTCTTGGTTACCGGCGTCAGATTTGTAGAGCAGGACGCGCTCTCTGAAGTAGTCGGCTATCAGCTGTATTAGGTACCCTGATATACCGCCGAGCTGGAGTGCTTGCAACACTAGGCTCCAGTTTGCAGAGTTAAAGGCGTTTTTAACATCCAGGGTGCATACCAAGCAGTACTTCTTTGTGCCGCCCCGCCAGCGTTCTCCTTCGATGGCCTTAGCCGCCAGTTCCGTCACCTCTCGGATCGCGTCGAGCGTGCTTCGCCTCTTCCGGAATCCGTGCTGGTGGCTAGACAGGACTCCACGCTCCTCGATTTCGCTTTGCAGCTTCATGCATATTATGCGCTCAAAGATTTTCCCCAGCGTGTTTAGCATGCAAAGGGGCCGGTATGACGACGGGTCATCGTTGAGCTTTCCTGGCTTCGGTATGAGCACGAGCCATTGCTGCTTCCAGGTTCGAGGAAACCTCCGTTCGTCGATGCACCTGTTGTACAGCTGCGCGAAGAGGCCTGGGTAGGCATTCACTATGGCATGCAGAGCTGCATTGGGTATGCCATCCGGTCCAGGAGCCTTGGAAACTTTACAGCTGGCCAACGCAATCAGGACTTCCTCCTCGCAGGTGGGCATCGCTTCGCCAGCAGTCATGCTCGGTAGTCTTAGGGGCGGCTGAGCTGGGAACAGTGTGGAAACTATTGCTCCCAACTGGTCCTGTGAGCTCGGAATCGGCTGTCTGGTGAGCTTACCCATAACCATTTTGTATGCTGATCCAAAAGGTTCTTGGTCAGCCGCATCGCAGAGGTCCTTGAAGCACTTGTTTTTGCTTGCCCTGATGGCCACCTTAAGAGCCTTCTTCCTCGCTCTGTAGAGGGACTCGTGGAGCTCTTGTGTAGAGCGTCCTCTGCTTCGCTGGCATCTCCTCCTAGCGGCGAGACAGTTGCTTCTGGCTGTAGCTATCTCCTGGTTCCACCAGGGGACTGGCCGCCTTCCGTCTCCTCTGGTGGATATCGTTTCTGCCGCTCCTATGATGGGGCTGGCATCCATGCAGCTTAGGAGCGTCTCGGCATTCAGGGTGTGTACCCTATACACCGTTTCCCGACTTGGTAGGCGTGGTTGACTGTGGCTCGAGCGGAATAATATGGCAGCATGGTCGCTGTAGGTGAAGAGGTCTGTGACCTCCCAACAGCTGTTCCGGGTGAGCTCCGGGCTGGCGAAAGTCAGGTCAATGATTGACTCCCGACCTGCCTTTGCTTTTGGTGTCAGTGAACTTCGCAATCATCTCGTCCAGCATTGCTCCCAGTTGGTCGACAAGGGCTGGTGCATCTGCCTCGACCCTCTGCTTCTTCTTTGCGCCAGTTTGTTTCCCCTCGGGGCTCGCTGCATCCCGAGAACACTTCGGAGTGGCCATCTCCTCCTCACCTTCGCCGAAAACAAATATCGGCCCGTTGATTTTCGGCGGCGCCGAAACAGGGTGCGTCTCGGTGCTGGTCGCCAGAGGCGAGCGTTGGACCCTCTGCTTCATGCGCTGGAAGTTTTGGATCAGCTCTTCCTCCGCTCTAGCTACCGCTAGAGCCTGGGTCTCATCGTCCCGGGCTGTTGGCGCGGCCTTGCTCATGGCACCTGCTCCTAGTTGGGGTCCCACGGTGCACTGGGATTTCCCCCTGCGGATGAGTGATGGGAGTTATACCGCTCCTACTCGGTCCCCAGAGCCCCTTTTGGCTGGCGCCGCCGCAGCGGAGGGGTTGGAATATAGCCCGATCCTCGGCCTTTTGCCTTGTTCCCCACAGGAGCCAGCTGCGAGAGCAGCAGTGGATGGGCCCGAGGTGTTTGGCGTCAGCAATTTAGAGTAAATCTAAGTTGCGGCCAGTGATTTGGCTCAGCTTTAGGTTTTTTTAAAAATTCCGCGGGCTGCTCGCGTTTTCCAACACTACGCGAGTGCGAAAGCTCTCTGCGGGTGCGTTGCGCAGCACTGCGATCAGCTGATCTTGTTGTGCTGGCGATGGAGGAAAAACGCGAGGGAAAAACGGCTTGTGGAAACTATCTTTTCCGTGAGAGTGAGCGACGTTCAAGGGAATGAGGGGCTCTCAGTGAACGAGAGAGAGGTTCCCCCCTTGCCATCAAGTTCCAGTGGTCGTCGCGGGTGCCAAGATTCGGGAAGGCCGGATAGCCTGCCGGGGCCGATTCTGGTACGTACCTTGTCCCATGGTGTCTCACTGCTGTAAACCAAATTTTTCCAGGGCCTGTGGCGCTGATTCACTGTGTCGTGGACGGTTCGTTTCTGGAGCTCGGAAAAACACGTCTAACCACTGTGAGTTAGAGTGTGTGTGTGTGCACGTTAATACATGTGTGTATGCGTGTGGCGGCAGCGGCACGTTAATACATGTGTGTGTGCGTGGCGGCAGCGGCACATTAATACATGTATGTGTGCGTGTGGCGGTAGCGGCACATTAATACATGTGTGTGTGTGTGTGGCGGCAGCGGCAAGTTAATACATGTGTGTGTGCACCGAAGTGAAGAAAAGGGTGCACGGCGATCCGCTCCTCGTTGGTAGCGGCGAAGGGGTTGAGCAAGACAGCAAAGCGAGGTGACCCGAGGTCTGCATCTGTTATGCTGCAGGAAGGGGCAAGCCCAGCTTTCCGCTGCACGCGGTGGTTGCTCCAGTTGCACGCAGATGTGGATCTTACTGCAGTCGAAGAAGCATAGAAAAATCCCACTACACGTGATTCAAGCCGGGGGCGACAACAAAGCAAACCGCTTAAGCTATGCGGCCAATAGGAATTTTCTCCAGAAAACGTGGAACGGCCGCAGACGCTATACTGGGAATCAATATTTTAGCCACTGGCGATCGAACGCATGGGTGTTCGACGGCATCTGGGTGAACATTTTCCGGAAAAATGGCGAGCAGACAGATAACACCAATCGATGGGCCTTCACTATATGGCCCTCGGCCGCTAGAGAAACGTCCACCAGATCGCCGCGACATAGCGACTCGTGGAAGCCAGCCGACAAGTTTGTGTTGAAATTATTCCAGCACAAACTGAATTGCTCGTCGTCCGCCATCTTGGTCGAAAATCAATACTTTTCTGTATCTATGCGTGTGGGCTGCAAGCGCAAGGAAAGAAATGCATTTGTTTGTTACTGCTTTAGAAGTTAAGTTTGCTATAATATTGTTTACAACCACCATCGACAATTAAAAAACAATCGCGAAATAAATGCAACGCAGCCGAAAAACTGGGAAATTTTTCACGCGTCTCTCGGGTGCGTGTGTGTGTGTGCGAAATAGTTGGCTTCTTTTTCACTGATTGGCCGCAAAAACTATTGCGTGCAAAAACAAACACTGCTGTTTGGCAACTTACCTCTTGACTTTATAATAGTATAAACAAATTACTTATTTTGTTAAAGTTAACTTTAATTCCCGCTGACGCAGAAATGCGTCCGATTCTTCTCAAAGCGAAAAAAATGTGTATGTATTGTAGAGGTGCAGGAAACATCGATGGAAAAATTGGATGGAAAATTGTAAATCATCGATGTATATTATTGACTATCGATGATTTGGCACCAACATTTTTCAAAAAAGAACAACTAAAAGACTATAAGGGTTTGTAATTTGTGACAATTGTCGCAATTTGTCACAGAAGCACATGGTGGTTATCGGGAATTATAGCTCTTTTCCAAGGAAAATGTTTGCTTTTGCGGCAGCATTGCCAGACCTATCATTCGTGAAAGACCAGCGTTGCCAGACCATAACACCATAAATTATAAAAAAAGACCATAACAGAGGGCATTTTGGGGCGCAAGTAGTAGTATATGTGATATATGCGAGTAATGAACAAAATATATATCTCTTGAATAATTCAACGCAAGACTAAGACTGAGATCAAATTCTTATGATTTGAAAACGATTAATCTTTTATCTAATCTCGTGTTATATATTTATGTAGTAACTGTATAATGGTATTATTATTAAGTGTGAATTTGCTAACTTGAAACTTTGCCAGACGGTATTAGTTTTTAGAACCTAAATAAATATATTATATATGCGCCTGATCCAGGAATGTTGAAATTCTGTATGCGGTAAGTTAATATACTAAGGTTTACTAAAAAATATTACAAAATAATATAATTTATAGATATACCGAAATAAATTTTATAATGTTAAATTTCCCAACTCTTTAGAATGTACATATGTATAAAACAATTACTAATACTACGCTTCCGATATACAATTTACAGCCTGATTGAGGAGCCTAAAATTGTTCTGGCTAACACCGTTATTGTCGGCATAAAATATAAATGCGGGGTAATGATTGCTACTGATATCCGTCCTAATGGTGGAACACCAATATCAAATATCCATAGACTTCATGATAATATATAGTGAGTATGCACATAAACTATGTTTTTTACGATTTGATTCTTCGAATAATGCTTTATCGTATATATTTATTTATTTTTTACACTGAAAGCCTAATTACAAATTAGGTTACAGGATGAATAACAGCCATGTTAATATCTGTAATATTAAATAGAACATTTAGTAATCTGATTAGATAACCAATGATAGTCTGGATTGTTCAACATTGTTTTTTGTGCATTGCAGCGGTGCAGTAACCGGAGTTGGCCAGGACACGTGTGCCTTTGTGAATATAATCCGATCGAAACTGGAGATGCACTACATGACAATAAATTCCCGCCGGGTGCCGGTGCGCTGTGCAAACCATATGGCAAAAAAACTGCTCCACAGCCAACGCGGCAGCCTGGATGTGAACGTGTTGATTGGTGGAGTGGACAAATATGGGTCGGCAATGTATTCAACACGGTTCGATGGATCAACGGATACTGTCCCGTTCACAGCTATAGGATCTGGCATGTTCAGCGCACTGGCCGTGCTGGAGTCGCGATGGCGCATCGGCTTGGATGAGGCCAGTGCACGCGATATTATCTACGAGGCAGTGGTCTGCGCAAAGAATCAGATGGTGGACTCCCAGAGCCCCGTCTGACTGTGCATCTTAAGGAATGATTACTCGGTGGTACAGGAGACTCTAGGTTATTTCGCGCAAGGGCAGGCTCCAAAGCCCCAGGACCCCCCTATATCGAAATTTTTTCCCAAGATCTTGCATGAGAGGGTGGAGAGCGTGTCTAGGATTCCGAGAATGTGGAAGCCGGAAAGTTGTGCCGCTTAAGAGAAACGAAAAGTAAGTTGAGTAGAAATGGTGAAAAGAGAAGAACAGGAGAAAGTAGGTGAAGAAGAAGATAAATAAGGAGCAGAAGGAATCGGAAATGAGGTTTCGCCTGTTAAAAAAACGAGGCTTTTTATACATAAATATTTAATAATTTTCTAGTAATTTTTGATGGCAATGCAAAAATATGACTATGCCTATGAATGTTGCATAGTTTCTTAATTTGGTATTGTTTTAGGTCGCTACATAGTCATGTTTTAATAACGGTTCCATGTATGGTACCATAGACTATAAATAAGAGCATATGTTTTTGGTAAAAACCTATATTAAATAAAGATAGTAGTTTCATTAGATCTAAATAATTGTGTGTCCTGGCAAAATCTGTTGAGACTGCTTGATTGCAGTTAAGATCAAATGTGCGAAAATCTGCACTTGAGCGGCGCCACTTGACATGCAGAAAATCAACTTACGAAACTTAAGGACTTTACAATAATAAATACTGATACTCAAGCTCAAGTAGCGAAACAAAATCAGCATAAAGTGGCTGCGAACAAACAACTAATAACAAAAATTGGAATTTGTGACGTTGCAGGAACAGTGTAGGAGTCACCATCGTATCTGATAGTATGCCATAAGGCACCAATTGAACGTGTGTGCTTGCTCTCCGTAAACATATACAAGTATGTATACAGAAAGGATGGTCCTAGAGATGGTAGCGTGTTGAATGATTAATTGATTAATTAGGCAAATAGTTTAAACGAATTTATTTAAAAACATTTTACTCTATTTAACTGACACTAAAGAACAGAAGACTGAGTTATGTAGACGTCTAAATATACCAAATACATAGATAGAACTTGATTAGAGAACAAACATTATTTGGATTTGCATCAGATTTTTTAACAATTAGTATTAATTAAGCATTCGTTAAATAGTATTATATGTGTCCAACTATCACCATTAGACGCAATAGGAAAATATGTTCTAAACTGTAATTAAAATGGGTTTTAATAGACTTTACAAATATAAAAATATTCATAAAATTATAAATATTTATTTTTTCATAATGTGACATAAAATAAAATTTAGTAAATATACGACTTTAATTCGATTCTTTCAAAACGACTTCTGGCACATCTCTAGCCCAAACAGAGACAGAGAGAAAAATAGAGAAAGAGGGTGAGTCGCATGCCGATGCTCTGCTGTGATTGGCTTCGTGGCGGCCATTTTCCCCATGCAGCCGCACATACACACTGAGACATCAGCATCCGGTAATCTCTGGGGTGAAAGCGGTAGTCGTTCAGTACCAAAATCGAGCTGACAAATTGCAGACACGGTCGAGTGCGCATCGGAACGGCACTTTCGGGATCGGATACGGTTGCATTTACGGGTTACGGACTGCGACTTGGTCCAAATTGGGTTGTATATATATTCCACCACCAGCTAGCTACTAGATATTTATTCACATTTTCCTAATTTTCCATATTCCATTCCATTTTCTCCATAGAGAACAACAGTCAGGTGACCTCCTCGCGGTCTGAGCTGCGCAAGAACAGCATAAATGGAGGCAGTAATCATGGCAACCACGGATCCTCGAAGCCACGAATGAAACGCAAGCCCCGAGTGCTCTTTTCGCAGGCTCAAGTCCTTGAGCTAGAGTGACGCCTCAGGCTAAAGACGGGAGCCGAATGCGAAAGTATTGCCCAGAAGCTGAATCTCTCGGCTACACAGGTGAAGATCTGGTTCCAGAATCGACGCTACAAGTCCAAGCGTGGCGACATTGATTGCGAGGGCATTGGCAAACATCTCAAGCTGAAGTCAGAGCCATTGCATTCGCCGACATCGCTGCCACCGCCGATTCCCAATCACGTAATGTGACCACAGACCATCCAGCAAGCCCAGCAGCAGCATCAGCAGCATCATCAACTGCAGCACATGCAATAGCTCCAGGTGCGATGACAATTAGAGTCTTTAATTTATTGCGATTTCAAGCAGAATCTATGTTTTAATATAAGGAAAATGCCTCATAGCTAATAGTACCTTGTTTTATGTAAATGTTGGACAATAAATAAAGTTTAAGACAAAACCAAGTTAAGCTTTGTGCTCATTTATTAACTATTTATTTATATTTTATTTTATTATATATATTTAATATCTTTCTAAATTAAGGAAGTAGGACTCACTTTCTCTCCCAAACTGAAGACAAGGGTTTATCAACCAATAAACCAATACCTTTCTTAACCACCCTGCTCACAACTCTTACACCCTGATGAATATCCATGACTCCTTGCCATGCCGCTCTCGTATTTATATCTCTATGAACAGCTTTCGATCGGCCACCGATCCATTAGGCACTGCATCTGCGTATAATTGCCGCCGATCGCCGCTTACATCAATTTTATCGGGTCGAGCGATCAGTTTTATGAAAAACGAATATTCCAAGACGAATGAAAACACACAACGATTTCCGTTTTAGTGCTGGAAATATTTTCCCTTTGGCTGCTTTTCGCATGGGGATGCCCCGGGGAGAGATAAAGGGTAAGGGGTAAAAGTAAAAGGAGGGAAGTGCGTTGGCGGCAGACATTACAAAGGTTGCATTTATGAAACGTTTAAGTGGCAGGGCAATGGCAATGCAACTGTAAAATGTTTTCCTGGATCCACACACTGAGATACAGATACTTTCGTTCAGATACGAAATGCAGGGCACATCAAAAACTCCCTTCCTCTCGGGGCATTTTATGACAGGCCGCTTGGCAAAGGCTAATATTTCATGGGGGCCATACCATGATATTGGTGGTTCAGTGGTGTTGTGGCATATCAATTACTCCACAAACATATGCCAGTGGCAGACCAAGGCGACTGCAAATGGGAGATTGAGGTTGAAGTTGCGCTGCCACAGTCCAACAAGTGCAGCTGATCACACTTTTGGTTTGAGTTTTCACATCTCTGACAGCCGAAGCTTCTGGGGTGAAGACTCCCTTCTTCGTTGGGTTAAGTGTCAATCAGGAGGGGATCGCGCATTAGCTCAAAATGTATGGTAAACACAACGGAAATCCGTCAGATATTGAAGTTAATATTCTAGGGGTTTTAGGGATATAAAATACATTTTAATATGGGGATGGAATCTTTAGCTAAATATTCAAGAGTTTGGTTGACAAGAATTTTAGTCAAAAATATTTTAATTTATAAACATTATAATTATAAATTACAATTTTTCGAACCTCCATCTGATACATGATTTAACCAGTTTCTAGAGACTATCCTTAGATTTTTTTTTTAAATATTTGACGAAAGTTATAGTTTTTCCAAAATATAACAATATATATAAAATATTAAACTTGTTTTTAAAGTGTTATTTACATTTGTTTAGCCAAAAAATTCTCATTGCTTTGTTGTTAAGGTATTTATGAAGACCTAAGTCTGCTGCTCATTCTTAAAAGGCCTTTATGTATTTTATGTCATAAGGATAAGCTTTAAGTACTTTATATCATTAAATATATTCTTAAAACAAACATTTTTTAGTAGTAGTATTTTTTTTAAGAGGGAGTTGCCTGCGCAGGATAGGCCGGGATAGAGTTCGCTGTTGTAGCGCCGTTTAATTCATGTTCCGTCATAGAATCAAAGGCTCTCAGAGCCGCTGTCGCAGCTGTGCTCCTTACCCTGACTCCGTTCACTTTCCTCCTCCAGCCCATACACCAGCAGCTCCGGTGATTTCTCCGTCAGGAAAAATAAGATAAGTACGAGACTCCATCCCTTAATCCCAAAGTGCCGGTCTTCAGCAGCTGTTCGAATATCCAATTTCGATCAGACTGCTGCAAGATTTTCCTATCAACTCCAAGTCAGAGTCTCCGACATCACGGCAACTTGGAAGTTTTTACATTTGTCAATTTTTTTTCCAAAGCCGTCTCCTCTTTCTCGCCGACATCTTCCTTAGTCATTTTGGCGTACATCAACATCATAAACGGCCTATGTACATACATCAGTCCATTCCTACATACTTTCATATTTTTTCCGACTCCGCGGGAATTTATACATTTTTCTACATTTTATAAAAAGTAATAAGTCACTTTAGGTTTTAAAATTGTTGTTATTAATTGGAGCAGGCAAGGTCCCGCTCCAATGAAAGTAGATTTGTTAATATCTTAAATTATACATACAAAAGGTTTCTTAGCCTAATTCAGGTAGCAGCGCTGCCGGCGTATGCTGCAGCGCTGCGACGCTTATATGCATATACATATAAGTAAGCGACGGCGAAGGATCGCTGAGATAGGGGGAAGGTATTATGTTCACGTATGTCGCGCATGTATGAAATGCGGACTCAGCACTTAGATAGCCCATTGCAAGGGTCTTTGACTTATAAATTAAGTACATTAATATATTTGTATTTATTGTATTTATTTATGCATAACACTGAGTACAGTGTGCATTCGCTATGTGAACATACTACATCTCCCTCCTTTTGAAATATAAAGTAATCTAATGGAGTTATTTTCTAATTATTATATATTTTTGTATTTATTTGTTATTATTAAATAGTATTTTAAGTTAGATTTTAGGTTCTAGAGTATATTTATTTTTTTGTATTTATATTATTATTATTATTATTATTATTATTATTATTTTTTTTTTTTTTTTACTAATTGAAAGTTAATTGATTAAGTAATAAAAATATACGTATATTGATTAGGAAATAAAAATTTTTAATCTATCTTTATATACTTTGTAACTGTAACGAACACACTCAATGAGCGTTGTCCACCTCAACACACTCTGTCTACTTTTTTGACCGGCATGCTCAGGGAAAATGGGCGTGGGTTTTGTGTTAAGATGAACAAGAGTGTCACAGATACAATACTGTAGACAGAGATACGATAGCTGCAATACGATAACCAAACGGTTAAGAATCAGACAAGGAAGTGCACCTATTGAAGATGAGGACCAGATGTTATTGGCCTCTTTCTATACTCACCCTACCTGTGAAATCCATTCGGACCCCACCCTTTTACAACCGCTGCTTTACATACCCTTTGGTGCCCAAAAAGACATCAGATTAATTCATATTTGACACCATATAATCAAAGATAAAGATAATATTCCGATACATTTTCTAAACCTATCCTTAAAGCTAAAGATTTAGATCTTTACGTTAGAAAACTTCTTATTGAGTAATTTTGTCTTTTTTACCGCAAACGCAAATAAAGATAATTAAGATAGGAATGAAGATATTGATATTTGTTTTACATTACTATTCGTTTTACTTTACGTTTTACTTTACATTACGATTTACTTTACATTACGATTTAACACACTATTTAGGAATCTCTGACTTTATATTATACAGGGTCCGCCACGTAACATTTTTTTTTTTGAAAATGCTATAAAACAAAAACTGTTCATCCGATCATAAAATTTCTTTTTTCATAATAAAGTACAATCCTTCCGATTACTTATGGAATACAAGTTCGTTCAAACGGCTGCCTCGGCTGGCCTTGCAGGACGCCACACGGCCGACCCAATTTTTGAGGACATTTCCTACAGTGTCCGGATGGCTCAGGGATGGCCAGGGTCGTCGCAGATATTTTTTTATTTGGTTCGGGTGGGGTTGCTGTAAGAGAATCCGACCCGGCCCAGAGGAGAAGACGAGAGAATTACACAGTAATTGCAAATGGGGCTTTATTGTACGACGTAGTTGGTTACAAATGAGTCAGGGGTCGCGATCCTTGTCGCGCTTACGGGTGACCGTCCGATTCGGAGTCGTCCGAGCCCGCTCTCTGGGTCACGGGGCAGCGTCGAGGGTCCGACAGGGTGGCTCGCAGGTCTTCGGGTACTCGCCCACGAACTTCTCCCACGCCTGGGATGGTCGGTCAGGTTCCCTAGGGATGAGATTGGGTAGAGACCGGTCGGGTCTACTAATTAGTAGGGATAGTGGGGAGTTTAGAGGCCGTTCTGGTCTGCTAATTGGTGGGAATGGTTTAGAGGCCGTTCTGGTCTGCTATATAGTGAGAAGAGTTTAGAGGCCGTTTTGGTCTGCTATATATTGAGAGAGTTTAGAGGCCGTTCTGGTCTACTATATGTTGAGAAGAGTTTAGAGGCCGTTCTGGTCTACTATATATCGAGAAGGGTTTAGAGGCCGGTCTGGTCTACTATATATTGAGAAGAGTTTAGAGGCCGTTCGGGTCTACTATATATCGAGACGAGTTTAGAGGCCGTTCTGGTCTACTAATTAGTGAGAAGGGTTTAGAGGCCGTTCTGGTCTACTATATAGTGAGAAGAGTTTAGAGGCCGTTCTGGTCTACTATATATCGAGAAGGGTTTACAGGCCGTTCGGGTCTACTATATATTGAGAAGAGTTTAGAGGCCGTTCTGGTCTACTATATATTGAGAAGAGTTTAGAGGCCGTTCTGGTCTACTATATAGTGAGAAGAGTTTAGAGGCCGTTCTGGTCTACTATATATTGAGAAGGGTTCAGAGGCCGTTCTGGTCTACTATATATCGAGAAGGGTTTAGAGGCCGTTCTGGTCTACTATATATTGAGAAGGGTTTAGAGGCCGTTCTGGTCTACTATATAGTGAGAAGAGTTTAGAGGCCGTTCTGGTCTACTATATATCGAGAAGGGTTTAGAGGCCGTTCTGGTCTACTATATATTGAGAAGAGTTTAGAGGCCGTTCTGGTCTGCTATATAGTGAGAAGAGTTTAAAGGCCGTTCTGGTCTACTAATTAATGAGAAGGGTTTAGAGGCCGTTCTGGTCTACTATATATTGATACCTGCGGATCGGTAGACCGAGCCGTAGAATGAGACGTACTATGCAAAGGCTACTAGGATTAGTTAATTACCACGCCGCTTACTCGTCTCCGCTGAGGTCTGGTGTTGTCCCTACCGATGCTCCTTACTCGTCCTTGTCCGCTGGTCCTTGGCTGCTGATAGTTAGTCAGGAGACCTTTGCCGTTTGCCGGCCGAAACTGAATGAGCTCCGTAGTGCTGAGGTGCGCTTTCGGCGGGGCTAGTGTGCCCGCATCGCCGCCCGTATTTGGCCGCATTAGTGTGCCCTGCCGATCGCGGTCGGTGTGCCCAGTCGCGTGCGATCAGTGGCGCGGGCGCGCATCGGTTTGAATTTGAATGCGGTTTCGTGTGGCTTTTCTTAATTTATTTATACTTTATTTCTTTCAGTTCTGTGTTTCTCCTTTATTTATTTTTAATGTTTGACTTCATGTTTTTGTTTCTCTTAGTTCCTATATGAGTGTTTATCTTATGTACTATGTGCGCGTACGGCGCGTCACACCCCCCCTCCTTTAGGAAAAGGTGTGCTCCTTCACCTTTACTACATTCGAGCGCGAGATGGTTACGCTCCATGTCCTTTCACCGTCCTCCACAAGGCACGACAGCTGCTTCCCGAACTTTTTAAGCGCCATCCTCTTCCGGATCTCGTTTACGGCTCCTGCAGACAATCGCGCACCCTCCGGGACATGCCACCCCCCGCTCTTGTGGTCATCTGCGTGTATCTCTAGGATGTCGCGATCGGGTGAGGTCCCTTGGTTGTATGTTGAGCTGCTCCCTGGGTTCCCATTGCGCTGTTGCCTCCCCAAGTGTTGGCGTTGGGCTGCCTGGTCGCGTGGCGTTGCCCCAGTTGCTGGCGCTTGCGGGTGCCCTCCCATCCGTTGCGTGTGTCGGTGGGGTAGTGGCTGCCGTTGCTCGGCTTCCGCGACTTGCTCGGCCCATGATCCTTGCGTGTACATGGGCGGCTTTGCTCTGGGTGCCTCATCCGGGCGTTGACGTGGTGTCTGTTGAGTTTGCGGGTGCCCTCCCATCCGTTGCGTGTGCTGGTGGGGTGGTGGCTGCCGCTGCTCGACTTTCGCGACCTGCTCGGCCCACGATACTTGCGTGTGCCTGGGCGGCTTTGCTCTGGGTGCCTCCTCCGGGCGCTGACGTGGTGTCGGTGGGTTCGGTGGTGGCCCGTGTCTCTGGAGCTGGCGTTAGAGCCCGTGCCTCTGCTTGCTGTGGAGCCGTTGCTGGAGCCTGTTCATCCGTTCGCTGTGGAGCTGGAGCCTGTTCCTCTGCTCGCTGCGCCGCCTGGAGCCTGGCTAATCGGACGCCCGCGGGCTGTAGAGGCCTTGGGCTCGCCTCGTATCCTTCATCCTGCGTGCCGTTTGCGACCCTCTTCTTGCCGCCCGCCGTCTTCGCTATCGTCACCTTGGCTGGTGGTGCCCGCGTGTCTCCTTCTGTGGCCGCTTTTCCCATTTTGGCCGGCGCCGTTCTCTTTCTGGCCGTGCCGGGCATCGCCGCTGCCTCCACCAGTACGGCCCTGCTGCTGTTGGCCGCCAGCTTTTGGTGGCTCTCTCGGAATCTTCGCACGCTGTCCGGTAGCCGATGCATCTCGTGCCGATGCTCCTCGTGCCTATGTGTCTCTAGAAACGTTTGTATCGTTTCTTCCGTCGGCTCTTCCGTCTCCTCGTCTGTCGATCCACTCCCGGAGTTTTCATTGTTGTCCTTGCCATCCGCCGTTGTGATCTCCAGCTCCAAATCGCCACATCTTAATGTGCTGTTGGCCCCGGCTAGGAAATCCATCCCTAACAGTATCCCTCCTGATACGTCTGTCAGTATCACAAATGATATGTGGAAACGACTTCCCCCGAATCGTATTTCCGCTGCGAACGTTCCTACGGTCCTCTGTTTTGCACCGTTGGCCAGCGTTATCTCCGATCGGGCTCCATTCCATTTGCCCTGGTTCCGGAGGTCTCTATACTTGGCCAGGCATATGGCACTCCGCGATGCTCCAGTGTCGATCACACCCTTCGCCGTTTTTCTTCCCACTGCTATCCTGGCTACTATCTGGAACCCGTCGCAACTCAACTGGTCCCCCGCCGCTGGCTCTTGGGTCGCCGCCTGAGTTGCCAGCTTTATCTGCTCAGGCCTCCGGCGTTTCCCGATCTCGGTCTGCAGCATTCCGTTGTTCTTACGCCGTCCCTTCCGCAGACCCAGCAGAATAGCCTTGGTGGGTTGCTACAGGCCCGTGCCGCGTGACCTGTTCCACCACACCGCATGCAGACGTCCGGTCGCAGCTGCTGTTGACTTGGCTGTTCGACCCTTGTCCGGTTTTCGGAGGCTTCTATCTCCCCTACTTCTTCTGCCAACTCAGTTCCTCAGTTCCTCAGTGTTAGCGTCTCGAATCCTGTTCTCCGGGTGTACAATTTTATCTTGCTCCTGCAATTCCGGTAGATACGGTCGAGCTTTTCTTCCTCTGATAGCTTGGTGAACCGCATCAGCTTCCGTAAGCTCATTGCATACTCTCGCACCGGCTCCGTCTCTCGTTGCCGTAGTTGCGTGATCTGCGTTTCCACCTGTTCCTCGTATCTCGGAGGCAAAAAGTATTCCAGGAGTTCCGTCGTCAGCTCCGTCCAGTTGTTGATCCGGGTTGGTGTGTTCCACCAATCGCTTGCGGCTCCTTCCAGTACAAAAGGCATCGTCTGGACGAGCTGGTCTTTTTGAATACCGTACCCAGCTGCCCACTGCTCCATCTTACTGAGGAATTCTAACGGGTTCGTCGATCCTTGGAATCGGATGCCCCAGTTTCGTACTCTGTCCACGATTTCCGTCTCGACTCTCCTTTCCACCTTTAGGTCGTTTCCCGTATCCATTTCCTCCTTTTGCTCTTTCGCCTCCGTTATCAATATCCCTGGTACTGAACTGCCCGTCGGACTCCTGTCTTTCTTGTATTTCCGCGTTATTTCTGCGAGTCTCTCTTTGACCGTTCCGCTCTGATCCGTTCTTTTTGCGAATGCGGCTAGTAACCGCCTCAATTCTTCGTTCCTTCCTGTAGTTTCCAACCCGAACTCGGCTGCGTATTCCGTTAGTTCGTCTTTCGTCGCCAGATACACCCAGCTAGACATTCCTCTTTCGATATCAGATCTCTTGCAACCCCTACACCTGTTCGGGCGCCACTGTGACGATTCGTCAGTGTCCGGATGGCTCAGGGATGGCCAGGGTCGTCGCAGATATTTTTTTATTTGGTTCGGATGGGGTTGCTGTAAGAGAATCCGACCCGGCCCAGAGGAGAAGACGAGAGAATTACACAGTAATTGCAAATGGGGCTTTATTGTACGACGTAGTTGGTTACAAATGAGTCAGGGGTCGCGATCCTTGTCGCGCTTACGGGTGACCGTCCGATTCGGAGTCGTCCGAGCCCGCTCTCTGGGTCACGGGGCAGCGTCGAGGGTCCGACAGGGTGGCTCGCAGGTCTTCGGGTACTCGCCCACGAAGGGATAGTGGGGAGTTCAGAGGCCGTTCTGGACTGCTAATTGGTGGGAATGGTTTAGAGGCCGTTCTGGTCTGCTATATATTGAGAGAGTTTAGAGGCCGTTCTGGTCTACTATATGTTGAGAAGAGTTTAGAGGCCGTTCTGGTCTACTATATATCGAGAAGGGTTTAGAGGCCGGTCTGGTCTACTATATATTGAGAAGAGTTTAGAGGCCGTTCGGGTCTACTATATATCGAGACGAGTTTAGAGGCCGTTCTGGTCTACTAATTAGTGAGAAGGGTTTAGAGGCCGTTCTGGTCTACTATATAGTGAGAAGAGTTTAGAGGCCATTCTGGTCTACTATATATCGAGAAGGGTTTAGAGGCCGTTCGGGTCTACTATATATTGAGAAGAGTTTAGAGGCCGTTCTGGTCTACTATATATTGAGAAGGGTTTAGAGGCCGTTCTGGTCTACTAATTAATGAGAAGGGTTTAGAGGCCGTTCTGGTCTACTATATAGTGAGAAGAGTTTAGAGGCCGTTCTGGTCTACTATATATTGAGAAGGGTTCAGAGGCCGTTCTGGTCTACTATATATCGAGAAGGGTTTAGAGGCCGTTCTGGTCTACTATATATTGAGAAGGGTTTAGAGGCCGTTCTGGTCTACTATATAGTGAGAAGAGTTTAGAGGCCGTTCTGGTCTACTATATATCGAGAAGGGTTTAGAGGCCGTTCTGGTCTACTATATATTGAGAAGAGTTTAGAGGCCGTTCTGGTCTACTATATAGTGAGAAGAGTTTAGAGGCCGTTCTGGTCTAGTAATTAATGAGAAGGGTTTAGAGGCCGTTCTGGTCTACTATATATTGATACCTGCGGATCGGTAGACCGAGCCGTAGAATGAGACGTACTATGCAAAGGCTACTAGGATTAGTTAATTACCACGCCGCTTACTCGTCTCCGCTGAGGTCTGGTGTTGTCCCTACCGATGCTCCTTGCTCGTCCTTGTCCGCTGGTCCTTGGCTGCTGATAGTTAGTCAGGAGACCTTTGCCGTTTGCCGGCCGAAACTGAATGAGCTCCGTAGTGCTGAGGTGCGCTTTCGGCGGGGCTAGTGTGCCCGCATCGCCGCCCGTATTTGGCCGCATTAGTGTGCCCTGCCGATCGCGGTCGGTGTGCCCAGTCGCGTGCGATCAGTGGCGCGGGCGCGCATCGGTTTGAATTTGAATGCGGTTTCGTGTGGCTTTTCTTAATTTATTTATACTTTATTTCTTTCAGTTCTGTGTTTCTCCTTTATTTATTTTTAATGTTTGACTTCATGTTTTTGTTTCTCTTAGTTTCTATATGAGTGTTTCTCTTTAATGTTTGACTTCATGTTTTGTTTCTCTTAGTTCCTATATGAGTGTTTATCTTATGTACTATGTGCGCGTAAAATCTTAATATCAGACCAAAATTCTATAAGTGAGATTTTTCAGGGTTCATTCAAGCAAAAAACATATAGATTTAAGATTTTCCACATTCCTAAAACAAAAATCTTAATTTAATACCAAATATTCTAATAACAATAACAATAACAATAACAATAACAATTCAGGGTTCATTCAAGCACAAAAACATCTAGATTTAAGATTTTCCACATTCTTAAATAAAAAAGATTAATTTAAGAGCAAATATTCTAATAACAATACGAAAAAATCCTAAACCAACACCAAAAAAGATTAATTTCAAGAATAAAAACTTACATTAAGATTTTTGTCATTCTTAAAATTCCTAGAGAGTGAAAAATATTCTTTAAAATTCTTTTGTTGTATTTTCTTATACATTTAGAACAACTCCCCCACACAATTCCCCAAAAAAAAAAAAAAAAAAAGAAAAAATCAAAAGTCAAACCGGTATTCGAACCCATGCACTTTGGATTGGCAGTCTGATGCCTTAACCACTAGGCCAAACGGCAAGCAGGCGATCGGGCGTCCAGATTCCAAGTAGAATCGAGCATTGCGGCTTACACGGGTAAAATGCGTGTTATACCCCTGGAACCCGCCATAGAACATATTTTTTTGTATGAGATGTCTCTATATATGTATTCTATATATTCATACTCTTTGGTTTAATCTAACGGGAAAACTACTTACATACATATGTTAATATGCACATGTTCATTGTACATACTAATGTATGTACATATGCAAGTAGTTTTATTGTTTCGCTGATAAAAATATGTCAATCTAAATCACAAATGTACAAACAAGCATTAATTTAAAAAAAAATTTTATTTTTATTTTAAAAAGATTAAAAAAATAAAAGGAAAGAAAAAAAAAATTTGTCGAGATCGGGATTCGAACACACAGCCGCCTTAGGAGTTCCAACCTATTGTCCCTTACATTCGCTGAATGCATGTATTGTTATATCGGCGACGCATACTAAAACGCGTGCGTGGTCCAATGTGTAAGCTGTCGGTATGTTAAACACTAAGACGCGGGTTCAATCCCTGGGTGATCCTCCTTTGCATTCAACAACAATTGTAAGTATGGTTTTTCAATATAAATTATAAATGATATTTACTACAATAACATAATATGAAAAAATAAAAATTATAAAGTAATGCACAATGAATAATCGACTAATGAAATAATGAAATAATACCGTTTCATCATATTTTTGTTCTGAAACTTAGATTTTTCGGTCTACATTAAAGACTCTTTTCGTTCTTATTTCAAGCTCGTTTATGGGTTGAAACAAGTTTTAAAAAATCTTAAACTAAGAATGCACAAATTCTTAAATTAAACCTAAATTCTTAAAAGAAGACCAAAATATGCTTGCGCTACTTTTGTAAACAAAATGGTCACGATTTGATGACCAAAATTATTGATTTTTTTTATCAGTGTAGGTTTTTACGGCTATGCCTTACTTACGCACTTTCCAACGATGTCAGCAGGCCTGATGACTGTTGATGAGTAGCTGTGGGTATTAATTTAAGTTGGGAAAATCACATATATATTTCTCAGATCTTCCACAAAGTACGCTAAATTAGGACCGTAAAGATTTATAAGTACATATTCTTAAGCAAAATTAACACATAAATGCGAAACTATTCTAAAGATACTCAAGTTTGGACACGATTATTCGTGTTGGACTGCTTCAAGTGCGCGGCGGATGCGGCGTCACAACCAGTAGCTTCTCACATGGGTCGCACACACTTATTCTCGATATGCGCGCTTAAGAAAAAGAAGACGGCACACGGATCCTATCCGTGAGATGAAAAACGCACACCACTCCGATGTTGTTGCAGAAACGCAAATCTATGTGTGTGTGTGTGGCGGCAGCTGCACGTTAATACATGTGTGTGCGTGGCGGCAGCGGCACATTAATACATGTGTGTGTGCGTGTGGCGGTAGCGGCACATTAATACATGTGTGTGTGTGTGTGGCGGCAGCGGCACGTTAATACATGTGTGTGTGCACCGAACTGAAGAAAAGGGTGCACGGCGATCCGCTCCTCGCTTGTAGCGGCGAAGGGGTTGAGCAAGACAGCAAAGCGAGGTGACCCGAGGTCTGCATCTGTTATGCTGCAGGAAGGGGCAAGCCCAGCTTTCCGCTGCACGCGGTGGTTTCTCCAGTTGCACGCAGATGTGGATCTTACTGCAGTCGAAGAAGCACAGAAAAATTCCACTACACGTGATTCAAGCCGGGGGCGACAACCAAGCAAACCGCTTAAGCTATGCGGCCAATAGGAATTTTCTCCAGAAAACGTGGAACGGCCGCAGACGCTATACTGGGAATCAATATTTTAGCCACTGGCGATCGAACGCATGGGTGTTCGACGGCATCTGGGTGAACATTTTCCGGAAAAATGGCGAGCAGACAGATAACACCAATCGATGGGCCTTCACTATATGGCCCTCGGCCGCTAGAGAAACGTCCACCAGATCGCCGCGACATAGCGACTCGTGGAAGCCAGCCGACAAGTTTGTGTTGAAATTATTCCAGCACAAACTGAATTGCTCGTCGTCCGCCATCTTGGTCGAAAATCAATACTTTTCTGTATCTATGCGTGTGGGCTGCAAGCGCAAGGAAAGAAATGCATTTGTTTGTTACTGCTTTAGAAGTTAAGTTTGCTATAATATTGTTTACAACCACCATCGACAATTAAAAAACAATCGCGAAATAAATGCAACGCAGCCGAAAAACTGGGAAATTTTTCACGCGTCTCTCGGGTGCGTGTGTGTGTGTGCGAAATAGTTGGCTTCTTTTTCACTGATTGGCCGCAAAAACTATTGCGTGCAAAAACAAACACTGCTGTTTGGCAACTTACCTCTTGACTTTTTAATAGTATAAACAAATTACTTATTTTGTTAAAGTTAACTTTAATTCCCGCTGACGCAGAAATGCGTCCGATTCTTCTCAAAGCGGAAAAAATTTGTATGTATTGTAGAGGTGCAGGAAACATCGATGGAAACATCGATACATCGATGTTTTGGAAAATTGTAAATCATCGATGTATATTATTGACTATCGATGATTTGGCACCAACATTTTTCAAAAAAGAACAACTAAAAGACTATAAGGGTTTGTAATTTGTGACAATTGTCGCAATTTGTCACAGAAGCACATGGTGGTTATCGGGAATTATAGCTCTTTTCCAAGGAAAATGTTTGCTTTTGCGGCAGCATTGCCAGACCTATCATTCGTGAAAGACCAGCGTTGCCAGACCATAACACCATAAATTATAAAAAAAGACCATAACAGAGGGCATTTTGGGGCGCAAGTAGTAGTATATGTGATATATGCGAGTAATGAACAAAATATATATCTCTTGAATAATTCAACGCAAGACTAAGACTGAGATCAAATTCTTATGATTTGAAAACGATTAATCTTCTATCTAATCTCGTGTTTCGTATTATTATTAAATGTGAATTTGCTAACTTGAAACTTTGCCAGACGGTATTAGTTTTTAGAACCTAAATAAATATATTATATAAGTTAACAACACGCTTTACCAAAAGCTTATAAAGCTTATAAGGTAAAGCTTAAGTCAGCGTCTGCAGTACTTCCTGCACGCGCCAACATAATATAAACAAATCATCAAAATCACAGAGCATTGAACTGCAGTTCACACGGGCACCTGTTCCCAATTCCAATTCCCAAGAAATATAAGCCAAAGCAGGAAATGGATTGCAGTCACACGGGCATATGCAGTTCCCGAGAAATATTGGCAACAGGGAAAAGACAAATCATCAGCAGAACTGTAATTAACCAATTACAGCCGACTGCACCAGCACTGACACCTTCGCCACACCAGCGCTGCCACCATCGCTGCCCTGACACGCTGTTATCAATCTTGGATTCGTCGCTGCTACCGTCGCTGCACCAGCGCTGCCACCATCGCTGCCCTGACACATTGTTACCAATATTTGATTCGTCGCTGCCACCGTCGCTGCCACCGATACATAAAAAACCTGATTCACAAAAAGTCCAGATTAGGGAACCAGAATAGAATATTAAATCAGTCTAAATTTTACATTCAATAAAGAAAGTTGATAAAACTAAATTCGTAAATTTATTTTTTTATTTAATTTATAACTAAATAAATTAACTGGCGCCCGAACAGGGACAGGTTTATAACTAACATAACAGAGCAAAACGCCTCTAAGTGTTCGCGAATAAAAGAGCAAAAAGCCTCTACGCTCGCGTCGTGACGAAAAACAAAAGTGTAAGTCGCGAATAAACCGTGTTCCGCCAAACAAAAGGGAAGACTCCCACCCACAGTGGTGGCCCTAAAAAACAATATAAAGGCAACTCATCGCCTACAAAGACCAACGCCGTGCAAGGCCCGTCCCCACGGAACCTTCTGAAGGAAGTATCGCACCTGGATCCTCAGTAGACACAGCAAACCGGACCAAATCCAGACGATCGGGAAGGATGGCAATAATAAGCTACTTGTAAGATAGTTTTAAGGAAAATTTAAAGAGGAAAAAAAAAAAACTCACAATCAAAAACGCAACAGAAAATTAGAAATTAACAATTCAAATCAAACAAAACTTTAAAGAAAAAAAACATATTAGCATAAGAAAACGAAAGTGAAGTGATCAACCAAAGCAAATAAACACTGTAAAAACATAAACGATTAATTGACTACAGAATACTGTAGCATAACAATTTCCAACTTTGCGATTCCCTACGAGGACCCTCCAAAGTAGAAGGAAGAAACCAGCTACTGGTTTTCAAACATATAAAAACTTTCCTCTTCGACCAAAATATTTCAAATTTCGTTGAATCACTCTCACTGGTGAAGAAAATATTTTACCACAAATCCCTTTGCGAACAAACACTTACGATTTCTATTTTTATAAGCCTGAATTAATACGACATATTCTAAAATTTTTAAATTTCATTGACCATTAATGGCAAATCCTAATAACTTACTTAGACCCCCAATGCTTCCAGCAAACCAGGTAGAACAAAACAGAGTCAATATGAACCAACAAGAACTTAACGCACACATTGGCAGACTAATTTCAGAGGCCATCGCTTCTCAGGTTCCCCAATTAATCAGACAACAAAATAACCCGAATAGTAATTTCTTAGATGTACCAAACCAAATAATTCAGCCTCAACATCGGGGAAGTCTTAACGAATTAGATAGAACACCAGATGTAGTTAAAAGCATCCGAGAGTTCTCAGGCGACCGCGGAGAATTTAGTTCATGGAAAAAGGGCGTAGATAGAATCATAGAGAACTACGAGGCACTACAAGGCACTGCTAAATATTTCGGTATAATACATACCATAAGAAACAAAATTGTTGGCAATGCCGACACAGCCTTAGAATCCTATAACGTGCCACTAGATTGGAAGGCTATTTCAAAGTGCTTAACAATGCATTACGCAGATAAGCGCGATTTGAGTACATTAGAGTACCAATTGACAACCATTACTCAGGGTGTCAATCAAACAGTAGAAGAATTCCATCAAGTAGTTTATCGTCACCTGTCCTTACTACTGAATAAAGTTGGTTGTATGGAATTATGTCGCGAGTCAGAACAAATGATGACTAAGCTTTACAGAGATAAAGCTCTAGACACTTTCATTCGTGGATTGAGAGGAGACCTACCTCGCCTTCTGGGAATGAAAGAGCCTGAAGATCTACCCCAAGCTTTGCATCTATGTTTGAAAATCGAAAACCAAACATATCGATCAAACTATGCCACAGGCAAAATTCAATCGACGGTCTTCCGACCAAACCAGAAACCAATACCAATGCCTAGAACTCAATACTTAAATTATTCGACTCCCCGAGCATTTCAAAACATGCCCCAAAGAGCACCAATTGCTCAACAATATACCAGACCAATGCACAACATGACATTCTCTGGCAATCAACAACCATACGTGCAACAACCATACGCACAGCAACCATACGCAAGACAGACGTACGCACCAAACCCAACTTTCTCACCGAATCGCCCCACGGCACCAAAACCGCTGCCCCGTCCTGAGCCTATGGACGTGGACCCCAGCATCCGCACAAAACAAGTGAACTATATGAACAAACCACGGAACTTCGAAATGGGTAAACGACCAGGAAACCCCATTCCCCCTGTTGCACAGGAGGACAAACGACAACGTACTTTCAATATAGAAAGTAATGAACAAAATAATGACACTACCACACCTAGTAGCAATGACCAGAACACAGTAAACGAACAAACAGAATATGAACAGTTAGCGTACAGCCAAACAGACTCAAACGAATATGGACAAACGTTAGATGAATACCAAGAACAATACGAGTACGATTACGGGACCGATGTAGGACAAGAACAATACGCCGACCTGCATTTCTTAGAGTAAATTCCTCCTCCCTACCTTATTTTGAGGTGAACGTAGGAGGAGAAGTTTTGAGAATACTTATTGATACGGGATCTAATAGAAATTATATTAAACCTAGTTTAGTTAGTAATCCCGCTCTAATCGAGAAACCGTTTCAAGCCGTTACAGTTGGCGGTAACGTAAAAATTACACACTATAAAATGGCACATCTGTTTAATATCCGAGATGTGCGTATTAAATTTTTCCTCTTGCCGACATTAAAATCTTTCGATGCCATTCTCGGCAACGACACTTTAAAAAGAACTTAAAGCAGTCATTCACACACATTCGAATTATATGACCATTAAAGACAACGTAAAAGTAATTATTAAAGAAAAAAAATATGACTCAATAAACAATATTTGCCCCCCGTACAGCCCATTTGTCCGATCAGCAAAAAAATAATTTAGAAAATCTACTACAAAATTTTCCCAACTTATTCTCAAAACCAGACGAAAAATTGACGTACACTACTAACGTGACAGCAGAAATACGTACGAACAATGAAACACCTGTATATTCCAAATTCTACCAATATCCCATGTCTCTAAAAGACGAGGTTAATAAACAGATTTCAGAACTATTGGCAAACGGTATAATACGACCATCTCGTTCCCCGTACAATTCACCTGTGTGGATTGTTCCCAAGAAGATCGACGCTTCAAACGAAAAGAAATACAGAATGGTAATAGATTATAGGAAATTAAACAAAGTAACAATAGCTGATAAATACCCTATCCCCGAGATAAATGAAGTGCTTGCCCAATTGGGTAACAACAAACTTTTTTCCGTTCTCGACTTAAAAAGCGGATTTCATCAAATAAAACTAAAGTCCTCAGATATAGAGAAAACCGCTTTCTCTATAAATAATGCCAAATACGAGTTCACACGCCTTCCATTCGGTCTTAAAAATGCTCCATCCATTTTTCAACGAGCACTAGACGATATACTGCGTGAACACATAGGGAAAATTTGTTATATCTATATTGATGATATAGTTGTTTTTAGCCAAGACGAAAAATCTCATCTTGAAAACTTAAATATCATATTCGATACCCTATACAGAGCCAATATTAAATGTCAACTTGATAAATGCGAATTCCTCAAGAGCAAAGTTGAATTTCTAGGTTTCGTAATATCCGATAAAGGTATTGAAACCAACCCTGACAAAGTATCAGCGATAGCTAATTTTCCTACCCCAAGGACAATAAGAGAACTCAGATCATTTCTAGGCTTATCAGGATACTATAGGAGATTTATAAGGGATTACGCAAAACTTGCTAAACCACTCACCATACTGTTAAGAGGTGAAGATGGACACGTAAGCAAGAAAGCAGCATCAACTAAAGCAATAAGCTTCAACCAAGAAGCCATAAAAGCATTTAAGAAACTAAAAAATTCATTAATATCACAAGATGTGATACTTAAATACCCCGATTTTAAAAAAGAATTCCACCTCACCGCCGATGCATCAAACTATGCCATTGGTGCAGTTCTCTCACAGAACAGTCAACCTATCTCATTCATCTCACGAACCCTCTCCAAAGCTGAAGAAAATTATGCAGCTAACGAGAAAGAGATGTTGGCCATTATATGGGCCCTTAAAGCGTTACGCAACTATCTATACGGTAAAGCCAAAGTGAAAATATTCACTGACCACCAACCGCTTACACATTCATTGAGTAGCTGGAATGGCAACGCTAGAATTAAAAGATGGAAATCTCACTTAGAAGAATACGACTACGAATTACTCTACAAACCAGGAAAAGACAATGTAGTAGCAGATGCATTGTCTCGCATTTCAAATCTAGGTCAGATAAACTCAGTATCCACTCAACATAGCGACGAGAGTTCAAGCCATAACCTCATCCCTAGTATAGAAGTACCCATTAACGCTTTTAGAAATCAAATCTTCATCCATAAAGCAGACAACAACGACTATAAATTTAGCATACCTTTCCCTACGTTTCATAGACATGACATATACTTACAAACTTACGAACTTGACGAACTTATACTAATACTTCGGAAATACCTTAACCCATCCGTTATTAACGGAATACAAACTTCTGAGGATATCATGGGGAAAATACAATCAATATACCCAGATAACTTTAGTAAAGTTAAAATTCGTTTTACCCAAAGTAAAGTTACCGACCTCACTAATGAATCAGAGCAAGAAGAGGAGATACTTAAAGTCCACAATAGAGCCCATAGAAATGCTACAGAAAATAGAACTCAATTGTCCGAAAATTTTTACTTTCCCCAAATGAAGAAGAAAATAGAAAAATTGGTAAAACAATGCAAAGTTTGCAAAGAAGAAAAATATGATAGACATCCGACTAACCCCGTTTTAGAGCAAACACCTATTCCGGAATACCCCGGACAAATTATCCACATCGATATCTATTCTACAGAAAAGAATTTAGTTCTAACAGCCATAGATAAGTTCTCTAAATTAGCGCAGGCCAAAATAATAAAGTCCAAAGCAATAGAAGACATAAGAAACCCTCTAAGAGAGATTATTTTCTACTACGGCGTCCCCAAATATGTTGTCATGGATAACGAAAAGTCTTTAAATTCACAGTCCATAACCTTTATGCTCAAAGACCAACTCAATATAGATATTTTTCAAGCACCACCCCACAAAAGCACTGTAAACGGTCAGGTCGAAAGATTCCATTCGACACTTTCTGAAATAATGAGATGTATCAAGAAAGATGGAACCCACAGAAACTTTCCAGAATTACTAGAAAGAGCAGTGTACGAATATAACTACACTATTCATTCTGTAACAAAGAAAAGACCACTCGAAGTGTTCTTTGGTAGAACAGTATCAACTAATCCCGAAGCCTACGAAAAAACCAGACTAGACAACATAGACAGACTAAAAGACAAACAGAAAAAGGACCTCGAATATCATAACCAGAACCGTAACGAATTAAAAAACTATAACGTAGGTGACGAAATTTATGTTAAGATAAACACACGACTTGGTTCTAAATTATCAGCAAGATATAGAAAAGAAATAGTTAAAGTTAACAAGAATACTACAGTTGAAACAGAATCAGGGAAGAGAATACACAAAAGTAACATACGAAATAACTAAAATTACCTTACCCTTTCAGGACATTAATGCTATGCACCATAGCAATAGCGAATGGACTTCTAGACATTACCAACTATACTGACGTACAGACTGCAATAATAAATAAAGGACTAGGGAAAATTCAAACATCCACCACAAGAATAATTCATGTTATAGATATAAACCACATTACAAACACTTTAAATACTTTAGCTTCATATGTAGATAACGAACTAAAAAATTCAAACAGTTACCACACCATAAATCACGAATTGGATCAAACATTCTCCATTCTCCAAACTTTATCCCCCACACCACATAATAGAAACACTAGAGCAATCAATTTAATAGGAACCGCATGGAAGTACATTGCTGGTACTCCAGACCACGACGACCTAATTATACTCCAAGATAATATGAACGATCTAATTAACAATAGCAACAAACAACTCTTAATTAACAATCAATTTCAGGAAAGAATAAATCAGATAACTAAATTTACTAATTCTTTATCAAATGCTATCAGAAAAGACAGCTATGTTAACACAGAAATAACTTTTAACTTGCAAAATCAAATCAGGCTCGTCAAAGAAGAAATCATAAATGTTAAATACGCCATTCAATGGGCTAAGCTAAATGTAATAAATACATTCTTATTAAATGAAAAAGAAATAATTGAAATTGATAAAATATTCAAAGAAAGCAATATGCCATTACTATCAATAGAAGAAATGCTAGAATTTTCCGATGTAACTATATTAAATAACAAAACTACAATTTTATATATAATTAAAGTCCCAAATTTAGAAAAAACTATATACGAAAACACACTTATCAAGCCCATTATCAAAAAGAACACAATTGTAAACATAAAATTTCAAGAAATATTTTTTAATAACGAAAATATGTTTGGCATAAGAAATAAATGTAAAACTTATCATAAAATTAAAATTTGTAACAAGAATAATATTGTAAACATAAGCAATAGTACTTGTCTACCTAAGCTTTTGATAGGAGAGAAAGGGTTATGTGAATTCAGCAACGCAGACCACATCGAAACAATAGAGGAAATAAGCAGCGGTCTTATAATGGTTAACAACTACAATGGCACACTAGAGTGGAACAACAAAATGCAGAAACTGGAGGGAACATACGTCATCAACTTCTTCAACGAGACACTCACCATCAACGGAAAAGAGTTCAGCAACGTCGAGACGAAGCCCATACAATCATCAAGGCCCATGATCCAAATAACCCCCGCAGAGAAAGAACGAATCAAAATACTATCTCTCAACGCTCTGGAAAGTTTACACATTAACAACACCAAACGTTTGGCAGAATTGGAAACAGATAGCAACTATAACAAATACTACGTCACCCTTCTTTTCGCTACCTCCACAATCGTCGCAGGGTTTTTATACTGTTGCAAACGAAAGCAAGAGAAGATTATTCTACAAGTGGCACCTCCCGAACCCCTGAAAACCACCAACAGAGTTAATCTCAACACCATACCATTCTTCTAATGAACGTCGCTTGAGGACAAGCTCAAAATAGAGGGGGAGGAGTTAACAACACGCTTTACCAAAAGCTTATAAAGCTTATAAGGTAAAGCTTAAGTCAGCGTCTGCAGTACTTCCTGCACGCGCCAACATAATATAAACAAATCATCAAAATCACAGAGCATTGAACTGCAGTTCACACGGGCACCTGTTCCCAATTCCAATTCCCAAGAAATATAAGCCAAAGCAGGAAATGGATTGCAGTCACACGGGCATATGCAGTTCCCGAGAAATATTGGCAACAGGGAAAAGACAAATCATCAGCAGAACTGTAATTAACCAATTACAGCCGACTGCACCAGCACTGACACCTTCGCCACACCAGCGCTGCCACCATCGCTGCCCTGACACGCTGTTATCAATCTTGGATTCGTCGCTGCTACCGTCGCTGCACCAGCGCTGCCACCATCGCTGCCCTGACACATTGTTACCAATATTTGATTCGTCGCTGCCACCGTCGCTGCCACCGATACATAAAAAACCTGATTCACAAAAAGTCCAGATTAGGGAACCAGAATAGAATATTAAATCAGTCTAAATTTTACATTCAATAAAGAAAGTTGATAAAACTAAATTCGTAAATTTATTTTTTTATTTAATTTATAACTAAATAAATTAACTTATATGCGCCTGATCCAGGAATGTTGAAATTCTGTATGCGGTAAGTTAATATACTAAGGTTTACTAAAAAATATTACAAAATAATATAATTTATAGATATACCGAAAGAAATTTTATAATGTTAAATTTCCCAACTCTTTAGAATGTACATATGTATAAAATAATTACTAATACTACGCTTCCGATATACAATTTACAGCCTGATTGAGGAGCCTAAAATTTTTCTGGCTAACACCGTTATTGTCGGCATAAAATATAAATGCGGGGTAATGATTGCTACTGATATCCGTCCTAATGGTGGAACACCAATATCAAATATCCATAGACTTCATGATAATATATAGTGAGTATGCACATAAACTATGTTTTTTACGATTTGATTCTTCGAATAATGCTTTATCGTATATATTTATTTATTTTTTACACTGAAAGCCTAATTACAAATTAGGTTACAGGATGAATAACAGCCATGTTAATATCTGAAATATTAAATAGAACATTTAGTAATCTGATTAGATAACCAATGATAGTCTGGATTGTTCAACATTGTTTTTTATGCATTGCAGCGGTGCAGTAACCGGAGTTGGCCAGGACACGTGTGCCTTTGTGAATATAATCCGATCGAAACTGGAGATGCACTACATGACAATAAATTCCCGCCGGGTGCCGGTGCGCTGTGCAAACCATATGGCAAAAAAACTGCTCCACAGCCAACGCGGCAGCCTGGATGTGAACGTGTTGATTGGTGGAGTGGACAAATATGGGTCGGCAATGTATTCAACACGGTTCGATGGATCAAAGGATACTGTCCCGTTCACAGCTATAGGATCTGGCATGTTCAGCGCACTGGCCGTGCTGGAGTCGCGATGGCGCATCGGCTTGGATGAGGCCAGTGCTCGCGATATTATCTACGAGGCAGTGGTCTGCGCAAAGAATCAGATGGTGGACTCCCAGAGCCCCGTCCGACTGTGCATCTTAAGGAATGATTACTCGGTGGTACAGGAGACTCTAGGTTATTTCGCGCAAGGGCAGGCTCCAAAGCCCCAGGATCCCCCTATATCGAAATTTTTTCCCAAGATCTTGCATGAGAGGGTGGAGAGCGTGTCTAGGATTCCGAGAATGTGGAAGCCGGAAAGTTGTGCCGCATAAGAGAAACGAAAAGTAAGTGGAGTAGAAATGGTGAAAAGAGAAGAACAGGAGAAAGTAGGTGAGGAAGAAGATAAATAAGGAGCAGAAGGAATCGGAAATGAGGTTTCGCCTGTTAAAAAAACGAGGCTTTTTATACATAAATATTTAATAATTTTGTAGTAATTTTTGATGGCAATGCAAAAATATGACTATGTCTATGAATGTTGCATAGTTTCTTAATTTGGTATTGTTTTAGGTCGCTATATAGTCATGTTTTAATAACGGTTCCATGTATGGTACCATAGACTATAAATAAGAGCATATGTTTTTGGTAAAAACCTATATTAAATAAAGATAGTAGTTTCATTAGATCTAAATAATTGTGTGTCCTGGCAAAATCTGTTGAGACTGCTTGATTGCAGTTAAGATCAAATGTGCGAAAATCTGCACTTGAGCGGCGCCACTTGACATACAGAAAATCAACTTACGAAACTTAAGGACTTTACAATAATAAATACTGATACTCAAGCTCAAGTAGCGAAACAAAATCAGCATAAAGTGGCTGCGAACAAACAACTAATAACAAAAAGGGGAATTTGTGACGTTGCAGGAACAGTGTAGGAGTCACCATCGTATCTGATAGTATGCCATAAGGCACCAATTGAACGCGTGTGCTTGCTCTCCGTAAACATTTACAAGTATGTATACAGAAAGGATGGTCCTAGAGATGGTAGCGTGTTGAATGATTAATTGATTAATTAGGCAAATAGTTTAAACGAATTTATTTAAAAACATTTTACTCTATTTAACTGACACTAAAGAACAGAAGACTGAGTTATGTAGACGTCTAAATATACCAAATACATAGATAGAACTTGATTAGAGAACAAATATTATTTGGATTTGCATCAGATTTTTTAACAATTAGTATTAATTAAGCATTCGTTAAATAGTATTATATGTGTCCAACTATCACCATTAGACGCAATAGGAAAATATGTTCTAAACTGTAATTAAAATGGGTTTTAATAACCTTTACAAATATAAAAATATTCATAAAATTATAAATATTTATTTTTTCATAATGTGACATAAAATAAAATTTAGTAAATATACGACTTTAATTCGATTCTTTCAAAACGACTTCTGGCACATCTCTAGCCCAAACAGAGACAGAGAGAAAAATAGAGAAAGAGGGTGAGTCGCATGCCGATGCTCTGCTGTGATTGGCTTCGTGGCGGCCATTTTCCCCATGCAGCCGCACATACACACTGAGACATCAGCATCCGGTAATCTCTGGGGTGAAAGCGGTAGTCGTTCAGTACCAAAATCGAGCTGACAAATTGCAGACACGGTCGAGTGCGCATCGGAACGGCACTTTCGGGATCGGATACGGTTGCATTTACGGGTTACGGACTGCGACTTGGTCCAAATTGGATTGTATATATATTCCACCACCAGCTAGCTACTAGATATTTATTCACATTTTCCTAATTTTCCATATTCTATTCCATTTTCTCCATAGAGAACAACAGTCAGGTGACCTCCTCGCGGTCTGAGCTGCGCAAGAACAGCATAAATGGAGGCAGTAATCATGGCAACCACGGATCCTCGAAGCCACGAATGAAACGCAAGCCCCGAGTGCTCTTTTCGCAGGCTCAAGTCCTTGAGCTAGAGTGACGCCTCAGGCTAAAGACGGGAGCCGAATGCGAAAGTATTGCCCAGAAGCTGAATCTCTCGGCTACACAGGTGAAGATCTGGTTCCAGAATCGACGCTACAAGTCCAAGCGTGGCGACATTGATTGCGAGGGCATTGGCAAACATCTCAAGCTGAAGTCAGAGCCATTGCATTCGCCGACATCGCTGCCACCGCCGATTCCCAATCACGTAATGTGACCACAGACCATCCAGCAAGCCCAGCAGCAGCATCAGCAGCATCATCAACTGCAGCACATGCAATAGCTCCAGGTGCGATGACAATTAGAGTCTTTAATTTATTGCGATTTCAAGCGGAATCTATGTTTTAATCTAAGGAAAATGCCTCATAGCTAATAGTACCTTGTTTTATGTAAATGTTGGACAATAAATAAAGTTTAAGACAAAACCAAGTCAAGCTTTGTGCTCATTTATTAACTATTTATTTATATTTTGTACCTAATATCTTTCTAAATTAAGGAAGTAGGACTCACTTTCTCTCCCAAACTGAAGACAAGGGTTTATCAACCAATAAACCAATACCTTTCTTAACCACCCTGCTCACAACTCTTACACCCTGATGAATATCCATGACTCCTTGCCATGCCGCTCTCGTATTTATATCTCTATGAACAGCTTTCGATCGGCCACCGATCCATTAGGCACTGCATCTGCGTATAATTGCCGCCGATCGCCGCATAAATCATTTTTATCGGGTCGAGCGATCAGTTTTATGAAAAACGAATATTCCAAGACGAATGAAAACACACAACGATTTCCGTTTTAGTGCTGGAAATATTTTCCCTTTGGCTGCTTTTCGCATGGGGATGCCCCGGGGAGAGATAAAGGGTAAGGGGTAAAAGTAAAAGGAGGGAAGTGCGTTGGCGGCAGACATTACAAAGGTTGCATTTATGAAACGTTTAAGTGGCAGGGCAATGGCAATTCAACTGTAAAATGTTTTCCTGGATCCACACACTGAGATACAGATACTTTCGTTCAGATACGATATGCAGGGCACATCAAAAACTCCCTTCCTCTCGGGGCATTTTATGACAGGCCGCGGGGCAAAGGCTAATATTTCATGGGGGCCATACCATGATATTGGTGGTTCAGTGGTGTTGTGGCATATCAATTACTCCACAAACATATGCCAGTGGCAGACCAAGGCGACTGCAAATGGGAGATTGAGGTTGAAGTTGCGCTGCCACAGTCCAACAAGTGCAGCTGATCACACTTTTGGTTTGAGTTTTCACATCTCTGACAGCCGAAGCTTCTGGGGTGAAGACTCCCTTCTTCGTTGGGTTAAGTGTCAATCAGGAGGGGATCGCGCATTAGCTCGAAATGTATGGTAAACACAACGGAAATCCGTCAGATATTGAAGTTAATATTCTAGGGGTTTTAGGGATATAAAATATATTTTAATATGGGGATGGAATCTTTGGCTAAATATTCAAGAGTTTGGTTTACAAGAATTTTAGTCAAAAATGTTTTAATTTATAAGCATTATAATTATAAATTATAATTTTTCGAAATTCCATCTGATACATGATTTAACCAGTTTCTAGAGACTATCCTTAGATTTTTTTTTTAAATATTTGACGAAAGTTATAGTTTTTCCAAAATATAACAATATATATAAAATATTAAACTTGTTTTTAAAGTGTTATTTACATTTGTTTAGCCAAAAAATTCTCATTGCTTTGTTGTTAAGGTATTTATGAAGACCTAAGTCTGCTGCTCATTCTTAAAAGGCCTTTATGTACCACACTGACCAGACGGAATATGAATATGGCGACCCATAAACAATTACGTTCTCGTCTTTCAATGTCGGCGGCAATGTTGCGGCGACGTGTGCTCCTCCCTTCGCCTAGCGCGGAGTCGGAGTCTAGACCGACGCGACTCTCCTCAAGTGGAGAATTGTCAATCCCATATATCACACGCAGGATAGGCGATAGGCCGGGATAGAGTTCGCTGTTGTAGCGCCGTTTAATTCATGTTCCGTCATAGGATCAAAGGCTCTCAGAGCCGCTGTCGCAGCTGTGCTCCTTACCCTGACTCCGTTCACTTTCCTCTTTCTCCGGATTTCGATTGCCGATTCCCGAGCCCCAATTGCTTTCACTGCTCTCATTTGCATTTCCTCAACACTATGGAAGAAAGGCAGCAAGTGTAACTATTGGTGGTTTTAAAAAATTTTTTTTTTTTTGGGCAAAACTGTTTCCCATTTCCTCAGGCTTTGAATAAAGACGCTCCTACAATCGCATTATTATACACAGTACTTGTGGATAAATTGGGCATACTGGACTAGTTATTTTTTGTTTAAATAATAAAGGAAATTAGTTAATAATAATCAAAAAATAGAATTCCTATTAATTTAATATTTGCAGTCAACTTTTTTAAACTGTATGGTATGGTTCAGGAGTATTTTTTGAATTTCTGATCAGAGAGGTGCACTGAGCATTAAAAATCTGAATATTTATATTCCCCAAATAATATTAAATTTTAAGTATAACTTGACCGTGTACTAATTATTATTTTTATATTTTGTTCCTAAAAGTGTGCCAAGATATTTCCTTAATTTATATAATATCAATTTTTGTATACAAAGTGATTATTTCCCATTATTAAATGGTTTTAATTTAATTTAAATGAAATGAGAAAACTATTTACATATTTAAAATAAAACTCATGCCTTATGTTTTATTCAAATAAATACAAATAATTCACTTCTCTAGGATACGTAGTAATTTTTCTTTTCTTTGTATTTAATTCTTATTTAAAAATCTTGCGGTATCGCCTAGCCTATCCAAAATTAAAGCCTATTTTCATTTTGCTTTTTCGCCTTTCACTCCCGCTGTCTTTATTCTAGATTCCGGGCTGTCAAGTGGGAGAGTGAATCCGACAGTTCTTCCATTAAAGCCTTTTGACATTTTATCGGAATATCCATCGAGAGATCCCGTCCCGTCGCTGAATATACATTTTTATTTGATGTGCACATAAAATTGCGATCTCGTTTTACATTCTCTCCCCCCATTGAGGCCATGTTCCTGGGTGTCTCTGTTTTATTTCCATTGGCCGTTGGCTTTGCTCGGCTTTCAAGTGGAAAATTGTGACAATTATATTCAAATTAATTGAGTAATTGCATTGGGAATCCGAAGCGGCGGCATTTTCGAGCATTTGATTTATGGCGTGTGGAAGCTGGGCACTCAAGGAAACCGAATCCGAATAAGCTAATAATCCCGGGGCGTTGATATCGCCTTTAGACGTTCGGAGCCAATGAAACTCGAGTTTCTTCCGCCGGCATCACGCCGGCATCCTAATATACTTGGGACGCACCTGTAAACAATTTCAAAATGAACCACACACATTTAACTAGGAAGTGGAAGGGTGGGTTATGAATCACTTTAAAAATGGTTAAAGAAGTGTAAAATGTGGTTTACTAGGTGTACCAGTATGAAATGAGCGTTTTTTTTTTTAAGAAAACAATAATTAGTAATGGGAAAGTAAAAACATTTTATTTAAAGTATTGGCCATTGCTTTCTACATATTTTGACCACCTTTCTGGCAGTTTGTGGATACCACGCCAGTAAAATTGTTCGTCCTTTGAAGAAAACCAATCAGACACCCAATTTTCGACCTCCTCGTAGGAATCAAAGTGCTGCTCAGCCAATGCGTGTCCCATCGATGAAAACAAATGGTAGTCAGAAGGAGCCAAGTCTGGTGAATACAGCGGGTGGGGTAGCAGCTCCCAGGCAAGTGCTTTGATAGTAGCCTGAACCAGTTTTGCTTTGGGTCCAGGATTATTGGCATTGAGCAAAATTACCTTGCCGTGTCTTCTTTCCCATTCTGGTCGTTTCTTGATCAATGCATGGTTCAAATTGATCATTTGTTGTCAGTAGCGAACAGTATTAACTGTTTCACCAGGTTTAAGGAGCTCGTTGTATATTGCACCTTTCTGGTCCCACCAAACACAGAGCATTGTCTTCTTGCCGAATCGGTCTGGTTTTGCGGTCGATGTTGATGGTTAAGCCATGATTTTTTGGGATTCTTAAAATAAATCCATTTTTCATCGCCAGGAACAATTCGATGCAAAACAGATTTTCTTTCGTGTCTTTGAAGCAAAATTTCACAAGTGTTTTCTCGCTTGCCGCAAATCATCACTTTCTGGTACAAAGATCGACATGTTTAACACGATGAAAAAATATGATCTTGTCTGTTCAATGACTTGATCTATACTAAATATTTTTCGCACTTGTCATAAAAGCCAAATAAAAAAAGGATAACGGGATAAAGGATAAAGGATATCACAATAACTGTCACCTATCGAGACATTTGAAGCTTGTCGCTCATTTCATACTGGTACAAATAGTAAAAATAGTAGACTGGATCTTTATTTTCCTCGCAAAATATATAATTAATACAATTATGATGGCCAGTAATGTGATGAAAATCCAATTCATGTAATTTTAGCTTATGTGTTTTTAAATCTTTTATTTCATTTAACAAGTTATTAATTTCCACTGTGTGGTTTATCAGGCTTCGTTACCATTACTATAGGTGAAGACCAAGCACTTTGTGACTCTTCTATCTCACCCAATTGCAAAATTCTATTTCCGTATACATTGCTTTTTCCACGGCTGATGATACCGGGAAATGACGTTGTTTTATGGGTTTTGCATTGCCCACGTTAATAGAATTAGTGATTAAGCTGGTTTTACCCAGGCCTTCTTGTGTGAATGACGGAAAGCAATTGATCACGATCGATAGTTTTGCTCTCTGAGCGTTAGATAACACATAAGTATCATCCACACTAATGTCACTCGACTTCTCTTCGGCTTCGGTTTGTACAGCAACCTCGACGTGCCGACTTTGGAGTTTTTTGCGCATTTAGCACAACTTGGTTTATACGTATTAGGTACTCCACAACCATAACAAAAGACTTTCCGTTCGGATAAGCAGTCCTGGTATCTGTGGCCTTCTTCCCTACAGTTCCAGCATACTAGAGAGAATGCGTCATTCCCTAGTTCTGTCTCAGCCTCCAAATCATTTTGCTCTTCTAACTCCTGGGCTATCTCTGAGATCTCACGCCTAAACGGACTGGACTTTGCATATCCATGAGACTTTTTCACTTCATCTAAGAACAACTCGCGTCTTCTGCAAGTTTCTCTTAGCTCTGACACGGTGTGAATCTCGACGTTGAGAATCTCATGCCTGATCTCGGGACGTAAATTATTCATTAAGACACGAACAAGCTTGCGAGCGGACCAAGGAACTTTCAATTGATCAACCAATGCGAATGATGTATGCGAAGGCGGATTAGGTCTTATTTCTCCATTCGAATTCGTATTGGGTGGAGTAACGACCAATCGTTGTAAACTTTCCTCTACTGAACTCTGAACTAACCCTACCAATCTCTCTGACAGAGACGTGAGCAATCTCCGCTCCATATGCAGCCAACTACTCGGGTCATCACGGTTTGGTTGGTTTGCATCCGTATCTTCATAGGTGGTACTTTTTCTACATCGGTTCTGATGGTCCTGATGGTTCTATCGAAACATCCTCCAAAATGAAACCCTTAGAACGCGTTTGCGGACCAATTAGCCTGCAAGGCACAAAGCAAACGGGACATTTATCATTCCCCTTAAAATGACTCTCAATACACTTCTTGTGAAACTCATGTTGGCATGACGTCACGTACACGTCTGCACCAACTCTTATTTCGGTTTCGCACACCGGGCAAAACGGCGCCGAGGTACCGACAGGAGATCGAATCATCTCGAATAAGAAAAATAAGATAACGATAAACGTAAAGCGATAAAGATATTCGGTAGCCTTAGCGAAAAAAGATAAACTCAAAATACTCAAAAGATACTGATTGAACTCTGTGTTAGATATCTGGCAAGTCGAAGGGTATTAATATAGTTTACCAAAATTTCCTTTATGGAAGTTAAAAGTAATAGTTTATAGAAAAATAGTAATATAGAGGAAAGTTATCTGCCGAATCGTTCCGGACAGAGTGCCATTCGTTAGGTAGGTAGGTAGGTGCAAGTGGTGAGGTTACTCTTGGCTAAGTAACCTCCAATTAGAGCTTAGCTCCGTTTTGAACCACGCCCTCGATTTGGTGGTATTCCGCGCATCCCTTCAGTACCAGCCCGTGTCATTCAGGTACGCTAGGATGGCATTCACTGTCTGCCTTCCCACTTCCCCTAGTGACCCGAGTTGGTGTGCTCCGAAGTGACGCGCTCTTATCTGGTTGAATGCCGGGCAGTGACACAGTAGGTGCTCCGGAGTCTCCTGCTCGTCCGGTTCGTTGCAGCTTCTGCAGTGTAGGTTGTAGGGTAGGCCCATCTTACAGGCGTGCGTGCCTATTGGCCAGTGGCCGGTGATGGCTGCCGTTATCCTCCTAATATCCGATTTACTTTTGGAGACCAGATCCGCTGTTCTTCTCCTGTTGAATTCAGGCCAGCATAGTTTCGATCTTCTGTGCTCAGCTTTCAACGACCATTCCTTGCTGGCGAATGATTTGAAGTGGTCGTGAATTTCAGCTTGCACCGTGTTCAGAGATACTTGGATATCTGTTGTTAGTGTGATTTCTTCTGACCCTTTCCTGGCCAGTTCATCGGCTTTTTCGTTGCCGGGGATGTCATTATGTCCGGGTACCCAGGTTATCTGTACCCTGTTGTTTTCCGCTAGTCTGTTTAGTGCCTCCTTGCATTTGGCCACTAATGTAGATGTGGTCTTGGCTGTTGCGAGAGATTTGATGGCCGCTTGGCTATCCGAGTATATCCTTACCTTGGTATTCCGGAGGTCTCGGTCCAATGAAAGTTCAGCTGCTTTCAATATCCCGAGAACCTCCGCCTGGAACACTGTTGCTGATAACGTCTAGTCTTTTAGCTAGTCCTAGAGTGAGGTTTTCGATGTGTTCGTTCCATCTGTAGTTTTTGGCTATTGTTATACCGAGTATTTTAAGTGACGTAACATTTTGTAGAGGGGAGTCATTGGATTGCAGTGTGAAGTTGCATGTTCTTTTCCTACAAATGTGCAGGTGCTTACATTTGTTGGTTGAGAGGGATGCACCAGAGTAGTTGCACCATTGATTTATGTCGTTGAGTAATGCGTCTAAGTTGAGGTTGTTTTGTTTTTTTCCTAGATTGTAAATTAATGTGAAGTCGTCAGCATATGCGGTGAAATCCATTTTTTGTGTGTAGTTAGTATTTTGTTTAATTTGTTATATGCTATTGCGAATAATATTACAGATAAGGGAGATCTTTGCGGTATACCGTTGTGTAGTGGTTGAGGGTTGGAGTAGGATTTGTTGGAAAGGACTGTTATTTTTCTATTGGTGAGGAAGTTTATTATGTAATTGGAGATCCTTGGGCCTATTTTCCAAGCTATGAGTTCGTCAATGATGCTGTGGATGCCTACTCTGTCAAACGCTTTGGCAAAATCAAGGGAAATAATAGACGTGTGATTGTTTTTTGATAGGGAACCAGTTATCTGATAATCAAGAATAGCTAGAGAATCAGAAACCGATTTACCCTTTCTGAATCCCATTTGCCGGTTATACAGAAGCTTGTTATTTGAACCTAGCCACCATAGACGTTTTGCTATTATTTTATCTAGCACTTTAGATATGCATGGATTTAGTGAAATGGGTCGGTAGGAGTTGATGTTGGTTTTGTCCATATTTGGTTTGGGTATAGGTATAACACTGCTTACTTTAAATTGTTGAGGTATGTATGAGCTCAGGATGTTGTTGAAAAGATTAAGTAGTCTTTTGTGTAGGCTTGAGGGTAAGTTTTGTAGCATAGGGTAACTTATACGGTCTCGTCCTGGAGTTTTTCCTTTAAGTGTGTTTAGTGCAGCAATAAGTTCTATAAAAGATATGTCCTGTCCTGTATGTATTGGGGATTGGATGAGATTTCCTTTGTATGAAGGCTGCGTGGAAATTGCTGTCATCCGATGCGTTAGACCAATGGGTGCAGAGGGTGTTGGCTATTTCATTTTTGTCTAGAATGCTTTGTGTTATGTCGTTAGGATTAGCTTAGCTCCGTTTTGAACCACGCCCTCGATTTGGTGGTATTCCGCGCTTCCCTTCAGTACCAGCCCGTGTCATTCAGGTACGCTAGGATGGCATTCACTGTCTGCCTTCCCACTTCCCCCTAGTGACCCGAGTTGGTGTGCTCCGAAGTGACGCGCTCTTATCTGGTTGAATGCCGGGCAGTGACACAGTAGGTGCTCCGGTGTCTCCTGCTCGTCCGGTTCGTTGCAGCTTCTGCAGTGTAGGTTGTAGGGTAGGCTCATCTTACAGGCGTGCGTGCCTATTGGCCAGTGGCCGGTGATGGCTGCCGTTATCCTCCTAATATCCGATTTACTTTTGGAGACCAGATCCGCTGTTCTTCTCCTGTTGAATTCAGGCCAGCATAGTTTCGATCTTCTGTGCTCAGCTTTCAACGACCATTCCTTGCTGGCGAATGATTTGAAGTGGTCGTGAATTTCAGCTTGCACCGTGTTCAGAGATACTTGGATATCTGTTGTTAGTGTGATTTCTTCTGACCCTTTCCTGGCCAGTTCATCGGCTTTTTCGTTGCCGGGGATGTCATTATGTCCGGGTACCCAGGTTATCTGTACCCTGTTGTTTTCCGCTAGTCTGTTTAGTGCCTCCTTGCATTTGGCCACTAATGTAGATGTGGTCTTGGCTGTTGCGAGAGATTTGATGGCCGCTTGGCTATCCGAGTATATCCTTACCTTGGTATTCCGGAGGTCTCGGTCCAATGAAAGTTCAGCTGCTTTCAATATCCCGAGAACCTCCGCCTGGAACACTGTTGCTGACCCTGGGAGGTGGAAGGACTCTTCTATCCCCCAGGTTTCGGCAAAGATTCCGGCCCCTACCCCGCCGCTCATTTTTGAACCGTCGTTGTAGAGTGAGTGTAGACTCCATCCATGAGTGTAGACTCCATGCCTTCATCCCAAAGTGCCGGTCTTCAGCAGCTGTTGCAATATCCAATTTTGATCAGACTGCTGCAAGATTTTCCTATCAACTCCAAGTCCGAGTCTCCGACATCACGGCAACTTGGAAGTTTTTACATTTGTCCATTTTTTTTTCCAACGCCGTCTCCTCTTTCTCGCCGCCATCTTCCTTAGTCATTTTGGCGTACATCAACATCATAAACGGCCTATGTACATACATCAGTCCATTCCTACATACTTACATTTATTATTATTATTAAGAAATTAACACGTAATTAAAATTACGTGGAAATTTGTATTAGCTATAGCAGCTGAAGGCCTTAAGCTAGTTATATACATTTTTTGGTGTCATGTATGTACAAGAGAAGTTCTTAATTTAATATTGGTGACTATGAATTATTTGTTTAAATCTAAGTTATTTACATGAAGCGTTGATGTTTATGAAAATGAATGTTTACATTTATATTGTGTGGTAAAGTTTTGTATTTTTTAAGAATTGCAGTGTGTGGTGAATATTTTCAAATGAGGTAATTTCGTTTAATGTTTGTTTTAGAAGTTTCGCTCTCTCTTGCTGAAGAGCAGGACAGTCCAATAATATATGTTGTATTGTAATGTTGGTGTTGCAGGTTGTACAGATTGGTGGTGGAGTTTTATTAAGTATGTAGCTGTGGGTAAGATTCGTGTGTCCTAGTCTTATTCTTGTGAATTTGATTGAGTCTGCTCGTGAAATGTTTTTTGCTGGGGTACTGTCATGGCTGATACTTTTATAATGGATTGAAGAGTTGTTGAGAATTGCATTTTTGAAGGTTTCGGTGTTTCGTTTGAGGTGTTCCAAAATGTCTGATGTGTTGAGGTTTTTTTGGGTAATCAGAGGGAAGTTATGTGCGTTTTTTGCTGTTTCGTCCGCGAATTCGTTTCCTGGGATCCCACAGTGTCCAGGGACCCATACAATTAAAATTTTGTTTCTCTTGTATTTGTTTAAAATATTTCTGATGGAGGTGGTATAATAGTTTTGGCTTTTTATATTTTCAATTTCTTGTATAGCTGAGAGGGAATCTGTGCAGATTGCAAATTTCCCTCGATGTTTGCCTGCGTAGTTGCATGCTGTCAGAATTGCTGATATTTCGGCTGTGTATGTGGAGGAGTATTGTGGGAGTATATGGTGGTTAATAATATTATTTTCCGCTGTTACGCTATATGAGACTCCGTTAGCTGACTTGGATCCATCTGTGTAGAGAAAACATCTGTCTGCTAGTGTATTTTTTAATTCCTTAAATTTTAGTTGGTATATTAAGGGTGTCGTTTTTGCTTTGGGTTGGGTGTGTAGTGTGGTATTAATGCTTGCATTACTGCACATCCAGTGTGGGGTCTTTTCCTTCCTGCATGTTACAGGTGATATGTAGATATTAAGTTTTTTAAATTGTTCTATTGTTTTGTGTAGTGAAGACGGAAGTTTTGGTATCCTTTTGGCTTTAATAATTTTGTTGTATATTTTTTCAATTGGAGAGAACTTGGAGTTGATTATGATTTTGATGTTTTTTTGCGTTGCATATGTGGTTCTATGTTCTATTGGCAGTATGTTAGCTTCGTGCATGAGGTTGTTTATTGGAGTGGTGCGGAAGGCATTGAAGGCGATTCTTATTGCTGAGTGGTAAATCGTTCTTAGTTTTCTCAGGGTTGATTTCGGTGCATTTCCATACAGGTGTAAGCCGTAGTCTATTTTTGACATAATAATTGATTTAACCACATATATTATTGTGTTTGTGTTGCAGCAGAATTTTTTGTTAGATAGACACTTAATAACGTCTAGTCTTTTAGCTAGTCCTAGAGTGAGGTTTTCGATGTGTTCGTTCCATCTGTAGTTTTTGGCTATTGTTATACCGAGTATTTTAAGTGACGTAACATTTTGTAGAGGGGAGTCATTGGATTGCAGTGTGAAGTTGCATGTTCTTTTCCTACAAATGTGCAGGTGCTTACATTTGTTGGTTGAGAGGGATGCCCCAGAGTAGTTGCACCATTGATTTATGTCGTTGAGTAATGCGTCTAAGTTGAGGTTGTTTTGTTTTTTTCCTAGATTGTAAATTAATGTGAAGTCGTCAGCATATGCGGTGAAATCCATTTTTTTGTGTGTAGTTAGTATTTTGTTTAATTTGTTATATGCTATTGCGAATAATATTACAGATAAGGAGATCCTTGCGGTATACCGTTGTGTAGTGGTTGAGGGTTGGAGTAGGATTTGTTGGAAAGGACTGTTATTTTTCTATTGGTGAGGAAGTTTATTATGTAATTGGAGATCCTTGGGCCTATTTTCCAAGCTATGAGTTCGTCAATGATGCTGTGGATGCCTACTCTGTCAAACGCTTTGGCAAAATCAAGGGAAATAATAGACGTGTGATTGTTTTTTGATAGGGAACCAGTTATCTGATAATCAAGAATAGCTAGAGAATCAGAAACCGATTTACCCTTTCTGAATCCCATTTGCCGGTTATACAGAAGCTTGTTATTTGAACCTAGCCACCATAGACGTTTTGCTATTATTTTATCTAGCACTTTAGATATGCATGGATTTAGTGAAATGGGTCGGTAGGAGTTGATGTTGGTTTTGTCCATATTTGGTTTGGGTATAGGTATAACACTGCTTACTTTAAATTGTTGAGGTATGTATGAGCTCAGGATGTTGTTGAAAAGATTAAGTAGTCTTTTGTGTAGGCTTGAGGGTAAGTTTTGTAGCATAGGGTAACTTATACGGTCTCGTCCTGGAGTTTTTCCTTTAAGTGTGTTTAGTGCAGCAATAAGTTCTATAAAAGATATGTCCTGTCCTGTATGTATTGGGGATTGGATGAGATTTCCTTTGTATGAAGGCTGCGTGGAAATTGCTGTCATCCGATGCGTTAGACCAATGGGTGCAGAGGGTGTTGGCTATTTCATTTTTGTCTAGAATGCTTTGTGTTATGTCGTTAGGATTAGCTTAGCTCCGTTTTGAACCACGCCCTCGATTTGGTGGTATTCCGCGCTTCCCTTCAGTACCAGCCCGTGTCATTCAGGTACGCTAGGATGGCATTCACTGTCTGCCTTCCCACTTCCCCTAGTGACCCGAGTTGGTGTGCTCCGAAGTGACGCGCTCTTATCTGGTTGAATGCCGGGCAGTGACACAGTAGGTGCTCCGGTGTCTCCTGCTCGTCCGGTTCGTTGCAGCTTCTGCAGTGTAGGTTGTAGGGTAGGCTCATCTTACAGGCGTGCGTGCCTATTGGCCAGTGGCCGGTGATGGCTGCCGTTATCCTCCTAATATCCGATTTACTTTTGGAGACCAGATCCGCTGTTCTTCTCCTGTTGAATTCAGGCCAGCATAGTTTCGATCTTCTGTGCTCAGCTTTCAACGACCATTCCTTGCTGGCGAATGATTTGAAGTGGTCGTGAATTTCAGCTTGCACCGTGTTCAGAGATACTTGGATATCTGTTGTTAGTGTGATTTCTTCTGACCCTTTCCTGGCCAGTTCATCGGCTTTTTCGTTGCCGGGGATGTCATTATGTCCGGGTACCCAGGTTATCTGTACCCTGTTGTTTTCCGCTAGTCTGTTTAGTGCCTCCTTGCATTTGGCCACTAATGTAGATGTGGTCTTGGCTGTTGCGAGAGATTTGATGGCCGCTTGGCTATCCGAGTATATCCTTACCTTGGTATTCCGGAGGTCTCGGTCCAATGAAAGTTCAGCTGCTTTCAATATCCCGAGAACCTCCGCCTGGAACACTGTTGCTGACCCTGGGAGGTGGAAGGACTCTTCTATCCCCCAGGTTTCGGCAAAGATTCCGGCCCCTACCCCGCCGCTCATTTTTGAACCGTCGTTGTAGAGTGAGTGTAGACTCCATCCATGAGTGTAGACTCCATGCCTTCATCCCAAAGTGCCGGTCTTCAGCAGCTGTTGCAATATCCAATTTTGATCAGACTGCTGCAAGATTTTCCTATCAACTCCAAGTCCGAGTCTCCGACATCACGGCAACTTGGAAGTTTTTACATTTGTCCATTTTTTTTCCAACGCCGTCTCCTCTTTCTCGCCGCCATCTTCCTTAGTCATTTTGGCGTACATCAACATCATAAACGGCCTATGTACATACATCAGTCCATTCCTACATACTTACATTTATTATTATTATTAAGAAATTAACACGTAATTAAAATTACGTGGAAATTTGTATTAGCTATAGCAGCTGAAGGCCTTAAGCTAGTTATATACATTTTTTGGTGTCATGTATGTACAAGAGAAGTTCTTAATTTAATATTGGTGACTATGAATTATTTGTTTAAATCTAAGTTATTTACATGAAGCGTTGATGTTTATGAAAATGAATGTTTACATTTATATTGTGTGGTAAAGTTTTGTATTTTTTAAGAATTGCAGTGTGTGGTGAATATTTTCAAATGAGGTAATTTCGTTTAATGTTTGTTTTAGAAGTTTCGCTCTCTCTTGCTGAAGAGCAGGACAGTCCAATAATATATGTTGTATTGTAATGTTGGTGTTGCAGGTTGTACAGATTGGTGGTGGAGTTTTATTAAGTATGTAGCTGTGGGTAAGATTCGTGTGTCCTAGTCTTATTCTTGGGAATTTGATTGAGTCTGCTCGTGAAATGTTTTTTGCTGGGGTACTGTCGTGGCTGATACTTTTATAATGGATTGAAGAGTTGTTGAGAATTGCATTTTTGAAGGTTTCGGTGTTTCGTTTGAGGTGTTCCAAAATGTCTGATGTGTTGAGGTTTTTTTGGGTAATCAGAGGGAAGTTATGTGCGTTTTTTGCTGTTTCGTCCGCGAATTCGTTTCCTGGGATCCCACAGTGTCCAGGGACCCATACAATTAAAATTTTGTTTCTCTTGTATTTGTTTAAAATATTTCTGATGGAGGTGGTATAATAGTTTTGGCTTTTTATATTTTCAATTTCTTGTATAGCTGAGAGGGAATCTGTGCAGATTGCAAATTTCCCTCGATGTTTGCCTGCGTAGTTGCATGCTGTCAGAATTGCTGATATTTCGGCTGTGTATGTGGAGGAGTATTGTGGGAGTATATGGTGGTTAATAATATTATTTTCCGTTGTTACGCTATATGAGACTCCGTTAGCTGACTTGGATCCATCTGTGTAGAGAAAACATCTGTCTGCTAGTGTATTTTTTAATTCCTTAAATTTTAGTTGGTATATTAAGGGTGTCGTTTTTGCTTTGGGTGTGTAGTGTGGTATTAATGCTTGCATTACTGCACATCCAGTGTGGGGTCTTTTACTTCCTGCATGTTACAGGTGATATGTAGATATTAAGTTTTTTAAATTGTTCTATTGTTTTGTGTAGTGAAGACGGAAGTTTTGGTATCCTTTTGGCTTTAATAATTTTGTTGTATATTTTTTCAATTGGAGAGAACTTGGAGTTGATTATGATTTTGATGTTTTTTTGCGTTGCATATGTGGTTCTATGTTCTATTGGCAGTATGTTAGCTTCGTGCATGAGGTTGTTTATTGGAGTGGTGCGGAAGGCATTGAAGGCGATTCTTATTGCTGAGTGGTAAATCGTTCTTAGTTTTCTCAGGGTTGATTTCGGTGCATTTCCATACAGGTGTAAGCCGTAGTCTATTTTTGACATAATAATTGATTTAGCCACATATATTATTGTGTTTGTGTTGCAGCAGAATTTTTTGTTAGATAGACACTTAATAACGTCTAGTCTTTTAGCTAGTCCTAGAGTGAGGTTTTCGATGTGTTCGTTCCATCTGTAGTTTTTGGCTATTGTTATACCGAGTATTTTAAGTGACGTAACATTTTGTAGAGGGGAGTCATTGGATTGCAGTGTGAAGTTGCATGTTCTTTTCCTACAAATGTGCAGGTGCTTACATTTGTTGGTTGAGAGGGATGCACCAGAGTAGTTGCACCATTGATTTATGTCGTTGAGTAATGCGTCTAAGTTGAGGTTGTTTTGTTTTTTTCCTAGATTGTAAATTAATGTGAAGTCGTCAGCATATGCGGTGAAATCCATTTTTTTGTGTGTAGTTAGTATTTTGTTTAATTTGTTATATGCTATTGCGAATAATATTACAGATAAGGGAGATCCTTGCGGTATACCGTTGTGTAGTGGTTGAGGGTTGGAGTAGGATTTGTTGGAAAGGACTGTTATTTTTCTATTGGTGAGGAAGTTTATTATGTAATTGGAGATCCTTGGGCCTATTTTCCAAGCTATGAGTTCGTCAATGATGCTGTGGATGCCTACTCTGTCAAACGCTTTGGCAAAATCAAGGGAAATAATAGACGTGTGATTGTTTTTTGATAGGGAACCAGTTATCTGATAATCAAGAATAGCTAGAGAATCAGAAACCGATTTACCCTTTCTGAATCCCATTTGCCGGTTATCCAGAAGCTTGTTATTTGAACCTAGCCACCATAGACGTTTTGCTATTATTTTATCTAGCACTTTAGATATGCATGGATTTAGTGAAATGGGTCGGTAGGAGTTGATGTTGGTTTTCTCCATATTTGGTTTGGGTATAGGTATAACACTGCTTAGTTTAAATTGTTGAGGTATGTATGAGCTCAGGATGTTGTTGAAAAGATTAAGTAGTCTTTTGTGTAGGCTTGAGGGTAAGTTTTGTAGCGGTCTCTATACGGTCTCGTCCTGGAGTTTTTCCTTTAAGTGTGTTTAGTGCAGCAATAAGTTCTATAAAAGATATGTCCTGTTCGATGCTAAGTGCTGTAGGTGATGGAACGTGTGTATTGGGGATTGGATGTGATTTCCTTTGTATGAAGGCTGCGTGGAAATTGCTGTCATCCGATGCGTTAGACCAATGGGTGCAGAGGGTGTTGGCTATTTCATTTTTGTCTAGAATGCTTTGTGTTATGTCGTTAGGATTAGTAAGGCAGTGAATGTGGTGTCTAGTTTTCAGGCCGCAGAAATGATTTATTTTTGTCCATATTTGTCCGATAGGCGAATTTGGGCTAATTTCGGCTGTGAAGCTTTCCATTGCGGACTTTTTTCTAATTTTGATTTCTCGTTTGAGTTTGGCGTTGGCTTTTTTGTAGGCTAATATGTTTACCATGATAGTGTTTCTGTTTAGATTTTTCCAAGCTATTTGTTTTTCATTTTTTAATTGTTGAAGGGTTTGGTCCCACCATGGAACGTTCCGCTGTCTTCTAGAATGGTGTGATTGGGGAATGGCTTCATTGGCAGATTGAATTATTATTCTTGTTATAATAGCGACTTCTTTATTTATATTGGAGCTTGGAAGCTTTTCTGTAGACAGCTTATCCGCAATTTTCTGGAATAGGGGCCAATTAGCTTTCTTTAGGTTAAACCTTGGTCTTTCGGTGGGATTGCTCATATTGCGTTCTTCGAATAGGTCTATGTGGATTGGGTAGTGGTCGCTGCCTGATAGAGAGCTATCGGTATACCATTTTGAGTTCAGGTTTAGGGGGGTTGATGCGATGGAAAGGTCTATGTGTGTGAATGTATGATGGGTGGTAAAGTGAGTTTCTGAGCCGTTGTTAAGTGTTACAAGCGAATATAGATTGATGAATTTAAATAATATGGTTCCTCTTATATTGTTGGTTTGCGAGCCCCAGCTCCTGTGCCAGCTATTAAAGTCTCCAGTTATTAGTAGGGGTGGTTGCAAGTTGTCGTATACATTTCGGAGGTTTTGTATTGTAAAATATTTGTTGGGAGGGATGTATGATGATGCTATGGTGAATTTTGATTTGAAATGGATTGTTACTGCTATTGTGTCAAAGTCAGGAGCGTTAATTTGAACATTTTGTTGTTGTAATGAGTTGTGGATGAGGAGAGCGACTCCTCCATATCGGTTTGTTGAGGTGTTTTCATGATATAATGTATAGTTGATTGGAATAGGAATATTTTGAGTAGAATGTAAGTGTGTTTCTTGTATGGATATTATTTTAGGGCCGTGTTTTTTAATAAGAATTGGCAGTTGGCTGTAGTTATTAATGTATCCGTTCATGTTCCACTGTATTACTTTAAGCATTTGATAGATTTGTTTTCTTTAATTAATTTAGTTTCGGTTGTTGATCGAGTTTGTTGAGTTAATTGTTTTCGTTTTTTGGATTAAAAACTATCGGAATCGCTGTTATTAATAGCCTTGGTTTTTGCTAGGTTTTTTGCTTTTGAATGGATATTTTTAGTTGGTTTGAGACTTGTTGCGAGGGTTTTGTGTTTTTCTTTGGTAAAAATTCGAAGTTTCAGTTCGTTTGTTTTATCGCTGGCAAGGTTAGAAGGTCGTGAGGTTGAAGTGGAGGGGGTGTCAAGATTCATGTATATGTCATCTGCGCTGTTAAGAGCAGTTAAAGCTTGGGAGGTTGGTGAAGAATTTGAGAGATGTGCTGATGGTGGGGTGTCTGTTAAGAGATCCTCGTATGATACAGGCCATTTTTGATTACGATGGGATGATTTATTTGGCGTGGATGTGAAGTTTTTGTTTGTTGTTGTTATATTGCTAATTTGATTTTTAGTGTAGATGCGAAGCTGTTGCTTAGTTGTTGATTGTGACGAGCGTGGTATAGTGTTAACGCTGTTTTGTGATCGACTTTCTCTGTAATTTTGATGGCTACCAATTCTTGTTGTTTTTTGAAGGTTGGGCAATTCCGGTCTACTGGGCTGTGTTTGGCATCAGATTCAAGAAGGTATTTGCAATTTATGCATGATTTTTCGTTCAAGCAAGACTCATTATCCTTAGTATGTGCTGTGGCTGAACAGTTTTTGCAAAGGTCCTCTTGGCTTTTGCAGACTGTTGTTGTGTGTCCGTAGCGTAGGCATTTTCTACATCTTAATGGCATTGGAATGTATGGGCGGACGCGAATCCTTTCATACCCGATGTCTAGGGATTCTGGGAGATTAAGTGAGGCAAAGGTAATTATAATGAGTCCGGTTTCTTTTAGGAGATTGTCTTGACGCTTTAAGATTTTACGTACTTCAGAAACGTTTTGTGATTGTAGTTCCTTTATTATTTCGGCTTCGTCTATGTTTCGTAAATCGTTGCAGTATATGACGCCTTTGGAAAAGTTTAGACTCTTATGCTCTGTAGCTTTTACTTCAATGTCTGTCATGTTTTTGAGTTTAAGTAATTTTGATGCTTGTAATTTGTTTTTTGTTTTTACGAGTAAATAACCAGCGCGAGTTTTTTTTGCATGATTCAACTGCTCCTCAACAAGCAAAGTCAATTGATTTTTTAATTAGGAACGGTGACACATTTTCAAATGATTTGTTATCGATTCTATTTATTACAATATATTTCGGTTCATCTGGGTTTTTTTGTAGATTGATGTTGTTAAAGTTTTTTGTATGTCTGGTGGCTTTTCCATTTTGTAATTATTTTTGGGCTTGCGCCCAAAAAGACTGGGGCTTACGCCCAAAAATTGGAAACGTAGAGAAGGTCACACTACCGAAAATTTGCAAATCCAAAATGAAAAAGGCAATGTTCTGGGTGAAGCAGCAAACAAAACCGCGTGAGAACACTCACACCTTGAGCAGAAACACTCTCACTCCGAATAAAACAGTTTTCGCTGATTAAAAAGCACAAAATCGTCCGCTATGTAACTTTTCACTGGGAGCTCCGAGAAAAACACATCCGACCGCATGGGCAAAACCATTGTGACCTGTACATACTTACATATTTTTTCCGACTCCGAGGGAATTCATACATTTTTCTACTTTTATCTACATTAAATACAGTCCACTGCAAATTTTCCTAACGCCCTTACAAATTCACATACCGTCTGGTACCTTTTCGCCATACAAATATTTATTCCGCAACTGCAAAAATAAAATAAAATAAAAAGTGCATTCCTCCGTACATATTTTTCGACTCCGCGGGAATTTATACATTTTTCTACATTTATCTACATTTATCTACGTTTAATACAGTCCACTGAAAATTTTTCTAACGCCCATACATACAAACTCACACATACCGTCCTGTACCTTTTCACCATTGTACAAATATTTATTCCGCAACTGCAAAAATAAAATATTAATATTTTGAAACAAAACCATCAACGCTGTTCATAATTGTCTGTGCATTCATACATGTACATATATATGTATATCCATTATCTCGCTTAGCATCAGCAGCGGCAGTGCAATTGTTGTTGGTTGCTGTGCTCTTGGTTTCGCCGGCTTGGTTTTTCTCCCAGCCATACATACACACACATACCATCCGAAGCATACAGTGGGCCGTGGGCATTGCCGGACGCGCAATATCAATCAAGAAAAAACAATAGAACACATTGGCGACATTTCATTACAGTCCGTTCCACCTGTGTCCGCCTGTGTGTTATTTTTTTCCCTCGTGTCCAGCTGCTGCCGTTACATACACATACATTCATATAAAACCGTTGCATTTGCCTGCACAGTGTCCCAGCAGTCAATTTTTTGAAACAAAAATTAAAAGCTCAACAACAACTGAAAGAATCCAAATAAAAAATGGGAAAGGGTCTCATTCCTTATCTTTTAGGGAAATTCTACGCGACCGCTAGTATCTTTAAGGGATGAACCCACGCGGAGTTCTTTGTATACTCCCAGATATTTATATCTCACGCTCAAGCGTTGTTTATATAGGCAGACAAAATTACATTGCTGCAGCGGTTCAATAGTTGTACATAGATGTTTAAATTCTTCTAAATTCATGTTCGTCAGAACATTCGGCCAAGGGCCAGCAAAAGTAGAGGTAAATTTAAATTAGTAACATTATATAGTAAAAATAGTGGACTGGATCTTTATTTTCCTCGCAAAATATATAATTAATACAATTATGATAATAATTGCTGTTTATGTAGGGGGGTGGCGAGGATCCTCCGCTAAAGGATTCCAGAAAATATAAAGTGTATATATCCCGCGAAGTAAAAGACGTAGAAAATATTCGGGGGTCGAGAGTCGACACTGGCATGGAGCGCCCGTAGTGTGGTTTATTGAACATGCATTGGGTTACTAATCTAAGCTTAAACATAGAGCCGTGCTCCCGCCCGCTATACTCCGCTAAAGCGAGAGCAGGAGATCGGCGGCGGCCGACTGCTGGATCGGATTTATCCCGAGCTCGGGGAGCAGGAGCGTCAGAGGGCGATGCGCGGATGCGCTTGGCCAGGGAGCGGCGGAAGAGTGCAGTGGCCGAAGATGTGGAGGAGAGCATCGAGGGCGATCGCTGCCAAGACAGGTGCCGAGGAGCGGCGGAATAGTGTCGCGAAACGGCCGGAGATTGCAGCGAAGCGGAGTGCGGGCGAGCGTCGGCACGCCCGACGAACTATGCGCGGAAGCCCGAAATACGGGAGCGCAAGAGCGGCTGAGCTTTCGGAAGCTCGGTGGCCAGAGGGGGTACAATGGGCCCCTCACGTAAACATTCCGGCCCCCCTTGCAATCACTCGGATTGCAACATTGCCGTTCTTCTTATGGCTGGTGGCAGGATCCGGAGCGGCTTCAGCTGCCGTGATCGGTGCGCATCTTAGGGCGTTGAGCCGACGAAGCTGATCGGCATGAAGCGTATGCGTTGACCTCTCTGTAGCGGATGGATTCCGTGCAGACTCGGCTTCGGTAGGACTAAGTACCTCGAGAACGTCTGCTTTTCGGCGAAATGTTGATGACGAATTCCGTTCAGACTCGGCTACGGTAGGACTAGGTACCTCGGGTACGTCTGCTTGTAGAAGAACGTGCGTTGCCGGAACGTGATGACGTTGGATCTGGGCTGGGTGAAGAGTAATGCGTGAGAGATGGTTCGTATGTTGCAGGTTAGAAGTAGGAGGTGCTCGCTGCTGCGAGTGGGGCGCGAGCTCTGGACGCACTGGATGCAGGAGCGTATGATGGTGCTGATTGCACGTCTTGCATCGGTCCCCCTTGAGGCAGGTTCCCTCGGAATGTTCGTGGGCCAAACAGTTAGAACAGTAGCGGTGGACAATAACCGCGCGGAGCCTCTTTTCAGCACTCAGCTTGAGGAACTGTTGGCATTTTCGAAGGGGGTGGATACCGTTGCAGACTCGACAACGGTAGGAGTGAGTGATTTTGTCACGCCTGCCTCTTAAGGCGGCCGCACTGTGAGTGGCAAGGAGTGTGTCCAACGGACCTTTGGATGCACAGGAAACTCTCGTGGAAAATACTCGGACATTTGAGTGGTCGTTGGAAACTGCAGCGCCTTGCGCAAGGGGCGCAGGTCGTGGACTAGACGGAGCAGAGGGTCTTAGATCGGTCGCAACCGGACTGTCGCGGTGTAGAAGAGTGTGATGCCGGACGTGGCACGAGATGGAGTTATGGGCACTGGTACAGTACCGGTATTGGTGGCCTCGATCCAAACAATTTAAGCAGAGTTGCTTTCTTCGGACGAAATTTGAGCGATCATCAACACTCATCGTTAGGAAACGGGGACATGTACGCAGGGGGTGAGTTCCCAGGGCGCACAGGTCACACCCTCTGGGAGTCGGAGCCATCCTGGATTCGTTGGAGTTGAATATGTGCGCGGGTGGGGTGACAATTGTCGGTCTTGGCGGAAAATGCCCAGAGTCGCTAGGCCTGACGTCGTCGATGGCCTCCAGTGTACGATAGCGCTCTGTCAGAAACGCATCTAACTTATTCCAGGTTGGAATTTCAGATTTGTTCTGGACCGACTGTTCCCAGAGAGAAAGAGTGAGATTTGGAAGCTTGGAAGAAATCATATACACAAGGATACAGTCCCATGCCTCGACTTGAATGGATGACATCTTCAAGGATGTTAGGCAACTTTGGATGGTGCCTTGCAGCTCTTTTAAAGCGGCCCCGGATTCTTGGGGAATCGCCTGAATATTAAGAAGAATCTTCAGCTGACTGTTTACTAAAATTCGCCTATTTTCGAAGCGGTCCGTAAGGCTTTGACACGCGGAAATAAACCCCTCATTGGTCAGCGGTGCCTTGGAAACAATGGCGCGCGCATCGCCACTCGTTTTTGAAAGAAGGTGGAACAACCTTTCCACTGGCGTAAGTCTCGAATTGTTGATGTAGACTGCCGTGAAAAGATCCCTAAACGTGGGCCACCGAAGGTAATCTCCTGTGAAGACCTCTATGTCCACAGGTGGCAAGTGACATCCAGTATAGGTGGATGGTTGGAGAGTTGCTGAAACCTGAGCGGACTGGATGGCGGCTTTTTCTATGACTTCCTGAAGATGGGCAACACACCTCGAAAAGACGGAGTAACAGTAACTGTATTTTGATTCCAGCACTGTTGAGATGGCTGGATCCTCGGCGGACACGGAAAGAAGGTCCAAACAGCTCTCATAGCCCTTCTTCACATCTTCCCATAAGGCCCGGATTTCGTCCAGATGGACTCGGCACATGTAAGGGGAAAATTCTTCAGTTTCAGAGGCGCCCGGAGTACGTATGTCAGCTTCGAAGTGACTAACTCGGTCCGTTGTGGCAATGAATTTCCTCACGGCAATATCCATGGCGGACGGAGCCATTTTTGTGGGAGACCGAGTAAGTTTTGACGATGGACCTGGGCTAATATTCCCTGAATTGTCGCTCTTGGCCTTAGGAATGGCCGCAGCGGGCTTTGGCTTGAGATGAGACGGGCGCGGAGATGCGGTTTGGGACCTGTCCAGGCGGATTGATGGGACCGTACGTGGCTTCTTGTCGTCTATGGGCATAGCCGGACTCGGGTAGATCAATTGATCGGAATCGTCCACAGACTCAAAGGGGACTCAAATCTAAATTTGAGAACTGTAGAAATTTGAGAAGCCAACAGGTTGTCCGAAAAAGGATGAATTGAACCCAGAACTAATTGATTCGAAAGGTGGCGTCCGAAATTATTTAAAATATTGCCACTGACACGAAAAAATGGAAAAATGGCCAGAAAAGGGATACGTTGAGTTGCCCTGTATACTTTACGTAGAGTAATTGGTTAAAAATCGATCAGTCAAAAATATAGAAAACTGCGAAAAAATACCCAAAAAGATACAGAGGTCGGATTATGCCTTAGGCGGATTGAGAAGCAGAATTGGGAACAAGAATGTAGACAGGAAAGTCTGAGCTCTTGATGTTTTAGGAACCCAATATGTAAATATAAATGGATATATATATTTGGTATGTGTATATTGCGTGGCTTGGACGTGGAGTTTGGTTGTTAAAAAATGTTGACTCAGAAAAATAATAATTAAGAGAATTATTGGCCGTAAATAATTAATTATTTTCGATCGTATTTATTACGAAGGCGGAAAGGTAAAATTGAAACCCTTGGCTTTGGTTCGGCCAAAAAGCTCACTGCTATAGCGTCGGCAAAGCAGTGCACGCGTGAGGGACGCAAGAGGGGAACAAACAGCAACAACAATAACGCGGCCGCTGCAGCGATTAAGTCGTTAATTTTGCAAAATAGTGTGGATCTGTAAAGATGTTTCGTTTTTTAATATTTGTTGTATTGTCTCGGCTTTAATTTGTATTTATGTAGGTATGTATATTAGTTTTGATGCAGACGTAGTTTCTGGGATCGGAGGCAGAAAATATATATATATATATATATATATGTATGTATAAAATATGTTGGGCATGCAAGCGAATACGGATAATGTATGTACATATGTGTAGGGCACAGGTTGGCACAGTGGAGCGTCGAGAAGTGGACTGTATATTTAAAATGAAAGGATAGAAAAACTATGTGGCGAAAATTGGCACGCACAAGAATAAAGAAACAAATATCGCGACAACGGCGGACTGTTCGGCGAACAGGGAGATTCCCGAAACAGTGCACACCGGTTGGCCAATATTTATTATGCCTTTCTCACTACACAATTTAAATTTTCACTTGTTAATTTGCGCGGAGTTGCGCCGAAATATGAAAAATATGTCGCTTGTGATGCTGAGAATGCATACACATATATGTACATATGCCTCGACCGTTGGCAAGTTGTTGTACAACGAGAACGAAAAGAAAAACGGCGAGGAATACGGCGACACAAAGCGGAGACGAATGGAAAATTTCGGCGGACTAGGAGCACTATAAATTTCGGCGGACTAGGAGCACTATTAACTTCGGCGGACTAGGAGCACTATTAACTTCGGCGGACTAGGAATTTTCTCGCTGTCGAAAACTCTCGGATGTGGAGTGGACACAGAAAAAATAAACGATCTTACAGCAGTGTGAACTAAATTTAATGTTCGGACCACTGCTGAAGATCGGCAGCGAGAAGGAGACGAAAAGACCTTGTACTTATCTTTAGCAGCGGCACCACCAGAGCTGCTGGTGAAAAAAGGATTCCAGGACGATATCCTTATCCGGCTCGAAGGACCATGTTTATGTAGGGGGGTGGCGAGGATCCTCCGCTAAAGGATTCCAGAAAATATAAAGTGTATATATCCGGCGAAGTAGAAGACATAGAAAATAGTCGGGGGTCGAGAGTCGACACTGGCATGGAGCGCCCGTAGTGTGGTTTATTGAACATGCATTGGGCTACTAATCTAAGCTTAAACATAGAGCCGTGCTCCCGCCCGCTATACTCCGCTAAAGCGAGAGCGGGAGATCGGCGGCGGCCGACTGCTGGATCGGATTTATCCCGAGCTCGGGGAGCAGGAGCGTCAGAGGGCGATGCGCGGATGCGCTTGGCCAGTTAGCGGCGGAAGAGTGCAGTGGCCGAAGATGTGGAGGAGAGCATCGAGGGCGATCGCTGCCAAGACAGGTGCCGAGGAGCGTCGGAATAGTGTCGCGAAACGGCCGGAGATTGCAGCGAAGCGGAGTGCGGTCGAGCGTCGGCACGCCCGACGAACTATGCACGGAAGCCCGAAATACGGGAGCGCAAGAGCGGCTGAGCTTTCGGAAGCTCGGTGGCCAGAGGGGGTACAATGTGCCCCTCACGTAAACAATTGCCAATATCAGAGATGTATGGCCAGTAATGTGATGAAAATCCAATTCATGTAATTTTAGCTGTGTTTTTAAATCTTGTATTTCATTTAACAAGGTTTTAATTTCCACTGTGTGGTTTATCAAGCTTCGTTACCATTACTATAGGTGAAGACCAAGCACTTTGTGACTCTTCTATCGCACCCAATTGCAAAATTATATTTCCGTATATATGGCTTTTTCCACGGCTGATGATACCGGGAAATGACGTTGTTTTATGGGTTTTGCATTGCCCACGTTAATAGAATTAGTGATTAAGCTGGTTTTACCCAGGCCTTCTTGTGTGAATGATGGAAAGCAATTGATCACGATCGATAGTTTTGCTCTCTGAGCGTTAGATAACACATAAGTATCATCCACACTAATGTCACTCGACTTCTCTTCAGAAACTGATACCTCTTCTATCGATAGGCTTTTGGGAAGAAGGTCATACTGCCTCCAGAAATCTATTCCCAAGTATAAGTCGTGCTTTAGAGATGGCACTATATAAAGAGGTAAGTATTTCTTAACATTTGCATATTCTATCTCGACTTTGATTCGTCCTGCTATTCGCTGAGGACTTCCGTCGGCTGTGACAACATTCCTATCAAAAGATTTGAATGTCGAGTTGCCTCTCGCCAGCCCGGATGCTAAACCGCCTCCTATAACACTTATAGATGCTCCTGAATCGAGCAAGCCATGGTGCGACCCATTAGACGAACTGGAATAAAAGGTCGAGGATCTTTTTTTTTTTTTTTTTTTTTTTTGCGCGCGAGTCCCACGCCCACCTCCCGCCCAACCGACCGAGGGGCGCAGCCGTGTGACGTACGGCTCGATCGCGTTCTAGATAGACGCGAGAGAAGGAAAATATAGGAAAGAACGAGGAAAGTTAGGTTTAGGTTCATGCAACATTACGAGCTAATTCTACTAGCAATACAGTTTTAAGACGAGGGAGGCTCTCAGGTCCCTCTATAAAGGTAAAAAGTCGGTTGTAATCGGCACATAAGACCCTGAAAGGTTCATGTGCCTCAAACTCCCTCCTACAGTGATTTATTGCTAAGGGGATAAAGGTTCTAGATGTTAGTCGAGGAACGTGAAAGTTAAGCTGTCCTAGCAGGGAGGGGCTCTCTACGTCACCGTGAATTAGCTTGTGTAGAAAAACGACACCAAGCATAGTTCTACGGTTTGCTAGGGAAGGTAGGTTAATTAATAGAAGTCTACTAGAATAAGACGGTAATCTTAGGTTGGCATCCCAGGGTAAGCCACGTAGGGCGAAAAGCAGAAAATTTTTTTGAACAGATTCAATGTGGGCAATATGAACTCCAAATTGAGGACTCCAAACGCAAGAACCATATTCCAAAATAGGACGGACTAATGAAGTGAAAAGAGTCTTAGTTACGTAAGGGGAATCGAATTCTTTCGACCACCTTTTAATAAATCCAAGCATACCTTTGGCCTTGTTAACCATGCAAGAAATATGTTCTGAAAACGAAAGCTTAGGCTCTGGCTATATGAGGATTGGCACAAATGTAATCTAGGCCAAATTTACAACGCTTTACGCTTTGCCAAAAGGTTTTTATGCGCTTTGGACTACGAGTTTTGCGCTTCTGTAAGGCCGGTAAATAATTAATCTTACGTACGTCTCCTATTTCTCCTAATTTAGGAATTTTTCGATGAAGCAGGGAAATATTTTTACTAGCTGCTACATCTAAAGAAGTGGGGTTATCAACTTTATGCGATATCCCAGTTAATCCGTCGTTGTCGACTGATTTCTTAAGGCACTCGAAGGCTTCGGTTTGTACAGCAACCTCGACGTGCCGACTTTGGAGTTTTTTGCGCATTTAGCACAACTTTGTTTATACGTATTAGGTACTCCACAACCATAACAAAAGACTTTCCGTTCGGATAAGCAGTCCTGGTATCTGTGGCCTTCTTCCCTACAGTTCCAGCATACTAGAGAGAATGCGTCATTCCCTAGTTCTGTCTCAGCCTCCAAATCATTTTGCTCTTCTAACTCCTGGGCTATCTCTGCGATCTCACGCCTAAACGGACTGGACTTTGCATATCCATGAGTCTTCTTCACTTCATCTAAGAAAAACTCGCGTCTTCTGCAAGTTTCTCTTAGCTCTGACACGGTGTGAATCTCGACGTTGAGAATCTCATGCCTGATCTCGGGACGTAAGTTATTCATTAAGACACGAACAAGCTTACGAGCGGACCAAAGAACTTTCAATTGATCAACCAATGCGAATGATGTATGCGAAGGCGGATTAGGTCTTATTTTTCCATTCGAATTCGTATTGGGTGGAGTAACGACCAATCGTTGTAAACTTTCCTCTACTGAACTCTGAACTAACCCTACCAATCTCTCTGACAGAGTCGTGGGCAATCTCCGCTCCATATGCAGCCAACTACTCGGGTCATCACGGTTTGGTTGGTTTGCATCCGTATCTTCATATGTGGTACTTTTTCTACGTCGATTCTGATGGTCCTGATGGTTCTATCGAAACATCCTCCAAAATCAAACCCTTAGACGCGTTTGCGGACCAATAAGCCTGCAAGGCACAAATGACTCTCAATACACTTCTTGTGAAACTCATGTTGGCATGACGTCACGTACACGTCTGCACCAACTCTTATTTCGGTTTCGCACACCGGGCAAAACGGCGCCAAGGTACCGACAGGAGATCGAATCATCTCGAATAAGAAAAATAAGATAACGATAAACGTAAAGCGATAAAGATATTCGGTAGCCTTAGCGAAAAAGATAAACTCAAAATACTCAAAAGATACTGATTGAACTCTGTGTTAGAGGTGGAGAACAATCGATGGCACTATCGGCACTATCGATAGTTTGACACTATCGAGCCACAATCGATGGGAACAAAAACCATCGATTTTTTTCGATAGTGCCATCGATAGTGATCTAGTGTTCTTTTCGTGTCGTAAAGTAATTTAAAAGGAAAATTCAACCGAAAGATATGGAGCGTTTTGTGAAAAAGGTATTTTTAGTGTATTAATCATTAGTAATTAGATCAATAGTGTGTTTAATTGAAGGTAAACGTTGGATGTCCCCTGCACTTAGTGAAGACAAGCAAGACTGCAGCAGTTCAGACACGGAAATGAACCAGCTAGGCAGAGAATTAAAAAAGTAACATTTCAAGAGTATGGGAATATTTCCAAAGATCGGAAGACAAAAACTGGCAAAATGTCTTGACTGCGGTAAGGAATATAAAACAAGCGGAAATACTTCAATTTGCACGACCATCTTAAGCGGTTTCATCCTGGCTTGGGAAGCAACAAACCAGACACAAGCACATCCATTCTACTCTCTGATAGCGACAATACGGCATCTACAAGCAGCAGCTTTAAGTCCTGTACGCACTCTGACTTCAAGAAAGCCGCTTTGTACGAGTCGAATTCTCAACGGAAAACCGATATTGACAATGCTTTAACTGAACTGATTGCAAGGGATATACAACCATTTAACGCACGAGCGGATGCGATTTTGATTAAAAGACATTATCTTGAAAGAACGATAGCCTCACAGGATTTGGATCCTTTGCTGTGGATAAAGGTTTGCCTAAATAGCAAGGCTATTATTATTTATTAATAAATGTTACTTTTTATTCCAGGTAAATCAATGCGATTTTCCCAGTATAAAAACATGTTTTTTAAATACATGTGCATTCCAGCAACTTCCGTGGAATCGGAAAGAGTCTTCAGCAAGGCTGGTCAAATTGTCTCAGAGAGGCGAACCCGTCTTAAAGAAGAAAACGTAAACATTTTATTATTTTTAAACAAAAACTCTTGGATCAAATAAACAATTATTCTGCGATGCGAAACCGTCCCAAAAGGGAAAACGTAAACATTCTCTGATTTTTAATCCAAATCTTTATATTTTTTTATTTAAGGAAATAACAATTTATTTGGGTCGATACTATTGACGACTATCGAAGTACTATCGACGACAATCGATTGTTAAAAATTTACTATCGTCAAATATCGATTGTGCCGACTATCGATTGTTCTCCACCTCTACTCTGTGTTAGATATTTGGCAAGTCGAAGGGTATTAATATAGTTTACCAAAATTTCCTTTATGGAAGTTAAAAGTAATAGGTTATAGAAAAATAGTAATATAGAGGAAAGTTATCTGCCGAATCGTTCCGGACAGAGTGCCATTCGTAAACAACTCAACCTTTTTTCCAAGGATTCTTCCTACAGATAAAAGAATGGGGGTAATCTGTTAAATTATTCCGGACAGAGTGTCGTTCGAAAAGAACTCAACTGTATTTCAAGAATAATTCCTACAGAAAATAGTAACATTCTCCAACTTCGATTGGATATGACCTTCTCGTAAAATATGTCTATATATTCCAAATCTTAGTTTTCGAATTCGATTTAGAAGTTTTTTGAACTTAGAGTAAGGTACTTTTGCTTGGGCCAGAGGAACAACCGAGGTTACTTTCGCTTCTGTTTTCCGCAAACAATTAACTACCCAACAATTTATTCGAAAAGAAAACGAATTTACACGCTGCATGTTTTGGTCTGGTCAATCCATATGAGTTCCAGAACCTTCACTGTTTACACGGTAAGATGAACTATTATTGGATATAGAGTATAGAAGGTAGGTAATAAAGATGTTCAACCTTTGGAATTTTTTTACAAATGAGTCTTAATGAGTGAAGACAGTATTCACTATGGCCAACACGTTGGGGCGCCACTTTTTTAATAAAATAATTGTTCAGGCCAAGGGCCACTGTACCCCCGCTGCTCTCAAAGCTTTCCTCTCTGCTCTGCCGCTGCAATGATCGGTCTCCGTCGCTAGGCGAACTTCGGGACTGCTCGCCGTTATGTAATGCAGGCGGGAGTTCGGGTTCTAATATGTAAGCTAGTTTTTAGTCTCAAAACTGAAGTAATAAAGTGAAGTGCTACTCGACGACTCTGTGTACGTTTATTTCGACATTTTTATTTCGACTGCGTCGAGACGCCACCACCATCGGACTTCTTTTTCTGGACTTATTTTTCTCCTGAAGGAAGCCACCCCCTACAAACATTGGTCCTCCGAGCCGGATCAGCCCATACACCAGCAGCTCCGGTGATTTCTCCGTCAGGAAAAATAAGATAAGTACGAGACTCCATCCCTTCATCCCAAAGTGCCGGTCTTCAGCAGCTGTTCCAATATCCAATTTCGATCAGACTGCTGCAAGATTTTCCTATCAACTCCAAGTCCGAGTCTCCGACATCACGGCAACTTGGAAGTTTTTACATTTGTCCATTTTTTTTCCAACGCCGTCTCCTCTTTCTCGCCGCCATCTTCCTTAGTCATTTTGGCGTACATCAACATCATAAACGGCCTATGTACATACATCAGTCCATTCCTACATACTTACATATTTTTTCCGACTCCGAGGGAATTCATACATTTTTCTACTTTTATCTACATTAAATACAGTCCACTGCAAATTTTCCTAACGCCCTTACAAATTCACATACCGTCTGGTACCTTTTCGCCATACAAATATTTATTCCGCAACTGCAAAAATAAAATAAAATAAAAAGTGCATTCCTCCGTACATATTTTTCGACTCCGCGGAAATTTATACATTTTTCTACATTTATCTACATTTATCTACGTGTAATACAGTGGACTGTACAGTCCATTGTACAAATATTTATTCCGCAACTGCAAAAATAAAATATTAAAATTTTGAAACAAAACCCTCATCGCTGTTCATAATTGTCATGTACATATATATGTATGTATATCCATTATCTCGCTTAGCATCAGCAGCGGCAGTGCAATTGTTGTTGGTTGCTGTGCTCTTGGTTTCGCCGGCTTGGTTTTTCGCCCAGCCATACATACACACACATACCATCCGAAGCATACAGTGGGCCGTGGGCATTGCCGGACGGGCAATATCAATCAAGAAAAAACAATAGAACACATTGCCGACATTTCATTACAGTCCGTTCCACCTGTGTCCGCCTGTGTGTCGTGTCCAGCTGCTGCCGTTACATACACATACATTCTTATAAAACCGTTCCATTTGCCTGCACAGTGTCCCAGCAGTCAATTTTTTGAAACAAAAATTAGAAGCTCAACAACAACTGAAAGAATCCAAATAAAAAAGGGGAAAGGGTCTTATTCCTTATCTTTTAGGGAAATGCTACGCGACCGCTAGTATCTTTAAGGGATGAACCCACGCGGAGTTCTTTGTATACTCCCAGATATTTATATCTCACGCTCAAGCGTTGTTTATATATCAGACAAAATTACATTGCTGCAGCGGTTCAATAGTTGTACATAGATGTTTAAATTCTTATAAATTCATGTTCGTCTGAACATTCTGCCAAGGGCCAGCAAAAGTAGAGGTAAATTTAAATTAGTAACATTATAAAAATAGTGGACTGGATCTTTATTTTCCTCGCAAAATATATATATATATATATTTTTTTTTTTATGCTTTGCTTTTATTTATTGAATCTTCTCATTTATGAGACTAACAATAAGTTTATCAAATCTTATACTATAACCTAACTAGGAGTCATGAAGACTGAGACAGTGGCCCTGACAATTTATGGCTGGGTTGGAAGGTCTGTACGTTGCAGGCGGGTTAGGCTGGAGACCCGAGTCAAGACCCTTGCTAGAGGATTTGGGTGGACAGAGAGTTTTTCATTGTAGGACGCTTTTTGCCTGTCTATTTCATCTTTTACTGCGAGAATGCCGAGGTCCTTGTGGATGTTTTGGTTACGAATATACCATGGTGCCCCAGTGATAGTTCGCAGGATCTTTGATTGGGCTCGCTGTATGATGTCTATGTTGGTTCTGCTCGCGTTCCCCCACAGCTGGGAGCCATACGTCAAGATTGGCCTAAGAGTGGAGTTGTAGAGCAGGACCTTGTAGTCCAGACACAAGGGCGATCGTGAGTTTATAATCCAGTGGAGGCTGCTGGCTTTCAGTTTTAGGTGCAGTTTCTTGCATTCGATATGTCTACGCCATGTTAGACGTCTGTCGAGGTGGATGCCGAGATATGTTACTTCATTAACTTGGGGGATCTGCGTGCTATTCATGCAGAGCGGAGGGCAAGTTTGTCTGTTTAGGGTAAACGTTATGTGTTTACACTTTTGTTCGTTTATTTTAATACGCCAGTCAGATAGCCACTTCTCGACTACCACGAGGTGGTTGGCGAGTTGGGTTGTTGCACGGACTGGGCATCTGGAGCGGCTGTCGCAGTGTCGTCGGCGAAGGTGGATGTTGTTAGTCGGTCACTCGTGGGAATATCTGCTGTGTAGAGGACGAATAAAGTTGGCCCAAGTGCGCTACCTTGTGGGACCCCAGCTTCGATAGTGTAGATGTCGGAAATTGTTGTGTTACATCTTACTGCGAAGGCTCTATTGTAGGGGTAGGATTAAAGGAGTTTACGAGTGTACCCGGGCAAGTGTGTTTTAATTTTATGCATGAGACCTTTGAGCCAGACGCGGTCGAATGCTTGAGATACGTCGAGGAATATCGCGCTTCAATATTCCCTATGTTCGAAGGCTGTGCGAATCTCTGACGTTATTCTGTTTACTTGCTCTATAGTTCCGTGTTTTTCTCTGAAGCCAAATTGATGGGCTGGGATAATGTTGTGGGATCCCATATATGGTATTATGCGCGTTAGAAGGCATTTTTCGAATAATTTGGACAGGCATGATAATAAACTTATTGGTCTGTAAGATGACGGAATCGTGTGATCTTTTCCGGTCTTCGGTATCATTATAATAATTGATTTTTTCCATTTCCTTGGATAGTAGCCGAGACTTATGATTCCATTGAAGAGTTTACAGATGACCTCAATAGCACAGTACGGAAGTTCCATAATCATTTTTGTAGTTATTAGGTCACCGCCTGGAGCCTTTTTTGGTTTTAGCTCCCTGATGACTTTTGTGATCTCGTTCGGCTGAAATGTAGTTGGCGTGGATTCAGTTTCGAGGTGGATTTGCGGAGGAACATAATCATTAGCTGCGGGGTTCGGCTGGAAGATGCCTCTGAGATGTAAGGCAAATGATTCGGCTCTATCTTTGTCGCTGCGGGCCCAGCACCCTGAAGAATTCCTTATAGGGGTGACGGTTTAAATTGGAGAGCTTAGATTTGGGTGAGCCCTCCACAAGGGCTGCTTTGTACTAGTTGGCGAGAGTTTTCCAATATATTTAAGTTGTTCATTTTCAGCTTCTTGCTTCAGGGCCCGGTTTAGATTGCGGGTGGCTTCAGTAAGACGTTGCTTTGAGCATGGCGATCTGCTGGTTTGCCACGCTCGTCGCAGACGCCTCTTTTCCTGAACCAGCTGTTCGATTTTCCGGTTGGTTTTGAATTTCTTAAATTCCCCATCTTTCCGTATAGGGGTTGAGATCCTGGCTGCTGTGACGAGTACCTCTTCCAGGGCTGAGGTGGAGCAGTCGATGTCCGCTTCGATATTTAGTTGGGGAGTTAGCTCAATGTGGGAACTCACATACTTTCTGTATTTCATCCAGTTAGTGTTGTGCGACGTCAGCCTGTAGGGGTGGTCCGCAATTTCTGGGCTTTGAAGAAGGCTTATCAACAAACGCGAGTGGTCAGATGAGAGATCCGGTAGTGCTATGGCGCTTATTAGATTGCGTGGGATGTTTTTTTTTCACCGCGAAATCAATTAGATCTGGGATCTTTCTTGGGTCTGCAGGCCAATATGTGGGGCTACCAGGAGAAACGTAGTCCAGTTTATTGCTCACCTTTATAAGTGCATTATACAGTTGCCTTCCCTTGGGAGTCACGAGGCGTGATCCCCAGTGCGTGTGTTTGGCGATGTAGTCTCCTGCGGCTATGAAGCGATCCCCCAGAGTGTTGTAGAAGTCCATGAATTGACCTTCAGAGATATTAAATCGAGGTGGGCAGTAGACAGCGGCTATGCAAAGGTTGCCGTTTCCCGAGTTCACTTTTATGGACGTGGCTTGCAGGTAATTTGTTGCAAACCTTTGATGAAAGTGGTGTTTGATGCGTTTTCTGATTAAGATGCCCGTTCCGCCGTGTGCCTTGCCATCCGGATGATCTGTGCGGTAAAAGGTATAACCTCTTATATGGAAGTTATATCTCCCTGTGAGGTGCGTTTCAACCAGCAGCATGGCGTCAATGTGATTTACGTTTAGGAATTGAGTTATTTCAAGTTTATGCCGTGAAATGCCGTTGGCATTCCACATGGATATACGTAGGTTAGTCATTTATTTTTTATACTGTTGTGCTACAAGCAACTGAATTACCATGTTCTGGTTCTGAACAAGGGTTTGCATGGTTGTTTTCATGAATGACATAAGTTCCATCATACTTTGATGCATGGTGAACATCATAGATTCCAATTTGCTTTGCGGCTGCCCTGGAACCTGCTGAGCATTTTCTGAGTGAGGCTGGGGTGGATTTTCCATGCCTGTTCTTATTGCTTCGGCGTAGGAGATTCCCTTGGTTGTATTTAGCTGCCCAAATGATGATCTGGCTGCCTTGGCGAAAAATACGTCTGGCGTACTTTTTGAGTTGTAATACACATTTTGTGTATGTTGTTGGTGCGTAGCTGTCGCTCGTCGCATGCGACTCTTCAGCTCCTTGTAGACCGCACAGCCTCTGTAGTTTGCCGTATGGTTTCCTCCACAGTTTCCACATTTTTTCATTTGGGGGTCTTCTTTGTTTGCGGGGCAGTTTACGGAGTTGTGGAAGTCTCCGCAGACTACGCAGACCGTCCGAAGTGTGCAGTATGTCTTGGTGTGTCCATACTCTTGGCAGTTTGTGCATTGAACAGGGCCGTTGCGTTTGTGGGGTTCTTCCACGGTGATTCTTCGATGCAGTAAGAGCTGCAGCTTGTAGATCGGGTGCACTTCGTTTTTCTTTAAGGCTTTGCTATCTGGTTCAAGCTCGATCTTGAAAAGTGGTTGTGGTTTTTTGTTTCTGTTAACAATATTGCTAACATTTTTGGCGCAGAAGCCCCTGGCCTTAAGGGCTTCTTGAATTTCAGAGGGGGTGACGTCAGGTTCTATACCTTTTAGCACAATTTGCAGTCCCTTGCTGCTTTTTAGTTGATAGGTGTAAAAGTTCTTTTTTGTGTCTTCCAGGTACTTAGACACAGCTCGGAAGTGTTCTTCGGACTTCGTTTGAACCTTTGTTTCGTGTATGTTCCCTTTAATAAGCGGAACAACATGGAAATTCTCGTCCCCGACCAGCGCAATAATTTTGTTGACCAGGGCACTTGAACTTTTTTCTCTTATGTAAATAGGTGGGGGCTTAGGTTTCCTTTGGGTCTCCTGCCCCAACTCTGGTTGGTTGTTGTCCGCCTCTCCTAAGATGGAGAAACGGTTTTCATTGGAGCTCCTCGTTTGGTCGGTGCTTTTGTTGGTTCGGTTGATCTTTGGTTTGTTACCAACCGTGTTGAGTGGACTAAGCTTGCGCTTAATCTGGATGTAGCGGTCCATACCGGTCTGTATAGCCGGGACCGCTTGTTGCTTATCGAAGCTAACTGTTTTTGTTGCCATTTTATTTTGTTGTGCAGCCGTTGGGACCGAACTCGCAATATTGGTAGTTGGTTTAATTATTGGTGGTGATTTTGCTGCGACTGCAGTAATTGTAGCACTGCTTGTTGTTGGAGCTTCATTCAGCGAAGCCGGCGGTGGTGGGGATTGGCATTGGTAACTCCAAGATGCGGAAGTTGGGGTGAGTAGAGAGGGTGAGCAAGAGCTGGCTCTCTTGCTGTCGACTGTCAGTAGAGTCAAGTTGCTCTTTGTCGACTTCTGATTTTGATCTATATCGCGAGTTGAGAAATAAGAGTAGCAAGCATTTCTTGGGTTGACGGAGCTTCTACGCTCATTCTTTTGATCGCTGCTCATTTTTCGAGATTGTTATGCGTGGCACTTATTTGTTTAAATTAAATAAGCACTTGTATTAATCATAACACTAGTTATGATTATATTTTTCTTTGTTTTTTAATTGTTAGCGTCTTTTCGCACTGTTTGGACTGATCCAGTATAATATTCTTTAAGTTTCCACTATTTCATCCACTATTTTAAATTGTTTTCCCGGAGCTCGCGCGAGACCACGTCCGCTCTATGCGGGAGTTGAACGTTGAATCAAAATATATAATTAATAATTAATAATAATTGCCAATATCAGAGATGTATGGCCAGTAATGTGATGAAAATCCAATTCATGTAATTTTAGCTGTGTTTTTAAACCTTTTATTTCATTTAACAAGTTATTAATTTCCACTGTGTGGTTTATCAGGCTTCGTTACCATTACTATAGGTGAAGACCAAGCACTTTGTGACTCTTCTATCGCACCCAATTGCAAAATTCTATTTCCGTATACATGGCTTTTTCCACGGCTGATGATACCGGGAAATGACGTTGTTTTATGGGTTTTGCATTGCCCACGTTAATAGAATTAGTGATTAAGCTGGTTTTACCCAGGCCTTCTTGTGTGAATGACGGAAAGCAATTGATCACGATCGATAGTTTTGCTCTCTGAGCGTTAGATAACACATAAGTATCATCCACACTAATGTCACTCGACTTCTCTTCAGAAACTGATACCTCTTCTATCGATAGGCTTTTGGGAAGAAGGTCATACTGCCTCCAGAAATCTATTCCCAAGTATAAGTCGTGCTTTAGAGATGGCACTATATAAAGAGGTAAGTATTTCTTAACATTTGCATATTCTATCTCGACTTTGATTCGTCCTGCTATTCGCTGAGGACTTCCGTCGGCTGTGACAACATTCCTATCAAAAGATTTGAATGTCGAGTTGCCTCTCGCCAGCCCGCATGCTAAACCGCCTCCTATAACACTTATAGATGCTCCTGAATCGAGCAAGCCATGGTGCGATCCATTAGACGAACTGGAATAAAAGGTCGAGGACCCCTGGCTATATGAAGATTGGCACAAATGTAATCTAAGCCAAATTTACAACGCTTTACGCTTTGCCAAAAGATTTTTATGCGCTTTGGACTACGAGTTTTGCGCTTCTGTAAGTCCGGTAAATAATTAACCTTACGTACGTCTCCTATTTCTCCTAATTTATGAATTTTTCGATGAAGCAGGGAAATATTTTTACTAGCTGCTACATCTAAAGAAGTGGGGTTATCAACTTTATGCGATATCCCAGTTAATCCGTCGTTGTCGACTGATTTCTTAAGGCACTCGAAGGCTTCGGTTTGTACAGCAACCTCGACGTGCCGACTTTGGAGTTTTTTGCGCATTTAGCACAACTTTGTTTATACGTATTAGGTACTCCACAACCATAACAAAAGACTTTCCGTTCGGATAAGCAGTCCTGGTATCTGTGGCCTTCTTCCCTACAGTTCCAGCATACTAGAGAGAATGCGTCATTCCCTAGTTCTGTCTCAGCCTCCAAATCATTTTGCTCTTCTAACTCCTGGGCTATCTCTGAGATCTCACGCCTAAACGGACTGGACTTTGCATATCCATGAGACTTTTTCACTTCATCTAAGAACAACTCGCGTCTTCTGCAAGTTTCTCTTAGCTCTGACACGGTGTGAATCTCGACGTTGAGAATCTCATGCCTGATCTCGGGACGTAAATTATTCATTAAGACACGAACAAGCTTGCGAGCGGACCAAGGAACTTTCAATTGATTAACCAATGCGACTGATGTATGCGAAGGCGGATTAGGTCTTATTTCTCCATTCGAATTCGTATTGGGTGGAGTAACGACCAATCGTTGTAAACTTTCCTCTACTGAACTCTGAACTAACCCTACCAATCTCTCTGACAGAGACGTGAGCAATCTCCGCTCCATATGCAGCCAACTACTCGGGTCATCACGGTTTGGTTGGTTTGCATCCGTATCTTCATAGGTGGTACTTTTTCTACATCGGTTCTGATGGTCCTGATGGTTCTATCGAAACATCCTCCAAAATCAAACCCTTAGAACGCGTTTGCGGACCAATAAGCCTGCAAGGCACAAAGCAAACGGGACATTTATCATTCCCCTTAAAATGACTCTCAATACACTTCTTGTGAAACTCATGTTGGCATGACGTCACGTACACGTCTGCACCAACTCTTATTTCGGTTTCGCACACCGGGCAAAACGGCGCCGAGGTACCGACAGGAGATAATCATCTCGAATAAGAAAAATAAGATAACGATAAACGTAAAGCGATAAAGATATTCGGTAGCCGCAGCGAAAAAAGATAAACTCAAAATACTCAAAAGATACTATAGGTCGGTATTTATATATATGTTTTACTTTATTTCCGCAGTCTTATTGTCGCAGTCTTTACAAAATCAACTTCACTCTCTAACGCCAACCGGAAGTCGTGATCGCAGATCTTACTTTTCGATATCTCTCTTTTCTTAACCAATTGTATCGATCCTTATATTCTAATACAATGTTCACACTATCGTTACAATGTTTTTACTATGTACAATAAGGTTATTCTACTATGTTCCTACGTTATGTACAATAAGGTATTTCTACTATGATCCTACAACTCGGCCGTCCTGACTTTTAGGATCTCCCGATCCTCGCCGACATAGCTCTTGTTATTCTTCTATATACATTGTTTTTTTCTTTATCCCCTACTTCTTCATTATCAACATCATCTTTACATTTTGTATATTTCTTCCTTACATATAATTTGTTATTTACATTCTCTGGTTCATCATTGTCTGTATTTGATTTATCATTCATTACCTTTAGTTCATTGCCTTCTTCACTTACTTCATCATTTTCCATATTTAATTCCTTATTCTTTACTTTTAATTCCTTCTCTGTAACATCTACTTCATCGTCTTCCATACTTAATTCATCATTCTCTACATTTAATTCATCGTACTCTACATTTAGTTCATCAGTCTCTACATTTAGTTCATCGTACTCTACATTTAATTCATCATTCTCTACATTTAGTTCATCGTACTCTACATTTAGTTCATCATTCTCTACATTTAGTTCATCGTACTCTACATTTAATTCATCATTCTCTACATTTAGTTCATCATCTTCTAAATTATCGTAATTTTTCCCTTCTGCATCAATCCAAGGTTTCAAATTGTGTACTGCCCATATTCCTTCATACGGTTTTTGTGTTTTCTGAAAATTTTCTACATCTCTTATCAGATATCTATCATTGCCTATATCTTTTGAGATTGCATAAGGCCCTTTAAACCTCGGGATTAACTTACTAGACGCTCCACTAATAGAATTAAAATTTTTCAACATAACATAATCTCCTACTTTATATTTATGTGGTTCTCTTCGTTTAGCATTTACATATTTTTTATTATATTCCTGTGCTTTTATTTGTACTGCTCCGGCTTTCCCTCTAATTGCATGTAAATTTATCTCTTTCTCGATTTGTTCGCTCTCGATTATATTTTCTTTTAAGTTATCAATTACTTTCCCTTTTTGTTGTATCCCAAATAACATTCTACTCGGATATTCCTTTATGCTTTTATGAACCACATTATTCATTGAAAATTCTACATCAGGCAGTACTTTATACCACTGTTCGTTCTCTTCTGAATTTATCATCTTGCTTATCATCGGTCCCAGTTCTCTATTTGTTCTTTCTACCTGGCCATTTGCTTGCGGTGACCCTGTCGCGACCTTTAAGTGCTCAATGTTGTTTTCCGAAACAAAATTCTGAAACTCTTGTGATGTAAAACACGTTTCTCTGTCTGAAATCAGAGTCTTTGGTCTACTATATGCTCTAAAGTAATCGTATAATGCCTCTATTGCTTCTCTTGATTTCGTAGTTTTTGTTGGATACAATCTTACAAATTTTGTAAAACCGTCTATGACTACCAGAATGTGTTTTTTACAGCGTTTTTCGATTCTATTGGCCCATAATGATCTATGTGAACTACTTGAAAGGGCAAAGTTCCCTTTGGTATTGAGTGGAGAAAACCTTCTTGTTTCGTATTCTTAGCCGCAAATGAAATACATTTCAGACAGTTTCTAATATGTTCCTCTAATTTCCTTCGCATATTTGGAAACCAATAACTTTTACTTATGATATTTGCCACTTTTTCCCTTCCCCAATGTCCCATTTCATTATGGTATTTAAAAAAATATTAGTTTCCATTGCTTCGGGTACATAGAATAGTAAGTTATCTTTGCTCTTCCTATAAACAACTCCATTCCTCATTTCGTAAAAACTATGTTCCGTATCCTTCAACATCTCTCTTAATTTAACTATTTGTTTGTCCTTACTCTGACAAATAAGTAGATTATCCTCGAAAGTATTATCTTCTATAACCATAATCGTATTACACCTGCTTAATGCGTCGACATGTTGCATTCTTTTCCCTGATCTATGTTCCCATTGGCAATCATAATTTTCTAGCTCTAACGCCCATCTCGCTATTCTCGGATTTAGTTCTTTTTTGTTTAATGTCAATTTTAATGAGTTACAGTCAGTAACCACCTTAAAAGGAATGCCTTGAAGGTATATTCTAAAACGTTTTAATGCGTATATGACTGCCAATGTTTCTAACTCAAAACTATGACATCTAGATTCTGTTTCCGTTGTTCGTTTTGACATGTAAAAAATCGGATGGAACTTTCCGTCATTTTTCCTCTGTAATAATATCGCCCCAAATCCAATTGCACTTGCATCGCAATGTAACTCCGTTTCATCATCTGGGTTATATATAGCTAAAATTGGTGTTTCTAACAATTTCCCCTTCAGTGTTTCAAAGGCATCCATTTCTTTTACTCCGAACATGAATTTTTTGTCCTTTTTCGTCAAATCGTGCAGTGGCTTTGCCATCAATGAGAAGTCTTTGATAAATCTCCGAAAATAGGAACACATTCCTAAAAAAACTCTGAACGTCTTTTACTTTAGTGGGAATTGGAAAATCCTTTATTGCCCGAATTCCCTCTTCATTTGCCTGTATACCTCTTTCTGAAATAACATACCCTAAATATGTAACTTTGTTTTCTAAAAAACTGCACTTATCCATTCTCAACTCCAGTTTGTTTTCTATTAAAAGTTTAAAGACCTCTTCCAAAATTTGTATATGTTCTTCGTATTCTCTCGTAGCAATCATCATGTCGTCCAAATATACTATAACTTTTCCTTCTTTTATCATTCTCTCAAACACTTTGTTTATAAACCGCTGGAATATAAATGGTGCATTTGTTAAACCAAATGGCATTCTTAAATACTCGAACTGTCCCAGTGGTGTTATGAAAGCAGTATACTTAATTGAGTCCGGATGCATGTACACATGATTATAACTATTTTTCAGATCTAACTTCGTAAATATCTTTTTGTTAACCAGTCCATCTAGCAAATCATCTATCAATGGTATCGGATATTTTATTTTTGTAGTCACTTTGTTAAGACGTCTATAGTCTACACACATTCTCAAACCACCCGTTTTTTTCTTAACCAATACTATTGGGGACGCATATTTCGATTCACTAACCCGTATAATACCATTCTCTAAACCTTCATCGATAATCTTTTGAACGCTAGCTTTTTCAGCATAAGACAATCTTCTAGGAGCACTACTAAATGCCTTGCTATCCTCAACATCTAGTTGCATTTCACTTTTTAGTTTCGGTTCAATCGGCCTTATGCAATTTATATAACCACTCTCAATAAGGTTGATTAACATTATTCTTTGTTTGTAGTTGACAAATTCTCCAATACTATATTCATTTTTCTGATTTGGACTATCCAATTCAATTGCTAATATTTGATTCTCAAAATTATTTTCTTCTGTTATTATTCCAATATTTTGTTTCCGACTTTTTTCCAAACATTTCCCTTGCCTTACACTATTAACTTTCCCATTCATTTCATTGTTTTCATTTGGTTCTTTGCTTTTCGTTTCGACACAAGCATTTTCAGTTCTTTTTTCAATAGTCAGTTTCACATTACATTCTTTTAAAAAATCTCTCCCCAAAATAATTGAAAAACCCATAGATTCGTTATCAACTACCATTAAATCGCATACAACTTCTTTATTTGAAAAACAAATTAAACATTTCACACTTCCAAGAATTTTAAGTTTGCTTTTATTTATTCCAACAAAACTTCTATTTACTTCATTTAATTGTATCTGAACTGGAACGTATGATCTTCTTATAAAACTGATAGGGCTTCCCGAATCTAAGAGTGTTTCTTTAAAAATGGGTTTATAATGAGTGTCAGATAAAAATATTACTTTCATATAGCTTACATATTCATTTTGTACATCACGCTTTTTATACTGTTCACAGTCCTTTGCTTGATGTCCAGCTCTTCCGCAAGCGAAGCACGTTCCCATCTCTCGTTTTGGTTTTCGGCACTCACTAGCTATGTGCCCCATGCTGTTACAGTTGTAGCACTTAACATTGCGTCTTTGAGTTTTTTCCCCCAGCTTTTGTTCCTGTGTGTCCCGTCGTATGGCTGGCATATTTTGAATCTCGACCCCGTTGAATGCTTCCAAAATTTCAGTCTTCGTCGAAAATTTCTGCAGTTTCGCCATATTGCGAAGGTTTATATCCGGAATTCCCGCTATCATGTATTCAATTAATTCGTCTTCCTCCAAGTCGATTTCATTTGCCAGCGATTCCATTTCATGAAAATATTCGTCGAAGTGTTGTCCTCTTTTCCAAGTGCATACCTGGAGTTTCTGCCTCGTTATCAGTTTCGATCCTTTTTTCTCAAAATTTTTGGCCATTTCATTTAACAACAAATCGACGGATTCTGCCATTAACGTAGGGTTGGCAGTCAGCCATTCCCATGCTTTGCCTTTAACTTTGTTAAAAATCACTGCTCGCATCATATCGTCATCAACATTGTAAATTTTCCGAACACTGTTAATCATTGTGCGCCAGCCAGCGAATTTATTGTCCCCTTCAAACACGTGTATCATTTCTTTTAACATTTCCAGTGATATTTTGTTTTTAGCACTTTCTACATTTTTCTTTTGCATTTTCATATTGGTCAGTTGCATTTCCAGTTGTCGAATCTTCTCATCCTTCTTAAACATTTCAAACTTTTGTAGAATTACATCCAAGTCGTCATCTTGATTTTCTTTGTTCTGTTGCTTTACGTTTTCACTTCCATTTCCTTCGTCGGTTTCCTTTGCGTTGTCCTCTTCTTTCTCACTATCGTTTTCCTTTTCGTTGTCATTTATTTTTTCATTGTCATTTTTCCTTGCATTTTCATCTCTCTTTTCATTGTCGTTTTTGGTCAAATCAGCATTTTCCTCAGAATTTTCCATTTCGTAGACTTTACAATTACTTTTCAACTTTAATAAGCTCTGCTCTATTCGTTGTTTTCCCAATCTTTGCAGTCTCCAGATTAGTACACTCCTGGTGCCCGACGTGTCCAAATTATTTACAGAGCACAGAAATTGTAGTTCTTTTTAATTAGGTTCTTTATGTTTCTTGCCGGCATGTATGTGCATACATGTGTATGTACATATGTACATATATCCACTCCACTCTTCAATGTCGGTCTATTTGGCAATTACGGCCCAATTTATAAGGCGTGTTCAAAACCACTTCTGAATATTATAGGTCGGTATTTATATATATGTTTTACTTTATTTCCGCAGTCTTATTGTCGCAGTCTTTACAAAATCAACTTCACTCTCTAACGCCAACCGGAAGTCGTGATCGCAGATCTTACTTTTCGATATCTCTCTTTTCTTAACCAATTGTATCGATCCTTATATTCTAATACAATGTTCACACTATCGTTATGTTATACTTAATTTCACTATATACAATGTTTTTACTATGTACAATAAGGTTATTCTACTATGTTCCTACGTTATGTACAATAAGGTATTTCTACTATGATCCTACAATACTGATTGAACTTTGTGTTAGATATCTGGCAAGTCGAAGGGTATTAATATAGTTTACCAAAATTTCCTTTATGGAAGTTAAAAGTAATAGGTTATAGAAAAATAGTAATATAGAGGAAAGTTACAGATAAAAGAATGGGGTTAATCTGTTAAATCATTCCGGACAGAGTGTCGTTCGAAAACAACTCAACTGTATTTCAAGAATAATTCCTACAGAAAATAGTAACATTCTCCAACTTCGATTGGATATGACCTTCTCTTAAAATATGTCTATATATACCAAATCTTAGTTTTCGAATTCGATTTAGAAGTTGTTTGAACTAAGAGTAATGTACTTTTGCTTGGGCCAGAGGTTTTCCGCAAACAATTAACTACCCAACAGGCCGTCAGCCAGCGGGCGGACAGGGGGACTAACGGGTGAGAAATCACCTGCCGTAACTGTCCGCACCGTTGGAAGTGCGACTATACTCTCCCCGTGAGGGCGGCTGGAAGCAGGTCCCAGTACGGTCATGTCTCTGCTGAGGATGCTGACGAATGGTAGTCGGGCGGGGAGAAGAAAACTCCTGCCCAAAAAATTACCCCAATCCAAGGTGGAACAGCATATGCCGAGGGATGCGTGTCCGGGGGGTGCTTGGACTCTAGTATGCGAACTCTGGTGGACCGGCCGACCCATCAGTTTAAACTAGGCTTACCACGGTATGCGGGCTCTACCGTGGCGGACCATCCCCATCCCAGCATACTCGTGGGAACAAAATGAACATATCTAAACAAAACAACAAAAATGTAGGTGACCGTCAAACCTCAAAGGCGGCAGGGGAAACCCCCTCAATAACAACTCGAAGACGCTTAGCGATCGAGTGCCCAAGAAGGAAGAGGTGAGCTCCTCGGAGCGCCTCGACCCGAAAGCCGGTGCCTTTGGGAAGGGTGAGCCAATGGGACCGCCGAGCGGCGTGATCGGGGGCAAGCCCCTCGACGTGACCGCGGGCGGCTCCAGAGGCGAATCCAACCCAGGAAGCTCGGCTCAGCAGCAGCAGAGGAAGAAGAAGACGCAATTCCACGAACGTAGTAAAGCGGCCTTCATCCTTTCGCGTGCCAACAAAGCCATGGAGGCGGACCCGGAACAAGCGGGTCTCATCAATTGGGCGAAAGGCATACTGCCGGACTTCCAGCCTGTCAAGGCGGGAAGAGCAGCTGCCCCCAACGCCCAGGGCAGGCAAGCGCCGCCAAACGCCAGCGGTCTACGGAGGTGCAGCCGCCGCAGCCGAAGCGTTCTAGGGTGCAGCCCCAGCGGTCCTTCGCCGAGGTTACCAAAGGCAAGATCCTGATTGGAGTGGTGGACGAGGGCTCCATTGACGGACAGATCCCGAGGGACCAGTGGCGTTGGATTGTTGGGGAACTGCACAATAAGTTCGTGGAGGAGCTGCTGGCGTCGGGTGGTGCACTGCCCCGTTGTGAGGATGCAGGTTGGCATCAAGGAGGCGTGAAGGTGATCGCATGCGAAGACGCGGAGTCGGTCACCTTCTACAAGAGAGCGATCGCGGGATTGGGTGAAGTGTACCCAGGCGCGAAGCTCGCAGCGGTAGACTGGGACAAGATCCCCAGCAAGCCCAGAGCCAGAGCATGGCTGTCCCACAAGCCGGCGGAACCGGCTAAGATACTCAAGCTGCTGCAGTTGAGTAATCCCGACTTCCCCTCCTCCGACTGGCGAGTAGCCAAGGTCGAGGAGGCCGTTGGTCCGAGGCGCCAGGTTGTCCTGACTCTCAATGAGGGGACAGCTGAGGCGCTGACGAAGAACGGGGGATTACTTCGGTACGGCTTTGAGAGAGTGGCCGTGCGCGTCTACAAGGCCGACGCCAAGTCGGGCCTAAAGAAAGAGGACCCTGACCTGGAGGGTCCTCATATCGAGGAGGCGCCAGGATTGTCCGATGAAGAGGACATTCTGGAAGGCTACGTCTCCGATGGAAGCGAACTGGCGAGGGGCCTTCGCGAGGTTGGGATGTCCGAGGAGGAGGACGGGCTGGACGAGCCGACCTCGGACGCCGACATTACTGTGGTGGAGGTCAAGAAGCAGAATGTCTCTGACATTCCTGCAGATAAACCTCCACCACAGTAAGGCAGCTTCCGCTGCTCTACTCGACCACCTGGCGGAAGGTGGCACCGACGCTGTCCTCATACAGGAGCCCTGGATCTGTGGCGACAGAATCCTGGGGCTGAGGGCAGCTGGCTATAGGCTGTACGCGGCCACTACAACAGGTAAAACGCGAGCCTGCATACTCGCTAAGAAGGACGTAACCCTTTTTATGCTTCCTATTTTCAGCAATGAAGACTTCCTAACAGCATGTCTAGAGGGACCAAATGGATCCCTCGGATATGCTCCGCATACCTGGGGCATGATCAGGACCCCATCCCCCAACCCTGAGGCAAGTCACCGAGGACAGCAAAAAGCTGGGCGTGGACTTGATCATCGGGTGCGACGCCAATGCCCATCACCATCAGTGGGGCAGCACTGACACCAACGACAGGGGTGAGTCTCTTTTTGATTTTATCCTTGCATCCAATTTACTGGTGGGAAACTCGGGGAACGAACCCACCTTCATCATCAAAAACCGCAGGGAGGTACTGGATATTACCCTTCTCTCTGAATCTCTTAGGGATACTTTAAAGTCGTGGAAGGTGCTGGAGAAACACTCCTTCTCCGATCACAGGTACATCCAATTCACACTGGGCTTCGATAGATTTAACCCGGTCACTTTTCGGAACCCCCGAAGGACTGACTGGGTGAAATATAGATCCCAGTTGAATAAGATCCTAAAACCCCCTCCAACCCCAACCAACCTGGACTACAGTCCAGAGGGGCTGGAGTGCCTTGTTAAAACCTTTACCGATGCTTGTAGCACGGCTCTGGAGAGGTCCTGCCCCCGTAGTAGGAATGGGGGGAAGACTGGTAAGAAGCCACCGTGGTGGTGCAAAGAATTAGGTAGCCTTAAGAAGACCACGAGGCAGTCCTTCAACCAAGCCAAGAGCGACAATACGGACGCATCGTGGCGCTTATACAAAACAAATTTGGCCCTATATAACAGGGAATTAAGAAAGGCCAAAAGAAGGGCCTGGTCCGACTTTTGCTCAGGAATCCAGGACTACTCAGAGGCGTCTAGGCTGCGGAAGGTCCTATCGACGACGCCCACCAACCCGGGCTTTGTCAAGCGTCCTGATGACAGCTGGACGACCTCTAGTGAGGAAACTCTCGGAGTTCTCCTGGATGCTCACTTTCCTGCTAGCTCGTCTCAGAGCAGTCCGCCTAACCCCCCGACACGGAGGGGTCCGTCCGAAATGGACTACCTTCTTAGTGATAGGAACATCAAATGGGCAATAAACAGTTTTAGCCCATACAAATCCCCAGGGGTGGATGGCATCATTCCTGCACAGCTTAGCTATGCAGCCGATCTATCCACTTCCTGGCTTCGACTGATCTTCTCGATCATTCTCGACACAGGGGTCATTCCAGGTGAATGGCTCCGCTCAAAAGTCGTCTTCATCCCCAAGGCAGGCAAGCCATCGCATTGCACGCCGAAGGACTACAGACCGATTAGTCTCTCCTCGTTTCTACTCAAGACGTTGGAGAGACTCATTGGTCTGCATCTCAGAACTAACATTCCCCAATCATCCCTATCTGGATGCCAACATGCGTATAGGAGAGGCAGATCGACGGAGACAGCACTCCATTCGCTTACCACTTTAATAGAAAAATCGCTCCACGAAAAGGAGTTCACACTTGTCGCCTTCCTAGATATTGAGGGCGCTTTCAACAACATCCTTCCAGGCTCAATCACGACGGCACTGACTAAGCTGGGGATTGATCAACACACAGTGGGTCTCACTGACCGGATACTGCGCGGCAGAACGGTTGAGGCAACACTGGGGGGTCAACCATCTCCAGACAAGTCAACAGAGGCACACCCCAAGGTGGAGTACTCTCCCCTCTCCTATGGAATGTGGCAGTCAACGAGCTGCTACAGGGCATAGAGGAGGGTGGCTGTCGAGTTGTGGCCTATGCGGACGATGTTGCCTTGGCGTTCACGGGAAAATTCCCGCAAACCCTTTGCGATAGGATGAGCAACAGCCTTCGGTTTCTGGCGGATTGGACTGCCAGATGCGGACTGGGTGTAAACCCAGCGAAGACTGAACTAGTCCTTTTTACCAGGAAATACAAAATCCCCAATATGGTACCCCCCAAGCTCTGCGGGGTGCCCCCTACCCCTAAATATCAGGCCAAGTATCTTGGTCTCATCTTAGACAGGAAACTCGATTGGTCCCTTAACACGGACGAAAGGGCAAAAAAGGCCACAATCGCGCTCTATACCTGCCGTAAGGCTATCGGGCTAAAATGGGGAATGACCCCAAAAATAGTCCGCTGGCTGTACACGGCCATTATCCGCCCGATACTCCTATATGGAGTGGCAATCTGGTGGCCAGCTCTAAAGCGGTCCACCTGCCTGGGCAAGCTTAGGAAAATCCAACGCATGGCTGAGATCTGTATGACGGGCGGCCTGCGCACGACTCCTGGAGACGCCTTGGACGTTCTCCTGGACATCCTCCCAATTGAAATAATGGGAGAGATGACCGCGGCACTCTCAGCACTAAGGCTGAATGGCGCGGGTTTGTGGAGAAGGACGAGTTTCGGACACACGAATCTCGACTCTGCTTCACACCTTATTGAGGGGAACACTGACTACTGTGTCCCCGCGGAACACCCAACCACACCCTTCCAAGTTTCCCTACCCGATAGAACGGAATGGAATCAAGGACCACCTGGACCACTAGGGTCCCTTCACATTTATACGGATGGCTCTAAATTGGACGGCCGGGTGGGAGGAGGTATATTCTCTGAACACCTGGGATTAAGCGTCTCTTTTAGGCTACCCGACCACTGTAGCGTCTTTCAGGCGGAAGTTTACGCCATCAAAGAGGCCCTTCATCAGCTCCCCTCAATCGGGGCTGGCGCCTCTATTTGCATATTCTCGGACAGTCAGGCTGCCCTGAAGTCACTTGAAGCTATCTCTTCAAACTCGAAGACCATCAACGACTGCCGCAAATCTCTTCACGAGATGGCGGAGCAGTACGACCTCCACCTCATCTGGGTCCCAGGACATAGGGACATCGAGGGTAACTGCGCTGCCGATGAGCTGGCCCGGCAAGGTACAACCTCCCCTCTCCAACCGGAGAGGGAGTTAGTTGACATGCCCTTGGCCACTCGCAGACTACTGTGCAAGGAGCACTTCCACCTTCTCGCGGACAGGAAATGGGAAAACCTAACCTCCTGCCGCCATGCTAGAATGATCTGGCCATGCCGATCAGCAAAACGCTCCAAGGAGCTACTGTCACTAAACAGGGAAAGCTGCGCCCTTGCCATTAGGGCTCTTACTGGTCACTGGCTGCTTGGAACGCATGCGTCCAGGTTGCGGGTGCACCACAATGACTTCTGCAGAAGCTGCAGAGATGAGGAGGAGGAGGAGACCGTTCTCCACCTCCTCTGTCACTGCCCGGCACTAAAAATATATAAATGTTGGGGGGAGGTCTCCCTACAAAAGACTTAAGGCACTGCGACCGAGCGATCTTTTGTGCCTATGTTGCTCCCTAATGAGACAAGAGTTGCTCAGCCTCCCTTATGAAGGCTAGCAGGTCTCTGGTCGAGGCTTGCCTGATCTGCGAAGCTGTCAAAAGCTCGCTATGCAGGTGCCTCCTTCTGGGCCAAATAATGGCTGGACACTCACAAAGAATGTGTTTGGTCGTCTCGTCGTCTTCTTTACAGAGCCTGCACTCCGTATCCGAGGACAGACGCATCTTGTGAAGATGGTAGTTTAAGACATGGTGGCCAGTGAGGTAGGCTACCAATAGTCTTAGGTCCATCCTGGAACATCCATCAGTGTTCCTTCCCAAAAGTGGATGTATCAGCTCTTTAGCTTGACGACATCCTGAGCTGGAAATCCAATACCTGGACTTAGCTCCTTTAGCCCATCTTCCCACCATATCGTTGGCTGCGGCCCACCCTAAGCCACAGAAAGGCTCCGGACCATGTAAAGGAGTCGCTGAGCCGACTCTTGCCAGCTCATCAGCGTTTTCGTTGCCGGGAATTCCGGCATGACCGGGAACCCAGCACAGGGTTACCCTGTTCCCAGTGGAGAGTTGCTGGAGGCTGGTCCAGCAGTCTGCGACGAGTTTGGAGCTTATCCTCCAAGAGGATAGCGCTTTGATCGCCGCTTGGCTATCCGAAAAGATATTTATTGTAGCTCCTCTCATTCTTTTAGCAAGGATGAGTTTGGAGCAGGCCTCAATGGCATGAATCTCTGATTGAAAAACACTGGGCCATTTACCTAGTGGAATCGAGACTCTGGTGTTAGGTCCAAAGATCCCCGCACCCGCCCCTTGCTCAGTTTTGGACCCGTCAGTGAACCACTGCAGGCTGCCGGGGTCATAGCAAGGGTTGCCATTATCCCAAGCCCTGCGGTCTGGGATGAGAGTCCTAAATTTCGCCCCGAAGTAGAGTTTCGTGGTCATGAGGTCTGTTTGGCTACAGATCTCTAAGCCAGAAACATTTTTCAAAATTCTAACATGACCAGCATCGTCTGTCAGTAACCCAGATGTGAGCTTGATTCTAAGAAGGCTTCTAGCGGCTCCTTCTTGTATGTGAATGTGTAGCGGAGTTAATCCAATGATTTTCTCCATCGCCACAGTTGGGCATGTGCGTAGAGCTCCCGATAGAGATGCACACACTAGCCGCTGCAACTTGCTACACTTCTGAATGGCCGAGACCTGCTGTACCTTGGGCCACCACACAAGAGCAGCATAGGTCAAAACAGGCCTGACCATCATGCAGTAAAGCCACATGATGGATTTGGAGTCAAGGCCCCACGTCTTACCATATAGTCTACGACATGCCCATAAAGCATTAGTAGCCTTGGTAATCGTCTTGTTGAGGTGCGAGTTCCAGTTAAGTCGCTTATCTAGAACAACTCCCAGATATTTGACCTCACTGGAGAGCTCTACGGGGGTCCCCCCAATGACAAGGAGGCCAATGTCATTGGTGTACCGTTTGGTAAACGGTACGACAACCGCCTTGTGCGGATTGATGTTGAGGCCCACGTTTGTGCACCAGTCGAGGACCAAATTGAGTGCCCTTTGCATCAATTCGGAGACAGTGTTGCCGAACTTCCCTGTGACTACAATGGCCAGGTCGTCGGCATACCCAATGGCATCGATTCCCTGGTTGTGTAGTATTTCTAGAAGTTCGTCCACCACAAGTGACCATAGTAGGGGAGACAGCACTCCGCCTTGTGGACACCCTCTAGCCGCGTTAATGCGGACCGTTGTCGCATCCAGCGTGGAAGATATTTCCCGTTGTCGTAGCATGGCTTCTATCCAGGCTACGGTTGCCGCGTCAATATTCCTACGAGATAGAGCTCTGGAGATTGACTGATAGCCAGTGTTGTCAAAAGCACCTTCCACGTCCAGGAAGGAGCACAGAGCAATTTCCTTGGATTTGAAGGATTTCTCGATCTTGCTGACTAAGTGGTGAAGAGCGACCTCTGTCGATCCGCCTTTGATGTAGGCGAATTGGGTTTTGTGTAACGGCTTGGTGGTCTGGAGAGTGCACCTTACGTGCAAGTCCACAAGCCGCACCGCAGTCTTGAGAAAGAAAGACGAAAGACTTATCGGTCTGTATGACTTGGGTTGGTCAAGAGCCCGGTTGCCTTGTTTAGGAATAAAAACCACGTTGACTCTCCTCCAAGATTGTGGTATATATCCCCATGCAAAGCTGGCTCTAAGCAGACCGACAAGTGGGGAGATAATTATCTCAATGCTATGTTGTAGCAAGGCTGGAAAAATCTGATCACCCCCGGGGCTTTAAAGGGGCTAAAGGATTTGACTGCCCACCTGACCTTGTCAGGATCGAAGATAATACCGGACAGACTGTTGTCGCGCCTATTCGGTGGAGTGGATAACCCATTTGGTTCGCCATGCGTGTATAACTGAGACCCTGGGAAATGCACCTGAAGCAAAAGCTCTAGCGTTTCCTTGCGGTCCTGGGTGAAAGAACCATCCGTTCTCTTTAGAAGCCCCACCCCATTACTTGAGCTCTTAGCAAAGACCTTTTGCAGTCTAGCTGCTTCCGGTAGTGCCTGCACACTTTCGCAGTAGTTGCGCCAGTTTTCCCGCTTAGCTCTTCTAATATTTTTGTTATACTCCGTGAGAGCACTCCTATAAGTGTCCCAGGAGTTCCTATTCGCTTTGGCTCTATTGAAGAGCCTGCGAACTTCCTGTCTCTGATTCGCAAGCCTATCGCTCCACCAGGGGACCTCGCGGTTTGACCGGTGACGGGTTAGGACTGTGCTGTCCTGGAAGGAAGTGATTAGCACATCATGAAGCTGGTCAGCAGCCATCTCTATGTCACTCACAGACGCAAAGTTGGTGATGAGTTGGTCAGCTTTCATAGCCACAGAGGCTGTGAACATGTTCCAGTTGGTTTTCTTCCGATTGTATAGCGAAGTATTGAGTTCCGTTTGACCAGGTAAATCAAACCGGATGTGCTGGTGGTCTGATAGCGTGGCTTCGTCGGTAACCCTCCAGTTCGTTATGCAATCGGATAGAAAATTACTAGCCAAGGTGAGGTCTAAGACCTCCTCTCGGATAGCGTTTATGAAAGTGGGTTTGCACCCTCTATTGACTATATCTAATTGACTACACAATATATATTCAAGAAGGCACTCACCCCTTTTGTTGACATCACTGCTACCCCATATGGTGTGATGCGCGTTGGCGTCGCAGCCGATAACCAAGTGTTTCCCGGCTGTACGGCAGAAGCTGACGAGCTGCTGGACCTCCATCGGCGGAGCTTCGTCAGTGTCTCCGGGAAAGTAGGCGGCCGCCACCACTACTTCTCGGACGCCTTCCGCTGTAGCCACCTCTATGGCTGTTGCAACCAGATCCCTGCGGATAAAGTTAGTTAGTGGGAAGTGCTTTACGTTGCCATCCAAAAGGATAGCTGCGCGTGGAGCACCTCCACTGCGGTCATATAACAACTTACTTGAACCGCAGTTAAGTCCTCGGACTTGGCCACCGATCAACCATGGCTCTTGGATTAGGGCCAGGTCGATCCTCTTCTCGGCGAAAGTCCTGCACAGGGTGGCCGACGCCCCTTTGGCGTGGTGCAGGTTCGCCTGGAGAACCCTTGTGGTCCTCATTGCTCGTCCTTCGAGCGTTGGACGAGGCTGCCGCATTTGCCTCGTCGAGAGTTGTTCCCTCTCAGTCCCTTCGGCGGTCTTGATGCCGCGACCGGCATCGGGATCTTGGCCGCCGGTGCCATTGCCTTGGGTGGCTGGACCTTGCCATCGCCCTTAGCGGGAGTGCTACGCTTTGTAGCACCGCTTGGGGCTCCCTTGGCTGGTGGCTGGACAGGGGTGGCCTTTCTAGCAAGCCCAGCAGCGGCGCTAGTTGAGGGGCCATCCTCGGGGAGAGGTTCCGCACGTTGGGCGGGGGCGGCCTTCCTAGCGAGCCCAGCAGCGGCGCTAGTGGAAGGGCCATCGTCGGGGAGAGAATCTCCACGTTGTGCGACGCTGCTACCTTCTTCAGACGCGGAGGTCTTCAGAATGAGCCTGGTCCTGCCAAAGCAGTACCAGACTCTGCCGCCGCACTTAGCAAGCGCCCGCAGCGACGCCTGGTCCACCATCATGGCGAGGTGCAGCATCTCACCTTGTGTGGTCCGCTGCACAACCCTCCATTGGGTGGTATCGAGTCCATTCTGCCTACCAACATAGGCAAGAACTTCCTCGTTGGACAACTCCAAACTGTTGGCGAAGTAGCCTTGCACAAGGCTGGCCCGGGGGAACTGGCCCTCCTCCAACAGTTCCACGTCAAGCTCACTGGTAGCCTTGATAAGGCTAAAGTTGCGCCTGACCCACTCGGCTGCATTGTTGTCGTGGCAGACGAGCAACAGCCACCCAGCTCTCGGAACACATCCCTCGAACTGTGGCATCAAACCAGCAGTCTCCGAGGAGAGAGTGGTTTTTAGGATCGCCGCCTTGAGCGTAGCCATTTGCTCCGCAGTTAAGGTCGGTGATCCGCCAGTCGAAGCGAAGCCGAGCTTGACACCACTTGCCATCCGACTGTAGGACGGCGCGGTCGGCTCTGAATGAGCAAATTTTGGCTTCTTTGACAAGCCGGACTCCGGGGTCGTGTCAAAAGATCGCTCCCGCTTGGCCTTGGCCGCGACGGCCTTGGCCGCGACGGGAGGAGGAGCTTTTGCCGCCTGGAGAGCCTCTGCTCTCGGGAGCCCTTTTGCGATGGCTGCCTTAAACAGCTTCTTTTCGCGGCTTGTCAATTTAACGAAGGCGACCTCGGAAACCAGTCTCATCCGCTGGAGCCGAGTGCCCGCATCCTCCAGATCCAACCCCACAGAGGTTGGGCAGGATGCGTCGTCGGACGATGGCGGAGTGACTTCCTTGGAGATTGAGGCCGATACCTCAGGTTCCCCTAGGGTCACCACGTCCTCCGTCGACGAGAAAGAGGCAGAAGCCACCCGTCCTGAGACGGATGGTGGCGCTTCCGGATCCCCAATCGTAGCGGGACCGACATCCGCGCATATGGGGTGGGCGCCGGCAGCACATCAGCTGCAGTGCCCTGAATGGCCGTGACCGTGGAGGTTGAGGCCTGGGGTGATGCGGTCAGAGTCACATCAAGCTCATTTTGTAAAATTGTGTCGTCCATAAGATTCCCACGAGTAAACGGGAAGGGAGGTCACCCGCGGCATAGCCCGTCTACCGCGGGAAGTCCACTATTGAAACTGGAGGTGGACAGGTATCCAGAGTCCGCATACTAGCGACCGAGCGCCCCCTCGGCCATGAATCCCTCGGCATATGCTGTTTCACCTTGGATTGGGGAATTTTATAAAGAGTTATCTTCTCTTAGCCCGACTACCATTGGTCAGCACCCTTGGTCGAGACATGACCAACACAAGGGTCTGCTTCCAGCCGCCCTCGCGTGGAGAGTATAGTCGCACTTCCGGCAGTGTGTGCAGATACGGCGCGTACTACCAGAGTAGTTACACGTGATTACCCTTGCACACCTGTCGGCTGACGGCTGTGCGAAGACTGCAGTACCTGGGCTTCTTCACCCTCTTAGATCTCGCCGATCTAAGCGGAACATCACCGAGGCAGATAACCCGGTTCATCCAAGGATCGGGTTGGTCCTCTCTCACGTAGGTCATTGGCCCATGAGCTCCTGCAACGGACGGGGGATCTAGCCTATGCGGCATCACAAGGAGCCTCCTTAGGCTCAAGTGGACGGCCCGGCTCTATGCCGGGCTAGTCACCGCCCTAACCTAACCTAACCTAACTACCCAACAATTTATTCGAAAAGAAAACGAATTTACACGCTCCATGTTTTGGTCTGGTCAATCCATATGAGTTCCAGAACCTTCACTGTTTACATGGTAAGATAAACTATTATTGGATATAGAGTATAGAAGGTAGGTAATAAAGATGTTCAACATTTGGAATTTATTTACAAATGAGTATTAATGAGTAAGACAGTATTCACTACGGCCAACACGTTGGGGCGCCACTTTTTTAATAAAATAATTGTTCAGGCCAAGGGCCACTGTACCCCCGCTGCTCTCAAAGCTTTCCTCTCTGCTCTGCCGCTGCAATGATCGGTCTCCGTCGCTAGGCGAACTTCGGGACTGCTCGCCGTTATGTAATGCAGGCGGGAGTTCGGGTTCTAGTATGTAAGCTAGTTTTTAGTCTCAAAACTGAAGTAATAAAGTGAAGTGCTACTCGACGTCTCCGTGTACGGTTATTTCGACATTTTTCATTTCGACTGCGTCGAGACGCCACCACCATCGGACTTCTTTTTCTGGACTTATTTTTATCTCCTGAAGGAAGCCACCCCCCTACAAAAATTGGTCCTTCGAGCCGGATCAGCCCATACACCAGCAGCTCCGGTGATTTTTTCTAGCCTGGAAGGCTAGCCCACACCGACACAAACACACCAGCACACACAACAAAACTCACCATGATCACGCCACCCGAAAATAGGCAAGCGCTCATGAGAGCGAGAGAGAGGGAGCGACCGATCGTAGGGTAAACTCCTGGAAGAAGTAAAAAAAAAGAACTCCGCAAGAAATTTCGCGAAGCGAAGCGGAGGGGAGTTCGAGATAAGCACACGCACCGCGTGTGCGGGTAAAACCTGCAAAACTTTGGATTTTCGGAAAGCAGGAGATACGGGATTTGGCAATGCCTGGCCCAGGAGAGAAAAATGTGGAAGTTTGTAAATATGAAATCTTAAAAATTATAAATTAGGAAATTATGAAAAAAAGGAAATAATAAAAGAAAGCGAGTGCACTAAGAGAAATATCGGAAGAACAAAAATTTGAAAATAAATAATGATATTAAATTTAACCAATTGTGTTTAATAAATAAAAGGCAGGGAAAGCGGGAAACCACGAGAATAAAAATATACGCGAAAGAACCATGGCAAAGAAAATATGAAAATTCCAAAACCACGAGGTGGGAGAAATTACGTAACGGCGGGATAGAAAAATATTCTGCGAAAATCAAACAAGATCGAATTAAATTAAATTAAATAATTTAAACAATTAAATTAAATACCACGAGATGAAGAACCAGCTACACTGGGAGAAAATATTTTAAGAACCCGAACAAAATATAAGAAAAATTAAATTAAATAAATGGTTTTGACTAGAAATAAAAATTTGCGTAGAAAAATTGTCGTAAGAATAAACGATGGAAAATAATAAGAAAAATAGCAAATTATAGGCACACTGGAGAAAACCAAATAATAAATTTAAATTATATTTATTATTTATTAACTATATTTTGGCGAAATTTATACTTTGGGAAATTTGCAAGTAAACCTGAATATAACTGAGACGGGCCAGGCACAGCCGGCCGGAGCAAATTCGCTACTATTTCTTCTTTTCCCTCTGGATTGTCTTCGGCCCCAAACATGCATGAAGGCTAATTCGGTCCTTCCCTCTGTCACACCCTATCAACATATTTTTTTAGTGTAACTCGGTGGCTGACAAACTCCACCCCGCGTCAGCCCACCGCCTCATATTAGTCACATTGACCCAGATCTTTATAAATTTTCTGTAGAGAGACCCTGGCGAGACTGAGTCTCTATCCCAGCCCAGATAACTACCTCACCGATGGCGCCCGAGCAGGGACATGGGGCTTACGAATTTTAGATGAGATTTATGGCCTAAAGACTCATTGAGTTACACTGAAAAAAAAAATTTTTTTTTGTCTGTTGTAAGTACGGCAGAGGGAAAGTTTGCGAGTGCACTTAGGAAGAGCATAAAATATAACAAAATATATATTTGTATAAAAAGGTTTCCCAAGAAAATCCAGAGAAAAATTATATAATATTTATATACATATATTTATATACTAGAGGGCCCGCTATTGCATCCTCGCTTTGATCAGATGCAGATCCACACTTAAAATTTTATACTAAATTTCGCTTTGAAGTCAGCGCACTGAATGAGAAATAAAGATTCTTTGAAGTCGAATGACAAATTTAAAATGAGGCAAGGCCTACTCAAAGCCTTAGACAAATATCAATATTATCCCATTAATATTATTTTTTTTAATTTATGTTTTTTATTTTTTTAAATAGGTTGCAGGTGGAATTAGAAAATTAAAATACACTTACGAATCTGGAAATTTTTTTTCTGATTTTAAAAAAAAAACTTCAAGTCTCTAAGACATGTGGTTTGGCCATGGCTGTGATATATCAGTCAGTCAGTCAGTCAGTCAGTCAGTCAGTCAGTCAGTCAGTCAGTCAGGACAAAGCATTTTATATATATAGATTAAGGAAAATATAAGGAAATATATATATATTTTTGCGCAAGGTACGAAACATAACGTGGGCACGTGGGCAGCAGAACACGTGAGCCCCAGAAAGATAAGAACAGGTCAAAAGAGAAATGAGAAAAAGAGCGGGCCCTCTCTCGGTCAGCCCATCAGGTCGCAAGATTTTTTCTAAAACACGAGGTAGGGAGAACCTAACATATTCCCCACAGCACGGCCATCTTGTTTCACTCTCATCGTCGTCTCCCTCTCACACCCGCAGTGGAGTCGATCTACTTCCACTTTATGCAACGGAATCTTTGGAGAGTTCGCATACAACCGTCGCCATCGTCGTCGCAGAATTTTGAAATCGTTTTGCCTCATCGTTGCTACCTTCGGTCCGCCTGAGAATTTATACGCCGGTTTTATAAATAAATTCGTGAATTCCGTGAGCTTCGTTTGACCCCGAAATAAATTTTCGCTGTGTAGGAAAATATTTCTTTCGTGTCTGGAATTAGCTTCGAGGAAGATTGTTTTAAATTTTTGCAAACATGGGTGCACGTTGGATTTCGTATCTCCGCAAGCGAGAATTGGAAGCGATTTTAAAGGAGTTGGGGTTAGACGCAACAGGAAGCGTCGAGGAAATGAGGATCCGGCTGGCCGCACTTAATAATAAGGAGGACAACGTCTTGGAGATCGTCGAGCGGCTCCAGGAATGCGAGGCCGAGATTTTAGCCGCGATCAACGAACGAAAACAGCGACCTCCGAGTCCCCACACCCTGAGCCATAATCAGCTGCAGATTCCAGTACCTGGAATTATCGTGGACGTTGCCGGAGGCACAGAGTCCAGGAGCGACGTTTCACCTAGGAAACCCGAAATGACAGCAGCCACCCTGGCGGAGAAGCTTCGTAATTGGGGGATAACGTTCGACGGGAACTCGGATCCGATCGCGTTCATCCAGCATCTCGAGGAGCGAGCCACCGCATACGAGGTCAACGTAGAGAAGATGCCGCAAGCCATTCCCGGACTGCTGATGGATAGTATGGATGGTATTTTCAGCGACTTGAAGACGACATTCGCAAAAGGTATCAGCGACAGGGGGAAACATTTAAGCAATATTTGGTAAATATCCGACTGTTGATGCGCAGAGCGGGATACAGCCCGGAGCAGGAGTTGGACAGGATTTATGAGAATCTTCGGCAGGATTACCAACTTTTCACTAGGCGACACGAGTTCACGACGCTGGAGCAGTTGACTGTCTTAGCGGTCAACTACGAGGTCACTCGGGATCGGGATACAGGAAACCATGCCAGGAGGCTGGCCGAGCTGCAGTCACCGAGGAGAACTGACCACGGATCGTATCCTGGAATGCCACCAAGGAACCGCCCGAATGTCGCGTCACCACCTGCACGAGGACCTATACCCACTGCTGGTGTTTCAGGACAAGTTCCCCGGATTGGAAACTTGTCAGTGGTGCCGAATTTCAGGGAAGATTGCAGGAACTGTGCAGAACTAGGACACTATGCGAGCGGATGCCGTAGTCGTCGTGTTGTTTTCTGCTGGGAATGTGGTCGAAGAGGAGTCTGGACCAGAGAATGCTGCCAACGAAATAATCCGGGAAACGAGAGGAGTCTTCGCCAACACGGGGAACGGTCGGAGACTGTCAGGAGGAATCCCCGGAATTAGGACAAGTATTACAAGTCCAAGCCAGTAGACTCATCGCGCGAGTGCAGATTGAGGGGCAGGTATTTAGCGCGACGTTAGATACAGGAGCTAGCAGGAGTGTCGTGAGCGAAAGAGTTGTTCAACGCGTAGGCACGCCCGAGAAGGTACGGACGGTACGCAAAAAAGTCTGCCTGGCCGAGGGCTCACGCAAGGATATCACCCAGTCACTAGTAGCCACAGTCCAATTGGACCAACGTTGGGTGAAGATTCCACTCCTGGTTTTACCTTCACTTATGGAAGACGTGTTGTTAGGCATGGATTTTCTCTGCGGTGTGTCCGCAAATTTGCAGTGTGGTCGCGTGTCCCTGCAGCTGAACCCCTCTCTTCTAGGCGATCTTAGAAATACCCTAGTTTTGTCTTCGCTCTCGGAATATGAAACTGTTCCACAGCCGAATTCCAGCCTTGAATCCCCAGCACCAGAACTCTCAGTCATCGAAGCAGAGCAGAATAGAGAAGCAGCCCCGACTGATAGATCACTAGGACCCCGAGATGAGAAGGCAGTGCGGAACAACCCGTTTCGACGAACTCAGGAAACAAGGAAAGAACCCGCCCGAAAGGCAGCACAGGCCAACAAAGTGAGTCGAGGTGACTCGCGTGTTACTCACTCCCCAGCCACAACAGTAATCCAGAAGATGGAAGCACAGGGAGGAATTCACATAGATCCCGAAAAGATTTCGGCAGTGCGGCAGCTGAGTCCGCCCACCACATGCAAGGAGCTGAGGAGATGTCTTGGTATCGCGTCGTGGTACAGGAGATTCGTGCCAAACTTTGCCAGCGTAGTACAACCGATGTGTCTACTACTGAAGAAGGGGAAGAAATGGCAATGGCAGCAGGAGCAGCAGGATGCATTCGAGGAACTGAAGAGGAAGCTCACGGAGGCACCCGTCCTCGCGTGTCCAGATTTTAACGAGAAGTTTGTCCTTCAGACAGATGTTAGCGACATAGGACTAGGAGCCGTTTTAACCCAGACAATACAGGGGGAAGAGAGAGTCATCGCGTTTGCGAGTCGACGTCTCATAGCCGCTGAGGAAAATTACTCGACACCGGAGAAGGAGTGTCTGGCCCTTATATGGGCCATTAGGAAACTCAGGTGCTATTAGGAAGGATACCGATTTGAGGTGATAATGGGTTGAGTTGGTCCCCTTAAGAAAAGCTACTTCGACATATCTCGAGAAATCATTTAGGGAGAGGATTCTGAATCATTTCGGGATTCCACGCAGGTTCGTTTGTGATAACGGAACTCAATTCACTAGTCGTTCTTTTAAAGCTTTCTGTAAACAAGCGGGAATGGAGATCCAGTATACGGCACCCTATACACCGCAGCAGAACCCGACGGAGAGGGCCAATCGCACCATTAAGGCTATGGTCGCCCAGTACATCGAGGATAAGCAGACGACTTGGAACGAATTGTTACCGGAGCTGAACTTGGCGATAAACAGCAGCGTTTCGGATTCGACCGGATTTAGTCCGGCCTTCATCGTTCAAGGCAGAGAGCCACGACTCCCAGGGGCCTTGTATGACGAAGTTACACCGGGACCAAGCGAAGTTCCCCGAGCACCCGTCGCGAAAGCGGAAATGCTTCGTGACGTGTTCAAGAGCGTCCAGGAGAACACTCAGCGAGCTTCACTCGAACAGCGGAAGCACTACGATCTTCGAAGACGAGCATGGAGACCACAGTTAGGATCTTTAGTATTCGTCAAGCAGCACTACTTATCCAAAGCGGCGGATAATTTTGCGGCAAAGCTGGCCCCTAAATATGAAGGGCCATACAAGGTTATCAAGTTCCTGGCGCCCACGATGGTACGTCTGCAGCATGTCCAGAGTAAGCAACGCAGGACGGCATCACTAGGAGACTTGAAAGAGACAGTCAACGATCTGGAACCGGCGAAGCCGGAGAACGAGGAGGAAGTTAGCGGCGTGTGACCCTAAGCTTCACAGAGGAAGACCGCAGTGGCGGTACAGCGGCAGGAACCAGAGGTTCTGCCACCAGAAAGGGTCGCGGCCCGGAAACGCCAAACATTTGGCTAAGAAAAGGGTTGAGGCCCGGAAACGCCAAATTTTTGGCTATGAAAATGATAGGCAAGAGCCAGTAAAGAACTGGAGTCCTGTGACAGGAGCCAAGCCGGAGTCAGTGGGGGCCACTTGCTGGGGCGCCTTCCCAACGTCCCCACTCCCCTGAGGGGGAAACTCCATGCTCCCAGGCCCCATAGCTAACCCACCCCAACTAACGTTTATTAGAAATTTGCTAAGTAGGTCCTTAGTGAGACAAAAGTCTAATAAAACTTTGTTTTCCCACAGATATGGCATCTACAGCCACTAGGAAGGAGGCGGAAGAAGATGGACGACGAACCGGTTCCATCACCCCGCCAGAACTGATCGTCATCTTCGACGACGACAATCCCGTCGAAGCTCCGCCGACTACCACGGGCGGCAGAGCCGGAGAAGCACCTTGCCCTCGCTATGAGGCCGAAGACGACACTCTGCCCGCCTTGGTTCCCCGAAGGAGCAGGAGGGGGAGAACCGATCCCACGAGAAGGTCGCATCGGAGCCGACGCCAGCTTCAAAGCCGGCCACACCGGAGCCGAGGCCGACCTAGAGACCAAACGAGATCAGGATCTCTTTGCGTCCCCCAAAGAAGGAGGGGAATGTGAAGAGCCGATTGGCCCTCACAAATAAATAATATAAATAAACACCTATCTATATATATAAAATGCTTTGTCATGACTGACTGACTGACTGACTGATATATATGACAGCCATGGCCAAACCACATGTCTTAGAGACTTGAAGCTTTTTTTTTTAAAATCAGAAAAAAAATTTCCAGATTCCTATGGGTATTTTAATTTTCTAATTCCAACTGCAACTTATTTTAAAAAATAAAAAACGTAAATTAAAAAAAAATAATATTAATGGGATAATATTGATATTTGTCTAAAGCTTAGAGTAGTCCTTGCCTCATTTTAAATTTGTCATTCGACTTCAAAGAATCTTTATTTCTCATTCAGTGCGCTGACTTCAAAGCGAAATTTAATACAAAATTTTAAGTGTGGATCTGCATTCGATCAAAGCGAGGATGCAATATCGGGCCCTCTAGTATTATATAAATAAATAATATAAATAATAATATAAATACCTATAACTAAATAATATAAATAATAAGATAATATAAATATATAATTAAATAATAATATCAAGAGAAAACCCTAAGTAATGTAAATAATAGAATTAAATAATATAAGTAATGTAAATAATAGAATTAAATAAAATTCTGCTGTCACGGTTTTTGTAAGAAAACTCCTCCGAAACTACTTGACCGATTTGGATGAAATTTTGGGGGGATATTCTGTAGGCCTGAGAATCGGCTAACATCTATTTTTCGTACCCCTAACCGATAAGGGTAGTCCGCAATACAGCTTTAGTCGCTGCCTGCTGACTGTAAGATTAGAAATTTTGAATCTACGGATGTGGTAGCCATGAAATTTACGTCAAGTTTTGCATTTTGAAATACCCAAATAATATTTATGTGGCAGTGCTGTGGCAATTCGGTATTATTTTTTTGGTTTTTGGAAAGGAAGAGGTTTCTGTGGCCGACCTGTGAGTTTCTTTTGAAAAGTAGATTCATGATTTAAAGTGATTCAATTAGTTATCTTTATATGTGTTTTTTAAAGAAAAAAATGCCAACAAAACGCAAAGGGGCTGATTTGAGCCGGAGTTCAAGCAATTGTCGGAACCAGCGACATAGAAGAGACCAAAGAACATAAGAAGAGATCCAGCAAGAAAACATTAATGCCCGTGAGACCATGGCACGAGTGCATCAAGAAGAAACAGAAGATATACGAGTGGAACGCAATGAAGAAAGAAGATCAGAACAACGACAAATATGCCGTTTCAGAAGCAATAGATGCAGAACAAATGACCAACAACGCACACAGGCATTTGTCTCAAATTCATTCCTGCGTCTGGCATTCCACTACGAGCCCGATATTGAATATTCTGCTCATTCAAAAGTTGCCATTGGTGCTATGGACAAGGAATGCCCGCATTGTCATGCCCTCAAATTCAACAAGGAGCCAGCCGGGATGTGTTGTGCGTCTGGAAAGGTACAACTACCTCCTATTGAAACACCACCTGAACCATTGAACGGTTTACTTACAGGCACAGATCCAAATTCTAAACTATTCCTATTCAAATGACTTCGTTCGGAGCAACAGAAATCATTAGAAATACTAATTCAAATGGTCAACAATTCAATTCTACATTTAAAATCAACATAAAAAAACAATCGTCCATGGCCGCAGTGCTAAAGCAATGTAAAATAATCATCTGGGATGAATGGCACACAAACATTCTCTTGCGGCGTTGAACAGGATTTTGAAAGATATTAAAAAAAAACAACAAACTATTTGGCGGCACTATCTTAGTCCTTTCAGGTGATTTCAGACAAACACTTCCCGTCATTCCGCGTTCAACATACGCGGATGAGATAAACGCGTGCTTGAAATCATCCCCATTATGGCGTAATGTAGAAAAACAACAGCTCAAAGTAAATATGCGCTTTCAAATTCTTCAAGATCCATCCGCTGAGACATTCTCAAACCAACTAATAACTATCGGCGATGGGAAACTTACTACAGATAAAACTGGATGCGTTAAATTACTGACAAATTTCTGCACAATCATTGATTCCCAACATTATCCGATTCAAAAAGTTTTTCCGGATGTACACACACAGTACATAAATCAGGAGTGGCTTGCAGAAAGAGCAATTTTAGCGTCAAAAAATGCGGACGTTGACGATTTGAATCTCAAAATACAAGAGTTGTTGCCAGGGAACTTGGTATCATACAAATCTATTGATACAGTTTGTGAAGAAAGCGAAGCTGTTAATTTTCCCACAGAGTTTTGGAACTCCATTGGATTATCCAGGCATGCCACCGCATAATTTAGAATTGAAGGTTGGATCTCCCATTATTTTGCTTCGGAATCTGAATCCGCCACGATTGTGCAACGGTACGCGATTAGTTATTCAAAAATTACTGAAAAACGTTATCGAAGCCAGCATTTTAAATGGAAAGTTCCGAGGTGAAAAGATATTGATACCGCGAATCCCTATTATCCCGACAGATGTGACACGTCCATTTAAACGAATCCAATTCGATTGGCATTTGCAATGACAATTAATAAGTCCCAAGGTCAAACGATGTCAGTTTGTGGCTTAGATTTGAGCAAACCATGTTTTTCACATGGTCAATTAGACGTTGCATGCTCGCGAGTGGGTAAACCCTCCAGTTTGTTTGTCCTAGCGAAAAATGGGCTAACCAAGAATATTGTGCACGCCATAGCATTGAGAGAATAAATTTAAATGAATTAAAAAAATTATTGTTCAGTGCTATGTTATTTGCACATTTCATTTTCGTGAACAGCGCTCCACGCCTCTCACTCATATACCACATTCTTACATACTTGCAATAATAGTTGTTTTCATCCTAGACAGAGATAAAAATGGTTTTTGTTTATACAGCATGAATTGAATCACGGATAGGTGGGACGAAGTTCACCGGGTCAGCTAGTATTTATATATTCCCCCGGTACGAGTTTTATAAGCGATAGGTAGTAATTAGATTTAGGCTACGACAGCCACATAAGATAGTTAGGAAACTATCATCCCTAACTCAAGCTCGCTCCGTTAGCCTGGAAGGCTAGCCCACACCGACACACACACACCAGCACACACAACAAAACTCACCATGATCACGCCACCCGAAAATAGGCAAGCGCTCATGAGAGCGAGAGAGAGCGAGCGACCGATCGTAGGGTAAACTCCTGGAAGAAGTAAAAAAAAAAGAACTCCGCAAGAAATTTCGCGAAGCGAAGCGGAGGGGAGTTCGAGATAAGCAGTGAATCGAGACGGACGTAAAAGGTAGATCGACGATCGAGTGAAAAACCGCGTGTGCGGGTAAAACCTGCAAAACTTTGGATTTTCGGAAAGGACCAGCGGCGGGGCAGAGCCTTTCCACACATGGAACCAACGTGTGTGTGCGAACAAGCGAGATGGGTGAGTGGCAGACAGTGAACCGCAACGAGGTGGCTAGGAAGTGCGTGTGTTTTTAAAATCTTTGCGAGCCCGCGATGCGGTGGTCACCGAAGAGTGCGGTCAGACCGACTCTAGAATAAGCCTAAGTTTTGAGTCCCACTAACTAACACCGAGAGAAATTATGTGAAACTGTGAAAACCTCGGAAAATATATGCAATTATGAAACATAGAAAAATATGGAAATAAAAATAGTAAACGGAAAATAAGATCTTAGAAAATTATAAAATAATGTCAACGGGCGAAAACACAGAGAGAAAAATGTGGAAGTTTGTAAATATTAAATCTTAAAAATTATAAATTAGGAAATTATGAAAAAAGGAAATAATAAAAGAAAGCGAGTGCACTAAGAGAAATATCGGACGAACAAAAATTTGAAAATAAATAATGATATTAAATTTAACCAATTGTGTTTAATAAATAAAAGGCCGGGAAGGCGGGAAACCACGAGAATACTGAAAAGAACCATGGCAAAGAAAATATGAAAATTCCAAAACCACGAGGTGGGAGAAACGTAACGGCGGGATAGAGACAGCTACACTGGGAGAAAAATATTGTGCGAAAATCAAAGAAGATAGAATTAAATTAAATTAAATAATTTAAACAATTAAATTAAATACCACGAGATGGAGAACCAGCTACACTGGAAGAAAATATTTTAAGAACCCGAACAAAATATAAGAAAAATTAATTTAAATAAATGGTTTTGACTAGAAATAAAAATTTGCGTATAAAAATGGTCGTAAGAATAAACGATGGAAAATAATAAGAAAAATAGCAAATTATAGGCGCACTGGAGAAAACCAAATAATAAATTTAAATTATATTTATTATTTATTAACTATATTTTGGCGAAATTTATACTTTGGGAAATTTGCAAGTAAACCTGAATATAACTGAGACGGGCCAGGCACAGCCTGGCACTGAAAAGCGCACCGAGTCAGAGTTCACCGAGGCTCTTCGGAAAACTATATCGCAGATGCCAACTACTAAGCCAGTGCACCATCACACGCCTTAAGAGTTTATTCACTCTGATCGTAATCATTGCAAACACGTCTTCGTCAGAGTTGATCGAGTTAAAACTCCGTTGGAACCTAACTACGAGGGTCCGTTTGAAGTATTAGCGAAACACGACAAATACTTTACTCTCATAGCCCGCACAAAGGACAATAATGTTTCTATCGATCGTCTTAAACCAGCATACATCTTCAAAGAGGAACCTCCTCATGTTCATGTAATAACAAAGGAAAGCACCAATCGCTCAACCTGCCACGTAGGTATCGAGATCTGGACGACGAGTCATACTCCCAGCGAGATACCTTTCCCAACTGGTACTCTAGGAGGGGGGTACTGTGGCAACTCTCAACAGCTTACGATAGTGTGATCGAACTCGATAGCTTACACGAGTATCGATATCGCGAGAGGCCTTCTCTGGGCCAATCTATCATCCCTATTCTCGACGACCACGACATCATCGCTGTTTCTTAGCTTTGCCTAATACATTCGCCAATTAGTTATAATTAAATATGTAATTAGTGAATAAATACTTGAACTTATTTCTGTGTACGATACACATTAAAAGGCGTTATCTCACAACAATTATCGTTGGCACTTCTCCAAGGCCAACTTCCTTCACAAACTCTCTTATTTGTTTGCCACCTTTGGCATTTATTTAGTGTGGACTCTGCCATTAGATGATAAGGATCTATTTCAAAATTATAATCCAGATATTGGGACTCAAGATGAACCATAATCAAGCGCTCGTCAATTTTAATCGGTACTGGAACTATTCTGTAAAGTACTGAAGCATGCCTGCCAAACAAAGGTATTTTTGCATTAATAATTAATTTCCTATCCACAAAAAGGCCTCTAGCTGTTAGTAATGTATAAACTTCTTTTAGTTCAGTGCCTGTCCCTTTTCCTGGCAATACTAAATTTTCGGACAATAAATCTTTAATTTTGGAAATCTCAATTTTTAACTGGCTAGGATGCCTCCCATGATTGATGTCAATTAATAAACATATGATTCCTGACTGTATTTTTTCGCAATCGTCTATAATATTGCTTAACTGCTTGGCAATCATGAAGAAATTGGTTGATTCCTTGAACGCATAATATGATTCTTTCAGAAGAGCAGTCATATTTTCAATTCTTTTGTTAATCTAAAGTTGGTATTAATGTCATCTGTAGTGCTTTTCAAAATATTAGCTGTAGAATCGACAATTGACGTTGGCTTTTTGCTCAACTCGTTAAGGCTCTGCTGATTGCTCACTAAATTCCTCATATTTTCCTCCATTTGTATTCTATCATCCTCATCCATTATTCCGAACAATATATGATAAAGAGATCCCATAAAGCCAAAGGGTGCTTTTCTATTTCTAGTTTTGCCTTGGGACAGAAAGAGCTTGTTATTTTCTTCCAAGTCTGCGATCTGTCTTTCTGTGCTATCTAGAATCAACAGACACTGATCTTCAAAAGTATAAAGTTTTTCGCAAACTATTTTCATTTTCGGAATCAACCTTTTTCCTTTTTTCAACATTTCGAAATAAGCATCCATATTATAATAAATTACTAGATTCCAAGAGGAGGCCACAATCTCGACGTCGCCCATTGGATCTAGGTATATTGCCGAATTCTTGTTTATCTTCTCTATTGAATATTTAGGCATCTTGGTATTAGGCAATCCGTTAGAAAATTGACAACTCAATATAAATAACAACATTGCAATGACAAACCCGACTTTAGACACTCCTGATGTCGCTCTAGTTTTTCTTTTTGGCAAGGAGTCGGTTTCATTTTTATCCACCGACTTTATTCCTTCCAAGGGACAAGTTTTAGTAATAGGCCTTGTGATAGATCCTTCTTGCATTTTTATTTTCACCACTCGGACCTTATCATCATTGCCTTTATGTATTTTTCCTACCTTTCCTAGAGGCCATCTTGCTGGATGACTATTTTCGTCATTTAATAAAACAACTTGCCCTTATTATACGTTAGGACGTTCTCTCCTCCACTTATTTCTTTGCTGTAGTGTATGTAGATACTCATTTTTCCATTTTACCCAAAAATCTTTTCTCATTTTTTGAATAAGTCTCCACCTATCCAAATGTCCGATTCTTTCATCTTCCATTGGTTCTACTATTTCTAAAGGTGGTCTTCCAATCAAAAAATGACAGGGTGTTAAAACCTCTTGTTGGCTCATTTCATAATCTACAGTATATAAAGGTTTTGAGTTTAAACATGCTTCTATTTGACATAAAAGATTGACATTTCCTCGTATGTCAAAACAGTGTCGCCAATTATACGCTTTAAATGGTATTTCATTGACTTAACACCAGCTTCCCAAATACCTCCGAAGTGAGGTCCTGCCGGGGGGATAAAATGCCAGTCAATTCTATCCTTTTCCAGCTGTGCAGCAATTTCTAAATTTTCTTGAATTGCATTAAATAATGCTTGACCTAATTTTCTGGCAGCTCCTACAAAATTTGTGCCGTTATCTGAATAGATATTGGCACATTTTCCTCGTCTTGCAATGAACCTTCTGAGAGCAGCTATAAATGCGTCAGAAGTTAGATCGCTTACCATTTCTAAATGTATGGCTTTAGTGGCCATACAAACAAATACGGCAACGTATCCTCATAATAAGGACCAGTGTAATCTAATCCCGTATTTAAAAATGGAAATGACATAGTAACCCTATATTTTGGCAAATAACCCATTATTTGATAAGCTGTGTTTTGCCTGTACCTTGCGCACTTCACACATTCTCTTAAATATTTTTTCAATGAATTTTTTAAACCAATTATCCAATATTTTCTTTGGATGTAATTTCGCATTAGGTTTATCCCACCATGCAATGTTTCACTATGAGCCTTTTGTATTAATAATTTTGTTAGGTAACTTTTTTCTAAAATAATCGGATGCTTAACTTTAAACTCTGCATTTGAGTTTTGCAGTCTTCCTCCTACTCTCAGAATCCCATCCTTTTCCAAAAATGGATTCAATGACAATATTTTATTATTTGTCTAAATTTCCTTATTGCTTTTCAGACACTTTATCTCTTGCCTGAATTGATATTCTTGTTGTTTCCTAATAACAACTCTTTCAGCTATTTTTAGCTCTTTTACTGAAAGAATAGATGGATAGGCTTCATTTTTTGTTTTTATCTGCACGAATCTATTTATGTATGCTACTATACGTATAAGCTTTTCAATACTGGAATACATTTCTATTTATTTATAGATTGGATCATTTCGTCATTAATTATTGTGTTTACCAGCACAGTTTCTTCTACAGATTGCTGCCGAGGCCAAAGTCCCTTTGGGTTAGCTAGTCATTTCGGACCTTTCCACTAAAGATCACAGTTGGGTAATTTGTTAGAATCAATTCCCATTGATGCTAAGTCTGTTGGATTATCCTCTGACTTCACATGATTCCATTCAGTATTTGTTAATTTCCGAATGTCATCCGTTCTTCTTCTAATAAATTTAATCTTACTTTGACCACTGTTAATCCATGCTAAAGTAATAGTAGAATCACTCCAAGCATAGATTTCCCCTATATTGTCAATAGATTCTTTTAATCTTTGGAATAACCCACTTAGCAAATGAGCTGCACACAGCTCAAGTTTGAGAATTTTCTTCCTATTTTTTATAGGATTTACTCTGCTCTTGCTAGCTATTATATTAACTTTGTAACGACCCTTTTCTAGGGTCATACAAATTCTAGTATTACACACCAATGTATATTCTCTGTAAATAGTACTAAGCAATAGTTAATCTTAAATATTACCAGTAACGATATTTCATTAGGGACACGGAGCCCACCAGTAACGATATTTTAGTAGGGGCACGAAGTCCAGAAGTATACCCCTAATAAGTTAGTGCCCTGGTGGCAACCTTAGGGCATCGATATCAAACATCGCACGAAAAACTGACGATACGATAGTTCGATAAAATAACGATCGAGGAGGTGCGATCACTACTCCAGAGATCGTGGCTTTTTCGTTTCCGGCCGCGAGCATAACAGAAGTGCGCGAAAGTCTAGTGACCGTGGAAAACTTACCAAGCCTAAAAAGACACGTGAGCCCGCGAGTGCATATCAGCGGCACCCTCCGGCAGCAGGCAGGGAAAATTTTAGTTTTTTTTTTTTTTTTGTATGCTTTGCTTTTATTTATTGAATCTTTTACGAGACGAACAATAAGTGTATCAAATCTTAAACTATAACCTAACTAGGAGTCATGTAGACTGAGACAGTGGCCCTGACAAGTTATGGCTGGGTTGGAAGGTCTGTACGTTGTTCGGCTGGAGACCGGAGTCAAGACCCTTGCTAGAGGATTTGGGTGGACAGAGAGTTTTCCATTGTAGGACGCTTTTAGCTTGTCTATTTCATCTTTTACTGCGAGAATGCCGAGGTCCCTGTGGATGTTTTGGTTACGAATATACCATGTTAGACGTCTGTCGAGGTGGATTCCGAGATACGTTACTTCATTAACTTGGGGGATCTGCGTGCTATTCATACAGAGCGGAGGGCAAGTTTGTCTGTTAAGGGGAAACGTTATGTGTTTACACTTTTGTTCGTTTATTTTAATACTCCAGTCAGATAGCCACTTCTCGACTACCACGAGGTAGTTGGCGAGTTGGGTTGTTGCACGGACTGGGCATCTGGAATGGCTGAGGATCGCAGTGTCGTCGGCGAAGGTGGATGTTGTTAGTCGGTCACTCGTGGGAATATCTGCTGTGTAAAGGACGAATAAAGTTGGCCCAAGTGCGCTACCTTTTGGGACCCCAGCTTCGATAGTGTAGCTGTCGGAAATTGTTGTGTTACATCTTACTGCGAAGGCTCTATTGTAGAGGTAGGATTCAAGGAGTTTATGAGTGTACCCGGGCAAAAGTGTTTGACTTTTGTGATCTCGTTCGGCTGAAATGTAGTTGGCGTGGATTCAGTTTCGAGGTGGATTTGCGGAGGAACATAATCATTAGCTGCGGGGTTCGGCTGGAAGATGCCTCTGAGATGTAAGGCAAATGATTCGGCTCTATCTTTGTCGCTGCGGGCCCAGCACCCTGAAGAATTCATTATAGGGGTGACGGTTTGAATTGGAGAGCTTAGATTTGGGTGAGCCCTCCACAAGGGCTGCTTTGTACTAGTTGGCGAGAGTTTTCCAATATATTTAAGTTGTTCATTTTCAGCTTCTTGCTTCAGGGCCCGGTTTAGATTGCGGGTGACTTCAGTAAGACGTTGCTTTGAGCATGGCGATCTGCTGGTTTGCCACGCTCGTCGCAGACGCCTCTTTTCCTGAACCAGCTGTTCGATTTGCCGGTTGGTTTTGAATTTCTTAAATTCCCCATCTTTCCGTATAGGGGTTGAGATCCTGGCTGCTGTGACGAGTACCTCTTCCAGGGCTGAGGTGGAGCAGTCGATGTCCGCTTCGATATTTAGTTGGGGAGTTAGCTCAATGTGGGAACTCACATACTTTCTGTATTTCATCCAGTTAGTGTTGTGCGACGTCAGCCTGTAGGGGTGGTCCGCAATTTCTGGGCTTTGAAGAAGGCTTATCAACAAACGCGAGTGGTCAGATGAGAGATCCGGTAGTGCTATGGCGCTTATTAGATTGCGTGGGATGTTTTTTTTTCACCGCGAAATCAATTAGATCTGGGATCTTTCTTGGGTCTGCAGGCCAATATGTGGGGCTACCAGGAGAAACGTAGTCCAGTTTATTGCTCACCTTTATAAGTGCATTATACAGTTGCCTTCCCTTGGGAGTCACGAGGCGTGATCCCCAGTGCGTGTGTTTGGCGATGTAGTCTCCTGCGGCTATGAAGCGATCCCCCAGAGTGTTGTAGAAGTCCATGAATTGAACTTCAGAGATATTAAATCGAGGTGGGCAGTAGACAGCGGCTATGCAAAGGTTGCCGTTTCCCGAGTTCACTTTTATGGACGTGGCTTGCAGGTAATTTGTTGCAAACCTTTGATGAAAGTGGTGTTTGATGCGTTCTCTGATTAAGATGCCCGTTCCGCTGTGGGCCTTGCCATCCGGATGATCTGTGCGGTAAAAGGTATAACCTCTTATATGGAAGTTATATCTCCCTGTGAGGTGCGTTTCAACCAGCAGCATGGCGTCGATGTGATTTACGTTTAGGAATTGAGTTATTTCAAGTTTATGCCATGAAATGCCGTTGGCATTCCACATGGATATACGTGAGTTAGTCATTTATTATTTGGACTGTTGTGCTACAAGCAACTGAATTACCATGTTCTGGTTCTGAACAAGGGTTTGCATGGTTGTTTTCATGAATGACATAAGTTCCATCATACTTTGTTGCATGGTGAGCATCATAGATTCCAATTTGCTTTGCGGCTGCCCTGGAACCTGCTGAGCATTTTCTGAGTGAGGCTGGGGTGGATGTTCCATGCCTGTTCTTAGTGCATCGGCGTAGGAGATTCCCTTAGTTGTATTTAGCTGCCCAAATGATGATCTGGCTGCCTTGGCGAAAAATATGTCTGGCGTACTTTTTGAGTTGTAATACATATTTTGCGTATGTTGTTGGTGCGTAGCTGTCGCTCGTCGCATGCGACTCTTCAGCTCCTTGTAGACCGCACAGCCTCTGTAGTTTGCCGTATGGTTTCCTCCACAGTTGCCACATATTTTCATTTGGGGGTCTTCTTTGTTTGCGGGGCAGTTGTGGAAGTCTCCGCAGACTACGCAGACCGTCCGAAATGTGCAATATGTCTTGGTGTGTCCATACTCTTGGCAGTTTGTGCATTGAACAGGGCCGTTGCGTTTGTGGGGTTCTTCCACGGTGATTCTTCGATGCAGTAAGAGCTGCAGCTTGTAAATCGTGGTGCACTTCGTTTTTCTTTAAGGCTTTGCTATCTGGTTCGAGCTCGACCTTGAAAAGTGGTTGCGGTTTTTTGTTTCTGTTAACAATATTGCTAACATTTTTGGCACAGAAGCTCCTGGCCTTAAGGGCTTCTTGAATTTCAGAGGGGGTGACGTCAGGTTCTATACCTTTTAGCACAACTTGCAGTCTCTTGCTGCTTTTAAGTTGATAGGTGTAAAAGTTCTTTTTTGTGTCTTCCAGGTACACAGCTCGGAAGTGTTCTTCGGACTTCGTTTGAACCTTTGTTTCGTGTATGTTCCCTTTAATAAGCGGAACAACGACCAGCGCAACAATTTTGTTGACCAGGGCGCTTGAACTTTTATCCCTTATGTAAATGGGTGGGGGCTTTGGTTTCATTTGGGTCTCCTGCCCCAACTCTGATTGGTTGTTGTCCGCCTCTGCTAAGATGGAGAAACGGTTTTCATTGGAGCTCCTCGTTTGGTCGGTACTTGTGTTGGTTCGGTTGATCTTTGGTTTATTACCAACCGTGTTGAGTGGACTAAGCTTACGCTTAATCTGGATGTAGCGGTCCATACCGGTCTGTATAGCCGGGACCGCTTGTTGCTTATCGAAGCTAACTGTTTTTGTTGCCATTTTATTTTGTTGTGCAGCCGTTGGGACCGAACTCGCAATATTGGTAGTTGGTTTAATTATTGATGGTGATTTTGCTGCGACTGCAGAAATTTTAGCACTGCTTGTTGTTGGAGCTTCATTCAGCGAAGCCGGCGGTGGTGGGGTTTGGCATTGGTAACTCCATGATGCGGGAGTTGGGGTGAGCAGAGAGGGTGAGCAAGAGATGGCTCTCTTGCTGTCGACTGTCAGTAGAGTCAAGTTGCTCTTAGTCGACTTCTGATTTTGATCCATATCGCTAGTTGAGAAATAAGAGTAGCAAGCATTTCTTGGGTTGACGGAGCTTCTACGCTCATTCTTTTGATCGCTGCTCATTTTTTCGAGCTTGTTATGCGTGGCACTTATTTGTTTAAATTAAATAAGCACTTGTATTAATCATAACACTAGTTATGATTATATTTTTCTTTGTTTTTTTAATTGTTAGCGTCTTTTTGCACTGTTTGGACTGCTCCAGTATAATATTCTTTAAGTTTTCACTATTTCATCCACTATTTTAAATTGTTTTCCCGGAGCTCGCGCGAGACCACGTCCACGTGAATAAAACTTTTAACCGCAACTAAGTCATAGTGTTTCCTTCACCCCGGCCACCTCTGCTTCCCCACTCCTTCCCCCTTGTATGCGAACCTTGTGTAGCTCGCCAGAACTTGTGCGTTTGGTTTCCCATCCGCACAAGAACTCCCGAGTCTACGTCTCTGCTCCCTCACCCCGAGGGGTGCGTACGCTGCGTGGCCCGACGGTTCCTATGCGTTTGGTCTCTCATCCGCACCGGAACTCCCGAGTCCACGCCGCTACGCTCCTTGCATGTCCACCGATCCCGGTAGCCTCCGCGAACAACCGGAGTGTTTAGAAAAATCCCGTAGCCTTCGTGATTAACCGAAGAGTCCCGAGAAGCCCTAGTGTCTCGAGGATTCCCATGATTCCCCCCGCCCCCTCGTCCCACAAGCTTTCTAGCCAGGGTTGCCAGACGGTGCTGAGCCAGAGTTGCCAGACCGTGCTGAGTTAGAGTAGCCAGACGGTGCTGAGCCAGAGTTGCCACATCGTCCTGGGTGGCCAGAGTTGCCAGATTGTGTAGAGTTGCCAGATCGTGCAGAGTTGACAGAGTTGCTAGATCGTTCAGAGTTGCCAGATCGCGCAGAGTTGTCAGATCGTGCAGAGTTGCCAGGGTTGCCAGATCGTTCAGAGTTGCCAGAGTTGCCAGATCGTACTGAACTGCCCCGCAGCGCGGCCGCTAGTTGAGAACTATCCAAAAATCAGCACAGCAAACGACGGCCAACGGTAGAGAGTTGTGCATTAGTACCTCTGTCGGTCTCTCCACTCCTACATACAACATTCCTAACTACAGGTTCCACCCTTCTATACAAATTTCTTGTGTAGGTTCCTTGGCCGCGACTGAGATCTCACCCCGGGCCATAGAAACCACGTCACAACTTTGTGCCCTACTTCAGCATAGACAACTGCTGCGTATGCTTTTTCGGAGGCGTCAGAGAATCTATGAATTTGAATGACAGAATAATTATTTGAATTAATCCATCTTGGGATTCTTATATTTTCTAAAAACAGTAAATGTTCTTTATATTTTTCCCATTGATTTTTATCTTCAGGTAATAATTCTTGATCTCAATCCGTTTTATTTATCCAGAGTTTTTGAATGAAAAGTTTTCCTAAAATAGTAACAGGTGCTAACCATCCTAGTGGATCATATATTTTTGACAAAATTGATAACACTACTCGTTTGTTCGTGTGTTTCGATTCTGTGCAAGTTAGTTTAAATTTAAATAAATCATTTTGCGGTTCCCATTTAAGTCCTAAAGTTTTGACATTTTCAATAATGTTTAGAACTTTATTGTCCCCTGTGTCTCCCACAGTTGCTAATATTTTCAAATCGTCGGAAATCCATTTCCTCAAATTGAATCCAACCTTCTGTAATTCAACTTTATTATATTTGAAATTTTTAATTAGTTTATTAAAATAATAAGACCGAACTTTGGTGGCAAGAATAATTAAGTTTTAATTTCGCAACGACGAGACGAAAAAGAAATGCGTGTACTCGGGTTGAATTCAATTTTCGACATAACTTCTATTTGACATATGTACTTAGGCCTAGCTCAACAGAGGTTGGCGAAGGCGGGGCGAATTCGCCAAGAGCGAGAGAGAGCTTTATTATGCACTAGACTTTAAATTTTTCCTTCTTCATCTATGGCAACAATAAAAACAAACAATAAACAATAAGCGACAATATGGACTCAGCCAACACCGGTCCCGTTGAACGCCTCCACGGCTTCAACAAATTGGCAGCGGCGCCAGCTTGTGGATCGCCCTCCGGAAGATCGCTCCATCGCGACCCTGACCTTGCCGTCCTCTCCTGCGTGCGTCGCGACTATCCTTCCCAGGAGCCACTGTTGAGGCAGCAGTTTGTCCTCGGCCACGACGACGAGTTGGCCCTCCTCGACGTTGGCCTTCTCCTCGTGCCACTTGGCCCGAACCTGAAGGCCCAGGACATATTCCCGGGACCATCGCCGCCAGAACGTTTGCCTGGCTGACGAGACAAGCCGCCATCGCCGCAAGTAGGTGCTTTGCAGTTTTCACACCTGCCTCCCATAGTCCGCCCATGTGCGGAGCCCGAGGGGGTGTGACGCCTTGGACGCAAAACAAACAAATAAGGCAACGTAGGACTTATACGGGGGCCTTCCTCGAATTTTTAATGTCGTATAGACAGGGCCACAAAAATTAACGCCACATATCGCAAATGGGCGAGAGCCAGTCTATCTGCGGGTAGATTTCCCATAATTTGTGTCATCAGTCGAGGCTTGCATTTAAAGCAGCGCACACATGATCGAACTGTCTGACTGCAGAGTTCCTGAGCGTTTACGGTCCAAATACGCTGTCGTAGGATGCTCACAAGTGCTTTAGGGCCGACATGAAAATTTGAATGGTGCAAATTGCGAGCGTTTCGTCAACAGCAAGAGTAACTTGGCATCATATGGTATAGGAGCGTTAGCTAGTCGCCCCCCAACTCGCAACAACGAAAAGTTGCACCAAGTGCCCGTATCCTCATGGATGAATGGGTTCAATCGCTGAAGACTTGGGCCGACCTTGGAGCCTTTACGAACTTTTTAAATTTCTACTTGATACTCGTGCTTTTGTACTATTTCGATAATCTTATGAAATGCTTCATTATATTCCGTCGGTGACAGAGTTTCTTCGAAAACTATACTCTTGTCTTTGCATATTCTTATAAAGCGGAACATATAAGCGAACACTCTAAGCAGTTTGAGGTGTGACGAGAATCCCTCGATGACATCCAGCAAATCGGAAGTTTGCACCGCAGCGGTCAGTCCGACCACAGTCTTCCTCGCTTCCTGACGCAAGACTTCCTCATCCGTCTCGAAATGAGCATTTTTGGGCCAGTTTTCTTCTTCGTCTTTCAGAAATGGTGGGCCAGTGAACCAGATCGACTGCCCTATCTCGTCGACGTCACAGTGAAGAGTAACTTCAGAGTCCGACCAGTATACAATTCGATCGATAGGGACTTTTAATAAGGGTTTGATTCTATGGCAGAGATCTGCGAGAAGGTGAGCGGCACATAACTCAAGCCTTGGGAGCGTTTTGGTCTTGAGCGGCGCTACTTTTGACTTTGAAGTCAACAACGATAATTTAAAACCTTCGGCAGTTTTGTTACGAATATAGACGCAAGCTCCATAAGCTCTCATGGAGGCGTCGGCAAAGGCATGTAGCTGTACCGGTGACAATGTGTCGGTATGCACGAACCGAGGAATCGATATCTCATCCAGTTGAGACAGAGTGCTTTTTAGCAAATCCCAAGCTGTTTCCAAATGCATCGGAATTGACTCATCCCAGTTCAACTTATTAAGCCAGAGTTCCTGCAATAGGATCTTTCCTTTAATCACAATGGGACTTAACAAGCCGAGGGGGTCAAACAGCTTCGATGTCACCGATAGGATGTTCCGTTTTGTCGCTCGGAGACCCATGACAGAAGTGTCAATCTTGAACTTGAAGGCATCTTCGCTAGGCAGCCACGATATTCCTAACGCCTTAGTTGACTCTGAATCCGAGATAGGTATCGACTTAACTGTGCTCTCAGATGCAGTGACCTCAGGTAAGTTTGAAAACCACTTTGTCAATTCAAAACCTGCTGTTTGAAGAACCTGAGACACTTCAGACTTAATTGTCTTTAGCTCCTCTGCGCATGCAGCACCAGTTAACATGTCATCGACGTAAAAGTCGGATCCAATTACGTCGGCAGCTCTAGGGAATGAAAATTTAGCAGATTCACTCAACCTCTTTAAACACCGAATAGCCAGAAATGGGGCTGGTCCAGTACCATATGAGACGGTGTTGAGCTTGAATAATCTCAAGGATTCAGAGGGGTCTCTCCTCCACACTATGTGTTGAAACTTCCTATCCGCTTCATTAACCATTACTTGGCGATACATCTTCTTTACATCGGCAGTCAGAGCATACCTGTGCAGCCGGAAGCAGAGTAGAGTGGAGTACAACTCTTCTTGAATGGTCGGCCCCACCATCAGGATGTCGTTTAAGGCCACCTGAGACGATGTTTTGCAGGACGCATCGAACACGACTCGCAACTTTGTTGACGTACTCTGGGGCCTTAGCACGCATTGATGGGGAATGACATAATGTGGAGTGGAAGGGATTTTGTTGTCAGTAGGCGACATATGACCTAGGGCGAGATATTCTTCCATGAATTCCAAGTACATGGTCTTCATGTTAGGATCTCGAGACAACCTTCGCTCAAGCGACAAAAACCGCCGTTTTGCAACCTCGAAGGCGTTGCCTAATCCATTTGGATCAGATTTAAACGGCAGCCTAACTTCAAACCGACCTGATGGCAATACCTGAGTAGTCTTCCTATAATGGTCTTCACATAACTTGTGCTCAGGCGACAGAATTTTCTTTGGATTTGGCATTTCCTCCAGCGACCAAAATTTCTGTAGTGTGCTGTCAATGGATACTAAATGTTCTTCACTACAACTGAGACTATTCACAACTTATTTCGGGACTGCAGACTTGTATCTGCCCGAAACAACCCAACCAATAAGGGTCTTTTGTAGAGTTGGATAGTCAGGACCTTGTCTAATTTGACCAACAGCTAGCAATTCGAAAAATGATTCTGCTCCTATCAACATATCAATTTTTTGTGACTTGTAGAAATATGGGTCTGCTAATGGTAGGTTCTTCGGGATCTTCCGATCACTGACGTTCACCGACTGATCAGGATGGTAACCGGAGATCGATTTTAAGATCCAGAAATCGAACGAGAACTCACTACCATTTATTCGCGACTTCACCACTGTGTGTACCTTTTCTTGACTTCAGAATTGGACTCGCCAATACCAAGTAAGTTGATACACGACTCCTCTCTACGAATCTGTTAGCGGTTCGCCAGTTCTTCTGTTATAAAATTCGTTTGAGACCCAGAGTCCAGCAGAGCTCGGGCTAAAACGTATTCTCCGTTTTTCGTACGGACGCTTACGATTGACGTAGCCAAAATCACCCTGTCCAAGGACGTGGCATGCATAACATGTGACGTGGAAGGCTGATCTTGGTTAAAAGGAGGAGACATGGTCTCTGGCGGGGGTGGCAACGCTAAACTGTTCTCAGGCACTGTATATCTATGAAGCAGAATGTGGTGTGAGCGGTCACAAGCTCGACACTTTTTGCCTTTGTATTTCGAAACAGTATGGCCTTTTCGCAGACAATTAATACATAAGGAGGCAGACTTAACAAACTCGAACCTTTGCATTATAGAGAGACGCCCAAACGGGCTACAATTCTGCAGCAAATGATCTGCTGCATTGCAATAGCTACAAGTTTGCTAAGGCTTGCTGTTGGAGGAGGAACAAGAGAATGAGCTACGATTATGTGGCTTGCTCGACACAATTTTGTCTTGCTTCGGCTTTGTCGATTCTTCAGCTGATAAATGCTGATATCGGCGAAAGCGGCAAAGTCTCATAATCGAGCTGTTCCTCTCATTTTTATTTGGTCACTGGGTCGACTCTATTCAATACCAAGTATATCAACATTGCACTTTCCTTAAAGTTCCCTCGGTGGTGGCGGCAATTCTCGTCAGCAGGGTATTTCGCGACCGACACGAAATATGTTTAATATATTTATTTTAAACAAGCACTCAAAAAACAAAGATTTTGTGCAATTTTTTGTATTGCACTTTTATCGTTTGGATAAATATATATTTATTTTATATATATGTATGTATGTGTGACTGTCACTTTTACGAATGTTGCCTTTTGTTTAAACTAATTATCTTGTCCACCCGGGGGCGCCATGAAATTTTTAATTAGTTTATTAAAATAACAAGACCGAACTTTGGTGGCAAGAATAATTAAGTTTTAATTTCACAACGACGAGACGAAAAAGAAATGCGTGTACTCGGGTTGAATTCAATTTTTCGACATAACTTCTATTTCACATATGTACTTAGGCCTAGCTTAACAGAGGTTGGGGAAGGCGGGGCGAATTGGCCAAGAGCGCGAGAGAGCTTTATTATGCTCCCGCCTTCGCCCTAAACTAACTTACACTAGACTTCAAGTTTTTCCTTCTTCATCTATGGCAACAATAAAAACAAACAATAAACAATAAGCGACAATATGGACTCAGCCAACAATATTATTGGCTTCTTCTACCGAATCAGCTCCAGTCATTAGGTCATCCATATAGAAATCATTCCTAATTATTTTACTTAAAGTTGTATTTTCACATTTATCTGCAATATCTACCAGAACTCTGGTAACCAAATATGGTGCAGATGCTGTTCCGTAAGTGACGGTGGTTAATTTATAATAACTTTTAATATTTTCTTCTGGAGAATTTCTCCATAAGATATATTGATATTTTTGATCATCATTGTTTATTTTTATTTGTCGGTACATTTTTTCAATGTCCGCCGAGACTACAAACTGTTGTCAGTTTCCTTTCCTTTGGATTTTTTACATCCAGAAACAATCCACCCGAAATTAGTTTTCTGCCCAAGGAGCCCATCTATTTTTTTCACTCCATTCCGCAGAATGTAAGTATATAAGTCGGCTCCAATAATAAGATCAATTCGATCCGGCTTATTAAAATCGGGGTCAGCTAGGTCATATCCCTTCCATTTTTCTTTATCAACATCAATTTTGCTGACTGGAAGGGCCTTCATTAGTTTTGGAAGTATTAATGCTTCAATTTCTAAGTTCTTAGGAAAAATTAGAAAAAATTTTTAATTGAAATAATAGTTTTGTGCTTGGAGATGCACTTTCCTGTGGAAGATACTCCACTAATTTCTGTTTTGAGATCTAATTCTTTTTAATTTTAGAATCTGCGCAGATTCTTCGGAAATAATAGTGCTTTGTGACTCACTGTCAATCAAAGCTTTTAAATTTGCATAATTTCCTTTAGAGGATTTAATTTGAACCCTAGCCGTAGATAATAAGGCTTGATCCGACGTCCGAAGTGCGTTTACTTTTTCTACCTTTTGAAATGGTACATGAATCATACTATGGTTTTTTCTTTTGCATATTGAACACGATATATCGCTTAGGCATTTTTTATTATAGGAGTGTCCCCATTATAGGTGTGTCCCCAACCTTTACAAATGGGACAACTGTTTGCAGAGAATTCTTTCTTTACTACTTTTTCTTTTGTAGGATTCTCATCCTGAACTGAGCTAATACAACTTAATCTTTGCTCTAAGAGTTCAATGACGTCGGACAATAATTGGATCTCTTTTGGTTTTTTGGTGTGGCTCTCATATAATTGCAGAGCCTTTTTATCAAATTTTTTTAATATTATTTGTGCAAAGATTATATTTACTTCGTCTGAAATTTGTGCCTTTAGTTTTATCATGTGAATTGACTCATTAATAGAGTCAATACACAATCTTAATTGCCTCGCTGATTCACATTGTAAAGCTCAAGGAGGCGATTTAATTGTTCAGAAAATATTTTTCTTTTATTTTCATACCGCTTGGTTAACAACTCCTAAGCGGCTTCATAATTTTCCCCAGATCCCAGTAACAGGTGAGACACCACGTTCCTTTTGCCTTTTTATAAGGTCAATGGATTCAGCGGACAACATTTTGTTTTTCTTTGTAATGATTTTTTCATTCTTGAATGAAAATTGTTTTTATGTGTATGTGTATTTGTGTGTAACTTTTTTTTTTTATTTGTATAATATACATACATTGTACATACATCGGCACACTCATATGAGAGCGTTGCATTTGCCAGCACAGTTTCCCAACAGTCATTCTTTGGTAACAAAAAATTAAAAAGTCAATAACAATAAAATAAAATGATTTATTAATTCTATCATTTAAAATATTCCGTCTAAATTGAAATTAATCAACATATAAGAATATTAGTAATTGAATTAAATAAATTTAATAATAATTTAATAAATTAAATCCAGTCCAAAGCAAGGAAGTAAATTATTTTTTAATTATTAATTAATTATCAAATTAATCCTTTCTTGAAATTTAACAGAGTTTTAATTAATTTTTAAATTATTAACTAAATAAATATGGAGCCAGAATCTCCGAGCTGCGCATTATGTACACATATCTGCACACAATTTATTATCTTGATTAATACGTACCAAAACACATTCCGGTCTGTTGTTCACCTGCTACAAATCTTCACCTTGTCGCCTGTTTCCAGTTCGTTTGGGTTTATTGTCTTTTTCATAATAACGCTACGCAACGGATACCGCAGAGTGACCATACTCTCACGGGGTTGTTCGGTATTTCCCAGGAGTTCCACTCGGTGTCGCGTATCCAAAGTCAACGTTAAATTTGGAACCATCATTTCTTCATACATATATTCTGTAACGGTCAATTGGTTTTTTGAATCGTGGGTTTACGAGGTCCAGTGTGACCGTCGTTATTAATATTCGTTTTTTCCAATGCCAATAGGAGAATAAGAAACCACATTCGATTCCATTAATTCGTCTAGACAGATCAAAGTCCGCATCTCCCCGGTCCTCTCAGCCGAAATCAACGTCCACAGTTGGCCAACACAGGGCGAGTAGCGAAAAATCCTTAGTTATCAAGGGTCATTCGTCGACTACAAAAATGGCTCAATCCGCCGTCGATATAGTGTAGTATGTTCACATAGCGAATGCACACTGTACTCAGTGTTATGCATAAATAAATATGTCGGGTTGTTGATGCCAGGGGCCTCGTCGTCCGTCCGTCCGTCCATATCGGTGACGCTCATGATGTCCTTCTTGTAAGCTGCGCGCGTTCAACGAGTCCACTTGCGTCTGCTTCGGCTTCTCAATGCGTAATGTGTCGTTTCGTACAGCCTGCTTTCTTTTCTTCCTTGACATTTCTATTTTGACATTCCCTTTTCATTATGTCTCTTTCTCACTCTAACCAAGCAGCGCAAGTGGCCTCGTTCAGCAACAGCTATATTGGTCTCATTCTAGCAGAGTCTCGTTTCTAGAAAATTCATCTACTCATACTCATACATTGACAGTGAATAGGAACACTCATGACAGCAGAAGGAACATGGAGAAGAAGTAAATAGCAATTAAGTGCATACACATTATTTTCGCCCCGAAACGGCCATTCTGACATTTACACGTCCTCGTGTAAGCTTTTGATACCGAAATACCAGGGTACCAAGATCACAAACTTTCATCACTTCTCAATACTATTTCATTACATTACATTACATGACTTTATTAGGTGTATTTCTTAATTTCTTAATTCTGTGAAGGAGCAAACAACTTACATTTCATTGTTGCTGAGATTACTTATTCTATTTTCAAATTCAGTTTCATCAATCAGTAATACATCAGTTTACAACTTATCTTAACATTATCATTTACCGATTACTAGTATCGATCTTCCGCCAGTTCACACACACTTGACTATTGATTCAATGCAAACTCATCGTCTCTCCTGGACGGATCTCTCTTATTACTTATTCATCGTCTCACCTCGACGGATCTCTCTTATTACTTATTCATCGTCTCACCTCGACGGATAACTCACAATTCATCGCCTCACATAGACGGATAACTCGCCGTTCATCGTCTCACCTAGACGGATAACTCACAATTCATCGCCTCACATAGACGGATAACTCGCAATTTATCGTCTCACCTAGACGGATATCTCTCGTTCACAAAAGAACTCATTGGCGGGATTTTCTCTCAATTCAACTATTTCTATATTTCAGCTATTTCTCTATATTCTCATTTAACTCATTACGCATTTCCGCATCCGGCATTTTTCGTAAATCTTCTTGGCAATACTTGAACGACCGGTTACTCGTCAACGACTTTAGCGCATACCTGTCACCCTCTAATACTTCAGTTACTAAAAACGGTCCTTTGAATTTCGGATCTAACTTGGTTTGGTGTCTTTCTTCATTTTTCAGTAGCACATAGTCACCTACGTGGTATTTGTCAACGGCTGCCTTACTGCTATCAAATCTGGATTTGTCGTAAGACGCTAAGGAATTCATATTTTCTGTCGCCTGCGCTCTAACAGTTGCCAAATCTATTTCACATTCGGTCTCACATGGGGGAACTAATCCAAGGGGTCGAGCCTGCTTACCAATCAACATCTCCAACGGACTTGCCTTAGTGGCACGAGAAATTGTACAATTCAGTGCAAGTTGGACTTCGCCAAGTGCATCCTGCCACGATCGTTGACTCGATTCTACCACTGACAACAAATTTTTCAGTATGCTCATGACCCGTTCCACCTGCCCATTCGCGCGGCTCATTCCCGTAGCAATCAAGTGAAGTTGAACTTTCTGTGATGCGCAAAACTCTGAAAACTTGGAGCTAGTGAAACATCTGCCCTGGTCGGCGATAACGCGATCTGGTACTCCGAATAAGGATATGGAAGATTTCATAGCGTTGACACAGCTTTCGGCATCTATCTTTAAGGTGTGATATAGATAAACAAACTTTGTTTAGGCATCGATCTGCACAATAAGATATTCCTTCATATCGCTCTTGCCACTTAATTTTCCCGTTATATCTATATGAATGGTGTGCCACGGTATATAGTACTTGTCTTCGGAATAGAATAAAGTTCCGCCTGAACCTTCCCAGACGATGATTTCACGGACCGACAAGTAATACAGTTTGAAACAAATTTCCGGACATACTTGTTCATTTTAGCGAACCAATAATACTGGTACACTTTATCAAGTGTCTTTTGCCATCCTAAATGCATTATTGACTCGTGCACCTGGTTAATTACTGACCATTTAAAAGCTCTGGGTACAACTGGTAAATAACTTGTTCTACCTAGTCTTTGGACCTTGCGATATAATACGCCTTTTCGCAGATCATTCGTTTTGGCCAGGTTTTCGGCCAATTCATCTGACTCCAATTTGTTAACTATTTCTGTTATCTCGGGGTCTAGTCGTTGCTCAGCAAGAAGCCAAGTACTTGAAATTTCGGACAGATTTACTCGTTTTTCGGGAATCTTGTTCATTGACAGAATGTGTTCGGATGGTAAGGGATTTCTTGATAGGAAATCGACATGAGCCATACGCTTACCCTCTCTGTACTGAATTTCAAAATTAAACGATTGTAAGTAGGCCCACCAGCGGTGAACTCTGGGGGTTAAATCTATTTTTGTGCGAGAAGCTTTTAATGAATTGCAGTCGGTATAGACAACGAACTCACGGCCAATTAGGTAATGGCGAAAATGTTTAACGGCTTTTACCACTGCCAAGGTTTCAAGCTCGTAAGAGTGATATCTAGATTCAACAGAGGTAGTTGTCTTGCTGAAGTACTCGATTACATGGGGTTTACTTTCTATACGGTGTAAAAGTATCGCTCCGTATCCACAGGCACTTGCATCAGTGTGCAACTCTATAGGATATTGCGGGTCGAAAATGACCAGAACAGGCTCATTTGTGAGGATCGTCACAACTTTGAGTCTGATCTCTTCTAGCTCAGCGGTCCATGTAATCTTGCCGTTACCAGACGAAAGTGAATACAGGGGTTTCATAAGTTGGGAGAATCCAGGAACGAATTTGCGAAAGTACGAGGCCAGGCCAATGAATTGTCTAACGCCGGAGACAGTTTGAGGAGGAGGCAAAGAGCTTAATGAAGCTATCTTTCGCACATTCGGGCGAATCTCCCCAGCTCGCACTTCATAGCCCAAATACTGGACCGTTGTTTTGAGAAAACTACATTTAGTAAGATTAAAGGTAAAACCAGCCTTTGTAAGAACATCCAAAACAGTTGCAAGCCTTTCCAAAGCCAATTCCTTGGTTGGCGATACTATCATTATATCGTCCATGTAAACTATTACAAAAAAGAATTAGCAAGGTCACCAAGTGCATTCATGACTGCGCGCTGGAAAACAGATGGCGCATTTTTGAGGCCAAAAGGCATTGTAAGATATTCAAATTGACCATCTGGGGTCACAAATGCAGTATATTCCACGGATTCAGGGTGAATCGGTATTTGGTGGAAGCCACTCGCCATATCCAGGCATGTGAAATAATTTGCTCCGCGAAGTCTAGCAATTTGATCGCTAATAAGCGGCAAGGGATATTTATCCGAAATCGTGTTTGAATTTAACTCTCTAAAATCAACACACAGACGGTCGGTGCCATTTTTCTTTTTAACGAGCAACATAGGGCTAGCAAATGGAGAACAACTTGGGCGAACAATATTACACCTTATCAATTCGCTCACTTGCATACGCACTACTTCTCTTTCTTCGGGGCTAAGTCTGTAAGGTCGGCGCTGGACAGTTTAGTTGGATCAATTAAACGGATTTTCATTTCACCTGTATTTACTCGGGTATGAGGAATCCCATTGGTAAATGAAGTCGAGTGCTTTTCAAGTAGTTCGATTAATTTAGCTTTCTCATTGTCGACTAATTCGGTGTCGATATCGGACAAGGTAAGCGATCGCTCATCAACGGAACAATTATTAACAGTTTTTGATTTTACTACTTTAAAATTATCGGATTTCAGAATTACATAAAAGCCTTGTTTGAGTATCTCTCGCCCTATCAGAATATCACTCCTCAATTGCTCATTCGGGACTACATGAAATAATATTTCTATAATGTTTTCGTTTATAGTAACCTCACTTAAGATTTGCAATGTACTACATACACTGCCACCACCAATACCCTTTATCATTACAATATTGTTTATGCGTTTACCCGATAGCTTATTACTAATGTCGTCTTTAATAAGGGAGCACTCTGCACCGGAATCGAAGCAAATTGGATAGATCTCACCCCGTTGATGCAAATTTCCCTTTGGCTCAGTCACACAACATTGGTTAACAGTCTTCTGTTGAGTCACATCTTGCTTGGCTGCACCTCCGTTCCTCGGGCACTGGTTGGAGAAATGTCCCAATTGGCCGCACCGATAGCACGTGACATTTGACTTCTCACGCTGCGGTTTCGCCTCTCTATCTTGTCGCATTTTAATTCGGCATTCAGCAATTCGATGTCCCGGCTTTGAACAAAAGTGACATACAACTGGCGATGCCTTATGGTTCTTCTGGTTAGGTCCAACGTTGTCATCTCGAGCATGGCGCTTCTTGTCGAACGTAAACGCTTTTAACTCCGCCTGTAGCTTACTTCTGGTGCGCACATTGGATGTGAAGAGAACGCGCTGCAAACGACTGTCGATGTTTGCCATATGCGCAAGAACAGTTGTAACGGCAATTTCTTCAATTCCCATATTTCGCCACTTCGTTGTCAGCGTCGTCACCAACCGACTCGCATATACCGCGTAACATTCGGCGGCACTCGGGCGGCTATTGAGTAAATTCAAAAACTTAGCGCCCGGCGTCTCTTCGGTTTCAAAGCGCTGCAGAAATAGGTCTTGGAACTCTCGCCAAGTCATACCATGGTACGAAATTTGTGTGAGCCACTGAGATGCAGTTCCCTCCATACAGTTGCTAAGTGCCATGACCAATTTACTTCCTTGGAGGGGGTGCTCAGACAAAATTATATCGGTTGTAGAACACCACTTTGCTGCCTCCACGCATGCAGCTTCAGGGTTAAATTTGGGTAGCTTAACCTCAAAGCTAGGTTGTTGCTCGCGTGCCGGCGTGACTTGCATGATTTTTACAAGTTCAGCGAAATTCCGATTTTGCATTTCGACCACTGCACGCCACTGCTCCTCAGAAAATGCAGGGTGTGGCACAGATCCCACTTCTGATGTCGGGTGTTTGATGCCAGGGGCCTCGTCGTCCGTCCGTCCGTCCATATCGGTGTCGCTCATGATGTCCTTCTTGTAAGCTGCGCGCGTTCAACGAGTCCACTTGCGTCTGCTTCGGCTTCTCAATGCGTAATGTGTTGTTTCGTACAGCCTGCTTTCTTTTCTTCCTTGACATTTCTATTTTGACATTCCCTTTTCATTATGTCTCTTTCTCACTCTAACCAAGCAGCGCAAGTGGCCTCGTTCAGCAACAGCTATATTGGTCTCATTCTAGCAGAGTCTCGTTTCTAGAAAATTCATCTACTCATACTCATACATTGACAGTGAATAGGAACACTCATGACAGCAGAAGGAACATGGAGAAGAAGTAAATAGCAATTAAGTGCATACACATTATTTTCGCCCCGACAAATACAATAAATACAAATACATTAATGCACTTAATTTATAAGTCAAAGACCCTTGCAATGGGCTATCTAAGTGCTGAGTCCGCATTTCATACATGCGCGACATACGTGAACATAATACCTTCCCCCTATCTCAGCGACCCTTCGCCGTCGCTTACTTATATGTATATGCATATAAGCGTCGCAGCGCTGCAGCCTACGCCGGCAGCGCTGCTACCTGAATTAGGCTAAGAAACCTTTTGTATGAATAATTTAAGACATTAACAAATCTACTTTCATTGGAGCGGGACCTTGCCTTCTCCAATTCATAAAAAACAATTTTAAAACCAAAACCTAAAGTAACTTATTATATGGTGACTTATTTTACTTCTTATATGGCGACCGTGACGTCGAATCATAAATGTGTGGAAAAAAAGAAATCGATTTTCTAAGTGTGGACGGATAATCAAGAATCCAGCAACCAGCGACTTTTCCAGCAATACAAAAAAATAATAATAAATAAATAAAGAACTAAAGAATGGGCAGCAGTCAGCACAAACCTATAAAATCTTCCATATTACTACGATATGATCTACTACGAATCGTGATACTATACAACTATACAAAATGATCTACTACGAATCGTGATTTGCAAACTCAAGACCACATAATTTAACGTGTCTCCGTCATTCTGTGGAAGTAAAACCAACAGTAAATCAAAATGGCTGATGTGGCTGAGCAAAAGATCGAGACCCCCGTTATGGAGAAAGTCGCCGCCTGACTATAGGATTCGAAGATTCCAGGCTCTATTGAAACTGAAACACACTTAGGACATCCTCATCCCGGCATCGCTAGCCGAGAACATCTGTATATGCAGCGGAAGATAAATAGTCTGTGCGAGGACCAGCACCGGCGCCGCCTGAGCTCATAGGCCTAGGTCACTAGAAGATAAATAGTCTGTGCGAGGACCAGCACCGGCGCCGCCTGAGCCCATAGGCCCAGGTCAGCAGCAGCAGAAACCGAGTGCGGGGGGCAACCCGCCGCCTGCACCTTCGAGGGAACGTCAGCGTGCCAGCCCGGCGACGACCAGCTGACGTAATGAGGAGTTGCAGCCAGTAAGCCAAGGAGTTGCAGCCAGTAAGCAGCCAAGGAGTTGCAGCCAGTAAGCAGCCAAGGAGTTGCAGCTAAATAATTTTTTTTGTTGCCCTGCGTGGCATACCTAAACTCGATGCACTGCGCTGCATATTTTTTTTAAACGACACATTGTAACATTGAGCGGAATTTTTCTGCCCGATGAGCAGTATGGCCCGTAAAGCCGTACGAAATAATAATTATAATATTAAATTCCTCCCCGCCACACAGTGGTTAAAAATACCTCCAGTAGGAATATCGAGTTAACAATTAATACACTGCTTTAAATACCGAATAATATAATAATAATAATAATAATATAATAACATTATAAAAACAATGGTAAAAACTATATGTTAAGACTCGAAAATGTGAAAAAAAATTACATAAACACTAAAATCTAATTGCATACATTCAGGGTAAGAAAAATCCCATATTAATAAATGAGGAAAAAATTTATATATAAAAAAATTATTCTTAAAAATCAAAAATATAGCAAAACACAACATATGCACGATCACGAAAAAAGCAAATAAAACCGAAAAGAGCGAAACATGGACAAAGAAAACATGTATTAGTAATAATAATAATAAATAAGTATCATGCCACTTAATAAAATTCAGTAATACTTTTTGAAATAAATGTAAACAATGATGGTCGTGACGGTGTGATGGTCTTGGTGGCAACGCTGCATATTATCGATAGGATCAGAAGTCAAGAAGAAGTCGAGATGCAAGAAGTCAAGAAGAAGGCGAGAGTCAAGAAGAAGGCGAGATTTAAGGAGTTGAAGTCGAGAAGTTAAAGTCGAGAGTTGAGAGTCGAGAAGTTGAGAAGAATTCGAAAGTGGAAGTTATTATAGATATTAAAAGAAAACAGTCGAAGAAGTCGAATTAACTTTGTTAACACATACTTAATCAATAAATATTATATACATACTAAATAAATATTACATTTGGGGGCTCAACCGCCGAATTAAATCGCCTTATTGTGAAATTCGTCAGAAACTGAAAAATTGCTGTGTATGTATGTGTTGGCGTCGCTTCGAAGAAAAGCAACTGTGAAAAACGGAGAGACAAATGCCAAGTGAGAAAGGAACCGGAAAAAACTACAGTGAAACACCAAAAACTTCGCGACAAATAATTACACGAGGACAAGCACAAGAGAAAAAAGAAGAAGCAGTGATGGAAAATCAAGGACAGTTAGAACAAATAATTCAATTGCTGAGTTTGAAAATCCAAGCGGATGAAGTCGCCCAAAATACTCCAAAAGTGTTAATGGAGGGATTTGGTAAAGTTGTGGCAGATTTTGACGGAGAGTCGGTGCCGGTCGAAAATTGGCTTGAGAATTTCGAGTTAAATGCTGAGGCGTATGGGCTAAACGAGAGGCAAAAATATGCGCAAGCCCGATCAAAAATGACAAAGACGGCACAGTTGTTCCTGGAATCGGAGCTGGTAGGCTCGTATGAAGAATTAAAAGCAGCGCTGTTAGCTGAGTTCAAGCGAAAATTGGGAAGTGCGGAAGTACATGAGAAACTGGCAAATAGGAAAAAGCTGCAAACGGAGAGTTTCCATGAATACGTCTTGCAGATGAAGAAAATTGCCGCGCTGGGCCAAGTTGAAACCAAGTCTGTAATGCGTTATATTGTGAATGGACTGAACATCAAAACCGAATACAAATTTATGATGCATACAAGTGTATGAAAGTTTTGAAATATTAGATGAAGGCAAGACAAAAAAGCAGCTTTACAGCAGCGGCCAGCAACAGCATAATAACGACAATAAAATGATGATTCGTTGCTTCGATTGTGGATCGTCGGAACATATGAAGAAAGATTGTAATGTTGGAACGAAGTGCTTCAAGTGTGGTGCTATGGGTCATATATCAAGAAGTTGCCCGCAGTCAGTAAGGTTGGTGCAAGTGGTAAAGGAGTCCAAACGGCTGAAAAACATTTTGCTAAATGGTGTTGAAGTTGCGTGCCTGGTTGACACGGGTGCTGACGTCACGGTTGTGAAGCACTCTGTATATATGAAGCTAACGGATGTTGTGCTAAGTCCATGTCGTTCTTGGTTGCGTGGCCTGGGCACGGTACCGCTGGGAGTTTTCACTGGAGTTGTTCAAATAGACGATATGGAGACCGTACAAAATTTCATCGTGGTAGCGGATGAAAAAATGGAAGATGGACGCGATTTTCTAGCAAAGTTTCAATTAACACTGGATGCAAATGGGTTTAAGTTTTCGTCGTTGTCAGCTTGTCCGGAGATAGCTGACATTAACCAGATAAACGAATATCAGCTGTGCGATCTTGAGGCCGAGTTAGACGAGGAGCGAAAGCAGCTGTGTGTGGGACTTGGTCACTGGATGTCCTAAGTGCAAGGAACGCATGTTATTAGCTGCGTGAACACCACCATAGGTATGCTTTTTGGTCATTTCAAAAAAATAGCAATTTCATCACTATGGTAATATTGCAGCCTATATTTGTTGTAGTTCTGTAGTTTTGCCGTGACGATAGACTGGTGCTGAGTTGTAATCAGAACTCGCTGCGCAAGAAGCGAATGTACATCAATCGCCGCCAAGACAACGGGATATCCGCACAGTGGTTTATAAAAATAAATGTGAGTTGTGTGATTAACGACCGAATATGTGTACAACAATCGCGGTTAAGGCACCGGGATTGTTTTCATTTATCAATTTACATGAACGCAAATTTATTTAAAAAAAAATTAATAAACAGTGATACGGCAAAAACAAGTAAGCATGAATGTGTTTGTGTTACGCCGCTTGTAAAACCCTTGCGACGCTTGACGCTGAGTTCGCTTCTACACTGTTGAATTCTATTGAATTCTTTTTGCACACCACGCACTGCGAGAATAGAACCACTTAAAACAAAAAAAAAAGCAATAAAATCAATTCTAGAAATATATTAAACATATGTATATAAAAAGAAATAAGAGAAAACGACGAAACAATCCACAAACAACTTAACGTCTACTGGTGTCACATGTTCACTAACCTCTAAAATACGCTCTATTGAATACTAATTTAATTTATGCATTACAGTCAAAGCCAAAAACAGTAGAAAACTACAAAGGTGGAAGGAAGCACAGCAGCACTGCACGAAAAACATACAACTAACAATAAACAACGCGAAACAAGGAAAAGAGAAAACTGCGTAACGGACACACACATACAGGTTTTCTTTTATTTTGGAAATAATACACACTAAAAAATAGATGCATAAACATAGTATCATAAAATATAATACAATAGTTTACTACATTAATATACAAACGAAAACAAAACAAACCAAACAAACACCCAAAATTTTCCATATACAAATACCATAACCATACCCCAATATATAATTAATCGCGATTATTTGCAAACAAAAATACAGATTTATTCCTAACAAACGTAAATGTTAAAGAATACTACTAACACAGTTAGGGGCAGATCAGGGCTAAGAAGCGGATCTAGACTATCTGAGATAAGAAAAACAATAATCCTAATCTCACCAACGCTATGGATTCCGGTAACGACACAGGGCCACTAAATTCCACCACCAACCTAAATCTACAACAACTACTAACCCTTGTACATCAACTACCAACCTACGAAGGCCCACCTGACAATCTTGATAGATTTATAGACAGAGTAGATCAGCTTCTTTTGTTAGCCTCATCGGTGGACCAAGCAACATGCGGACAGTACTTACTTGGAACTATCCGTGACAAAATTAAAAGGCAGAGCAGACGAAGCGCTGAATGTCTGCGATGCACTCCTTAGTTGGGATGATATCAAAGCAAACCTCAAGCGACTATACTCTAGCAAGAAAACAGAAGAAATGCTTGTTAGAGAGCTACATAATCTTCCGGACGGACTCAGTATGGGAAAATTGTATTACTCAGCCGCAAAAATAAGAAGCGAATTAATGTCACTCGCCAGAGAAGCAGACTCTAGTGGACACTCTCTTGCGGCCAAACGTGACCAATACGACAGATTCTGCCTAAATACATTCTTAGCTGGATTAAAGGACCCACTTAGGTCAGCCATTAGGAATCAAAGGCCAGAGACAATCGAGAAAGCATACGAGTACGGACAGATTGAATTAAACTTCTCTAGAAGCCTGAACAAACTACAAGAAAACCGACGACGCGACAGCACAATATACAGGAATCACCCATACGTGAGAGGACAACCAACAAATAGTGACTACAACAGTCGCTACATACCACGACAACAGAACTATAATAATGGCAACAACGCTCGTCATGTACCACGATACGATAACACCAACAATGACAATAATGGCCGCTTTATACAGGAGACAACAAAATTTTAACAACAATAATAATAGACGCTTCACACGTCAACATAATTCCCACAACAATAGTAATGGTCGACAAGATAAAAGAAACTCTGGGCAGAAACCCCTTCCACAATAACGACCAACCAAATCAATCCCTAAGTCACCAAAACAGAAACAACCGTAATTCAAGAGCTCCCCTATGTAACATCAACGATGATGCAAATTTTCAAATAGAAGCCTCGGGAAGCCAGTCGGCTACATAAGCAAGAAGACTCACGGATCTTCCTTGCCATTTGTTTTATTATCACCAAACTCCATGGTGTCAAATCCTCTAAAATTCCTAATAGACACTGGATCTACTTACTCTTTCATAAACCCGGCACTTATTAATGAAGATCACATCAAAAAACTAACCTCAGATATCAATATCCACACTGTTCTCAGTACATTCAAAATTCGGGAATATACAGATAAAATAAATTTCAAACAATTCAAAAAAATTCCCAATTTTAAGTTCTTATTATTTAATTTCCACCCCCACTTCAATGGTCTCCTAGGCATGGATATCCTATCTAGCCTAAATGCAAGAATAAACTTTGCCGAGTCCATACAAGAAACACCAGAAACCGCCATCCCAATCCTCACAAGGGCAAACCCTGTAGACACATTACATAACCTGCCACAAAATACCAAAATGCTACTTCCGCTCCCAGTAAACTTCATGTAGAGAGACTTTATATTTGAAACTATGAATTTGGATAATCAAATATCCATAACAGGCGGTTTATACACCGCAAACGCAGGATCCGCCTATTTCGAAGTCTGCAATAACTCAGACCAGATCCAAACACTTTACCTCGAGGAACCGTTACAAGCAGAAGAGTTCTCTCCACAAACCCACCAATACTTAAACTGTATGTCCGCGGGAACAGATACAGAACGACCGGATGATCAACAATTAAAAATTCAAACGGAACACCTTAAACTATGCAAGTCATTCAAAAGACTTTTCCACAACGAAAACAACCAACTAACGTTCTCTAACGCCGTCAAACACTCTATACCAACAACCGATACACACAAAATCTTACCGTTACCCATTTGTACATAAAGACGAAGTAAAAAAGCAAATTTCAAAAATGCTCGAGCAAAACATCATAAAAAACAGCCATTCCCCCTGGAGTGCACCCGTCTGGGTCGTACCTAAGAAAAGTGACGTCATAGGCGAAAAAAAGTGGCGCTTGGTAATCGATTTTCGGAAATTAAATGAGAAGACTGTCTCTGATAGATACCCTATCCCGAACATTGCGGATATACTAGATAGTCTAGGGAAGACCATGTATTTCACAACGATAGACTTAGCAAGTGGCTTTCACCAAATTCAAATGAACCCACGCGATGCGAGCAAGACGGCGTTCACCGTCGAAAATGGGCATTATGAATTCACGAGAATGCCCTTCGGTCTCAAGAACGCCCCTGCCACGTTCCAACGCGTTATGGACAACGTTTTAGGTGACTTAGTCGGTAACGTCTGTCTCGTCTATCTCGACGATATAATAGTATTCTCACCCTCACTCCAAAAACATATAGCAGATATTAAATCTGTTTTCACAAAACTCCAAAACGCAAATCTAAAAATCCAACCAAGCAAATGTAGCTTTTTAAGGAAGGAAATCGACTTCCTGGGACATATCGTAATCCAGGAAGGAGTCAAACCAAACCCACTTAAAATTCAAACCATCAAGGACTTCCCCTGCCCAAAGACAACCAGGGAAATTAAATCATTTTTAGGACTATTAGGGTATTACAGGAAATTCATAAAGGACTTTGCGAAAATAACTAAACCCATAACGAGACAGTTAAAAGGGAAGAAATCTATAATAATAGACGATGCATTTAAACAAGCATTCGAAACGTCGAAAGATCTTCTTTGTAATGATCCCATACTCATATACCCTGATTTCAATAAACCGTTCACGCTGACCACAGACGCAAGTAATTATGCTATAGGCTCTGTGTTGTCACAAGGCCCAGATACTAATGACAGACCCATATCCTTCGCTAGCAGGACACTCTCGGACACGGAAATCCGCTATTTGACGATAGAGAAAGAAATACTATCTATCATTTGGTCTGTAGGTCATTTCAGACCATACCTTTTCGGGCGTAGATTCAAATTTTCTAGTCATTAATCGGCTAGAAAATTTGAATCTACGCCCGAAAAGGTATGGTCTGAAATGACCTACAGACCAAATGATAGATAGTATTTCTTTCTCTATCGTCAAATAGCGGATTTCCGTGTCCGAGAGTGTCCTGCTAGCGAAGGATATGGGTCTGTCATTAGTATCTGGGCCTTGTGACAACACAGAGCCTATAGCATAATTACTTGCGTCTGTGGTCAGCGTGAACGGTTTATTGAAATCAGGGTATATGAGTATGGGATCATTACAAAGAAGATCTTTCGACGTTTCGAATGCTTGTTTAAATGCATCGTCTATTATTATAGATTTCTTCCCTTTTAACTGTCTCGTTATGGGTTTAGTTATTTTCGCAAAGTCCTTTATGAATTTCCTGTAATACCCTAATAGTCCTAAAAATGATTTAATTTCCCTGGTTGTCTTTGGGCAGGGAAGTCCTTGATGGTTTGAATTTTAAGTGGTTTATTTGACTCCTTCCTGGGTTACGATATGTCCCAGGAAGTCGATTTCCTTCCTTAAAAGCTACATTTGCTTGGTTGGATTTTTAGATTTGCGTTTTGGAGTTTTGTGAAAACAGATTTAATATCTGCTATATATTTTGGAGTGAGGGTGAGAATACTATTATATCGTCGAGATAGACGAGACAGACGTTACCGACTAAGTCACCTAAAACGTTGTCCATAACGCGTTGGAACGTGGCAGGGGCGTTCTTGAGACCGAAGGGCATTCTCGTGAATTCATAATGCCCATTTTCGACGGTGAACGCCGTCTTGCTCGCATCGCGTGGGTTCATTTGAATTTGGTGAAAGCCACTTGCTAAGTCTATCGTTGTGAAATACATGGTCTTCCCTAGACTATCTAGTATATCCGCAATGTTCGGGATAGGGTATCTATCAGAGACAGTCTTCTCATTTAATTTCCGAAAATCGATTACCAAGCGCCACTTTTTTCGCCTATGACGTCACTTTTCTTAGGTACGACCCAGACGGGTGCACTCCAGGGGAATGGCTGTTTTTTATGATGTTTTGCTCGAGCATTTTTGAAATTTGCTTTTTACTTCGTCTTTATGTACAAATGGGTAACGGTAAGATTTTGTGTGTATCGGTTGTTGGTATAGAGTGTTTGACGGCGTTAGAGAACGTTAGTTGGTTGTTTTCGTTGTGGAAAAGTCTTTTGAATGACTTGCATAGTTTAAGGTGTTCCGTTTGAATTTTTAATTGTTGATCATCCGGTCGTTCTGTATCTGTTCCCGCGGACATACAGTTTAAGTATTGGTGGGTTTGTGGAGAGAACTCTTCTGCTTGTAACGGTTCCTCGAGGTAAAGTGTTTGGATCTGGTCTGAGTTATTGCAGACTTCGAAATAGGCGGATCCTGCGTTTGCGGTGTATAAACCGCCTGTTATGGATATTTGATTATCCAAATTCATAGTTTCAAATATAAAGTCTCTTACATGAAGTTTACTGGGAGCGGAAGTAGCATTTTGGTATTTTGTGGCAGGTTATGTAATGTGTCTACAGGGTTTGCCCTTGTGAGGATTGGGATGGCGGTTTCTGGTGTTTCTTGTATGGACTCGGCAAAGTTTATTCTTGCATTTAGGCTAGATAGGATATCCATGCCTAGGAGACCATTGAAGTGGGGGTGGAAATTAAATAATAAGAACTTAAAATTGGGAATTTTTTTGAATTGTTTGAAATTTATTTTATCTGTATATTCCCGAATTTTGAATGTACTGAGAACAGTGTGGATATTGATATCTGAGGTTAGTTTTTTGATGTGATCTTCATTAATAAGTGCCGGGTTTATGAAAAGAGTAAGTAGATCCAGTGTCTATTAGGAATTTTAGAGGATTTGACACCATGGAGTTTGGTGATAATAAAACAAATGGCAAGGAAGATCCGTGAGTCTTCTTGCTTATGTAGCCGACTGGCTTCCCGAGGCTTCTATTTGAAAATTTGCATCATCGTTGATGTTACATAGGGGAGCTCTTGAATTACGGTTGTTTCTGTTTTGGTGACTTAGGGATTGATTTGGTTGGTCGTTATTGTGGAAGGGGTTTCTGCCCAGAGTTTCTTTATCTTGTCGACCATTACTATTGTTGTGGGAATTATGTTGACGTGTGAAGCGTCTATTATTATTGTTGTTAAAATTTTGTTGTCTCCTGTATAAAGCGGCCATTATTGTCATTGTTGGTGTTATCGTATCGTGGTACATGACGAGCGTTGTTGCCATTATTATAGTTCTGTTGTCGTGGTATGTAGCGACTGTTGTAGTCACTATTTGTTGGTTGTCCTCTCACGTATGGGTGATTCCTGTATATTGTGCTGTCGCGTCGTCGGTTTTCTTGTAGTTTGTTCAGGCTTCTAGAGAAGTTTAATTCAATCTGTCCGTACTCGTATGCTTTCTCGATTGTCTCTGGCCTTTGATTCCTAATGGCTGACCTAAGTGGGTCCTTTAATCCAGCTAAGAATGTATTTAGGCAGAATCTGTCGTATTGGTCACGTTTGGCCGCAAGAGAGTGTCCACTAGAGTCTGCTTCTCTGGCGAGTGACATTAATTCGCTTCTTATTTTTGCGGCTGAGTAATACAATTTTCCCATACTGAGTCCGTCCGGAAGATTATGTAGCTCTCTAACAAGCATTTCTTCTGTTTTCTTGCTAGAGTATAGTCGCTTGAGGTTTGCTTTGATATCATCCCAACTAAGGAGTGCATCGCAGACATTCAGCGCTTCGTCTGCTCTGCCTTTAATTTTGTCACGGATAGTTCCAAGTAAGTACTGTCCGCATGTTGCTTGGTCCACCGATGAGGCTAACAAAAGAAGCTGATCTACTCTGTCTATAAATCTATCAAGATTGTCAGGTGGGCCTTCGTAGGTTGGTAGTTGATGTACAAGGGTTAGTAGTTGTTGTAGATTTAGGTTGGTGGTGGAATTTAGTGGCCCTGTGTCGTTACCGGAATCCATAGCGTTGGTGAGATTAGGATTATTGTTTTTCTTATCTCAGATAGTCTAGATCCGCTTCTTAGCCCTGATCTGCCCCTAACTGTGTTAGTAGTATTCTTTAACATTTACGTTTGTTAGGAATAAATCTGTATTTTTGTTTGCAAATAATCGCGATTAATTATATATTGGGGTATGGTTATGGTATTTGTATATGGAAAATTTTGGGTGTTTGTTTGGTTTGTTTTGTTTTCGTTTGTATATTAATGTAGTAAACTATTGTATTATATTTTATGATACTATGTTTATGCATCTATTTTTTAGTGTGTATTATTTCCAAAATAAAAGAAAACCTGTATGTGTGTGTCCGTTACGCAGTTTTCTCTTTTCCTTGTTTCGCGTTGTTTATTGTTAGTTGTATGTTTTTCGTGCAGTGCTGCTGTGCTTCCTTCCACCTTTGTAGTTTTCTACTGTTTTTGGCTTTGACTGTAATGCATAAATTAAATTAGTATTCAATAGAGCGTATTTTAGAGGTTAGTGAACATGTGACACCAGTAGACGTTAAGTTGTTTGTGGATTGTTTCGTCGTTTTCTCTTATTTCTTTTTATATACATATGTTTAATATATTTCTAGAATTGATTTTATTGCTTTTTTTTTGTTTTAAGTGGTTCTATTCTCGCAGTGCGTGGTGTGCAAAAAGAATTCAATAGAATTCAACAGTGTAGAAGCGAACTCAGCGTCAAGCGTCGCAAGGGTTTTACAAGCGGCGTAACACAAACACATTCATGCTTACTTGTTTTTGCCGTATCACTGTTTATTAATTTTTTTTTAAATAAATTTGCGTTCATGTAAATTGATAAATGAAAACAATCCCGGTGCCTTAACCGCGATTGTTGTACACATATTCGGTCGTTAATCACACAACTCACATTTATTTTTATAAACCACTGTGCGGATATCCCGTTGTCTTGGCGGCGATTGATGTACATTCGCTTCTTGCGCAGCGAGTTCTGATTACAACTCAGCACCAGTCTATCGTCACGGCAAAACTACAGAACTACAACAAATATAGGCTGCAATATTACCATAGTGATGAAATTGCTATTTTTTTGAAATGACCAAAAAGCATACCTATGGTGGTGTTCACGCAGCTAATAACATGCGTTCCTTGCACTTAGGACATCCAGTGACCAAGTCCCACACACAGCTGCTTTCGCTCCTCGTCTAACTCGGCCTCAAGATCGCACAGCAGATATTCGTTTATCTGGTTAATGTCAGCTATCTCCGGACAAGCTGACAACGACGAAAACTTAAACCCATTTGCATCCAGTGTTAATTGAAACTTTGCTAGAAAATCGCGTCCATCTTCCATTTTTTCATCCGCTACCACGATGAAATTTTGTACGGTCTCCATATCGTCTATTTGAACAACTCCAGTGAAAACTCCCAGCGGTACCGTGCCCAGGCCACGCAACCAAGAACGACATGGACTTAGCACAACATCCGTTAGCTTCATATATACAGAGTGCTTCACAACCGTGACGTCAGCACCCGTGTCAACCAGGCACGCAACTTCAACACCATTTAGCAAAATGTTTTTCAGCCGTTTGGACTCCTTTACCATATCCCATATCCTTCGCTAGCAGGACACTCTCGGACACGGAAATCCGCTATTTGACGATAGAGAAAGAAATACTATCTATCATTTGGTCTGTAGGTCATTTCAGACCATACCTTTTCGGGCGTAGATTCAAATTTTCTAGTCATTAATCGGCTAGAAAATTTGAAAGGTCAGAATCCAAAACTATTTCGATGGAAAACAATCCTGGCCGCTTACGACTACGAAATCGTATACAAAAAAGGGTCGCAAAACGTAGTTGCTGACGCACTCAGCAGAATTGAGCCAAACTTGAACATAAACGAGGACCCACAAATTATACCAATCGCTTCGCAACCACTAAATCACTTCAATTGCCAAATAATATTCCGTATCGGATCAACAACTTTAAGACAAGTAGAAACACCATTTATCCATAAAGTAAGACATATTATCACGGAACCCGTACATACTTTCGACTCTGTTACAAACACCCTTTAAAAAATCCTGAAACCGAATAAAACATTCGCAATATTTGCACCAAACGATATTTTCAAAATAATAGAAGAGTCTTATAATAACTATTTCTTTGAAAATGACTTATACAAAATTTTCCGCTGCAATATATGGTTAACCGAAATTACGAATCCTCATGATCAGGAAAACGAAATTCGTGCATACCACTTTAATACCAATCATAGAGGCATAGATGAAACATATAACCATTTAAAAAGGGACATTTATTTTCCGCATTTAAAAGACATTATCACAAAAATTATAAAAAATTGCGATACCTGCCTAAACCTAAAATACGATAGACACCCCCATAAACCATTGATGCAAACCCCAACCGCCCCAGATGGACCATTGGCTGTCGTACATATAGACATATATTTCATTAACAATACTTGTAACCTCACAATTATCGATAAATTCACCAAACTAGCACAAGCCTACCCCCTTATCAATAGGAATTCAATAAAAGTCGTCGATGCCCTATTACAATTTATAAGTCACTATGGCGCACCAAAGAAAATAATTTTCGACCAGGGCGCGGAATTTTCGGGCAATCTATTCAACGACTTCTTAAATCAATTCCAAATAACGGCTCATACAACTTCATTTCAACAATCAACGGGCAACGCATCTGTCGAGAGACTGCACTCCACCTTAACCGAACTATACAGGATAATCTTGAACAAAAGAAAGGAAGCACGCATAGAACGCGATCATGCCCAAATACTCGCAGAAGCAGTAGCAACATATAACAATGCAATACACTCCAGCACCCTCTATACCCCTTTCGAGCTCTTCCACGGAAGAACACACATATTTAACAAAACAATAACATTCGACAATCACCATGATTACCTTAAGAAATTAAACGAATTTAGAAAAGACATATACCCAAAAGTACAGGAACATTTAAGCGCGACCACAGGAAAAAAATTGGCTAAATTAAACAAGGACAGGGAGACACCAGCCCAAGTCGATCCTAATGATAAAATATTTAGAAAAGAAAACCGTAGAAACAAGATAACACCGAGATTTTCAATACACAAAGTAGATAGAGACAAAGCAGTCACTCTACTAACAACTAAAGGTCAAAAGTTACACAAACAAAAACAGAAATCAATGGAAGAAACATAAGATAGACAAGCATTATTCAATAAATATATCAAACCAAGTAACTTAAAAACCCACATTAACAAGAAACAATCTACGATACAAAAATACATAATAATTAAACAAAATGTAACTTTAGCTTTAGATGTAACGTTTATAAACACAACACTCATGTTTAATATTAAGATATCCATAAAAAAAACTGTTAAATTCAAAATGTCGTCGGAGTTCGTGGCATACACCAACAACACGTCGCCTAATCACCCTTCTCCGATCCGGCCATTTCCCCTTATGTCCTTCTCTTCGGACTGGGGGGGAGGAGTTAACATGCCCACACTGGAGACAGGACCGACCCATAGTTAACATGCCTCCTCTCTCCGGTCACACTGGAACCAATACCGAGAGTCAACATGCCCCCTATCTCTTTGGGCACACTTGGAGACGGACCTAGCTACAAGGAGGTGGTGCCAATACGAACTCTGACGAAGATATTGAAAAAATAAAGATTTGTCATTCTGCTGAATTCTTTGAAAGCCTTTCTCCCTCGGCCACAGGATTGTAACTCAGGCGCTGAGCAAGGAGGCCGAACGCAAGGTGAAGGCGCTGGAGGCGGAAGTATTACTGCTGACCGAGGATCTAGCCAGCTCGGAGAGGGCACGTCGCGCCGCCGAAACGGAACGCTACGAACTGGCCGAGGAGATCGCCAAAAATGCCAACAAGGGATCCCTGATGATCGACGAGAAGCGCCGCCTGGAGACCCGCATCGCCACGCTCGAGGAGGGACTGGAAGAGGAGCAGTCCAACTCGGAGGTGCTGCTTGACCGCAGTCGGAAGGCGCAGCTGCAAATTGAGCAGCAGACCAACGAGAAGTCCAACTCGCAGAAGAACGAGAACGGCCGCGCCCTGCTTGAGCGCCAGAACAAGGAGCTGAAGGCCAAGCTGGCCGAAATCGGGACGGCGCAGCGCACAAAGGTGAAGGCCACCATTGCCACGCTTGAGGCCAAGATCGTCAACCTGGAGGAGCAGCTGGAGAATGAGGGCAAGGAGCGGCTGCTGCAGCAGAAGGCCAACCGTAAGATGGACAAGAAGAAACAACAGTACGACAAAAAACGTAAAGGAGAAGGCCCCAAAAGACACATACGAATGCTGATTACATTAAACTATGGAAGTATGCTGAAAACAACGAGGATGACTTATCGTCTGGGACAGACGATGATGAGCAGGATGGCCGAGTGTAAACAATGATGGTCGTGACGGTGTGATGGTCTTGGTGGCAACGCTGCATATTATCGATAGGATCAGAAGTCAAGAAGAAGTCGAGATGCAAGAAGTCAAGAAGAAGGCGAGAGTCAAGAAGAAGGCGAGATTTAAGGAGTTGAAGTCGAGAAGTTAAAGTCGAGAGTTGAGAATCGAGAAGTTGAGAAGAAGTCGAAAGTGGAAGTTATTATAGATATTAAAAGAAAACAGTCGAAGAAGTCGAATTAACTTTGTTAGCACATATTTAAACAATAAATATTATATACACACTAAATAAATATTACATAAATATATACATATAAAATGCTATATTTATAGAGTATCGACTTCAATAAGTAGTGCTGAACAACCATTCGTAAATGGTATACTATTAATAAGCAAAAATAAAGTCCAGCAAGAAAACATGTTGAACAATAAGGAAGTGGACTCCACTGCAAACATTCAGAATAAGATCGAATTTCAAAATATGGATTCGAATCTTACGAATATATTGTTGTCGATAATCGTTGCAATTTTATGTGCATACATTTTATATAAAGCTTATATTAAGGGAAGGTTTCCCTCATTTTGGACCAAAAAATCGACTTTTTTGCCCACACTGGAGACAGGACCGACCCATAGTTAACATGCCTCCTCTCTCCGGTCACACTGGAACCAATACCGAGAGTCAACATGCCCCCTATCTCTTTGGGCACACTTGGAGACGGACCTAGCTACAAGGAGGTGGTGCCAATACGAACTCTGACGAAGATATTGAAAAAATAAAGATTTGTCATTCTGCTGAATTCTTTGAAAGCCTTTCTCCCTCGGCCACAGGATTGTAACTCAGGCGCTGAGCAAGGAGGCCGAACGCAAGGTGAAGGCGCTGGAGGCGGAAGTATTACTGCTGACCGAGGATCTAGCCAGCTCGGAGAGGGCACGTCGCGCCGCCGAAACGGAACGCTACGAACTGGCCGAGGAGATCGCCAAAAACGCCAACAAGGGATCCCTGATGATCGACGAGAAGCGCCGCCTGGAGACCCGCATCGCCACGCTCGAGGAGGGACTGGAAGAGGAGCAGTCCAACTCGGAGGTGCTGCTTGACCGCAGTCGGAAGGCGCAGCTGCAAATTGAGCAGCAGACCAACGAGAAGTCCAACTCGCAGAAGAACGAGAACGGCCGCGCCCTGCTTGAGCGCCAGAACAAGGAGCTGAAGGCCAAGCTGGCCGAAATCGGGACGGCGCAGCGCACAAAGGTGAAGGCCACCATTGCCACGCTTGAGGCCAAGATCGTCAACCTGGAGGAGCAGCTGGAGAATGAGGGCAAGGAGCGGCTGCTGCAGCAGAAGGCCAACCGTAAGATGGACAAGAAGAAACAACAGTACGACAAAAAACGTAAAGGAGAAGGCCCCAAAAAGACACATACGAATGCTGATTACATTAAACTATGGAAGTATGCTGAAAACAACGAGGATGACTTATCGTCTGGGACAGACGATGATGAGCAGGATGGCCGAGTGTAAACAATGATGGTCGTGACGGTGTGATGGTCTTGGTGGCAACGCTACATATTATCGATAGGATCAGAAGTCAAGAAGAAGTCGAGATGCAAGAAGTCAAGAAGAAGGCGAGAGTCAAGAAGAAGGCGAGATTTAAGGAGTTGAAGTCGAGAAGTTAAAGTCGAGAGTTGAGAATCGAGAAGTTGAGAAGAAGTCGAAAGTGGAAGTTATTATAGATATTAAAAGAAAACAGTCGAAGAAGTCGAATTAACTTTGTTAGCACATATTTAAACAATAAATATTATATACATACTAAATAAATATTACATAAATATATACATATAAAATGCTATATGTATAGAGTATCGACTTCAATAAGTAGTGCTGAACAACCATTCGTAAATGGTATACTATTAATAAGCAAAAATAAAGTCCAGCAAGAAAACATGTTGAACAATAAGGAAGTGGACTCCACTGCAAACATTCAGAATAAGATCGAATTTCAAAATATGGATTCGAATCTTACGAATATATTGTTGTCGATAATCGTTGCAATTTTATGTGCATACATTTTATATAAAGCTTATATTAAGGGAAGGTTTCCCTCATTTTGGACCAAAATCGACTTTTTTGCCCACACTGGAGACAGGACCGACCCATAGTTAACATGCCTCCTCTCTCCGGTCACACTGGAACCAATACCGAGAGTCAACATGCCCCCTATCTCTTTGGGCACACTTGGAGACGGACCTAGCTACAAGGAGGTGGTGCCAATACGAACTCTGACGAAGATATTGAAAAAATAAAGATTTGTAATTCTGCTGAATTCTTTGAAAGCCTTTCTCCCTCGGCCACAGGATTGTAACTCAGGCGCTGAGCAAGGAGGCCGAACGCAAGGTGAAGGCGCTGGAGGCGGAAGTATTACTGCTGACCGAGGATCTAGCCAGCTCGGAGAGGGCACGTCGCGCCGCCGAAACGGAACGCTACGAACTGGCCGAGGAGATCGCCAAAAATGCCAACAAGGGATCCCTGATGATCGACGAGAAGCGCCGCCTGGAGACCCGCATCGCCACGCTCGAGGAGGGACTGGAAGAGGAGCAGTCCAACTCGGAGGTGCTGCTTGACCGCAGTCGGAAGGCGCAGCTGCAAATTGAGCAGCAGACCAACGAGAAGTCCAACTCGCAGAAGAACGAGAACGGCCGCGCCCTGCTTGAGCGCCAGAACAAGGAGCTGAAGGCCAAGCTGGCCGAAATCGGGACGGCGCAGCGCACAAAGGTGAAGGCCACCATTGCCACGCTTGAGGCCAAGATCGTCAACCTGGAGGAGCAGCTGGAGAATGAGGGCAAGGAGCGGCTGCTGCAGCAGAAGGCCAACCGTAAGATGGACAAGAAGATCAAGGAGCAAATACTAAAGGCTCAAGATATTTATAAACAACAGTACGACAAAAAACGTAAAGGAGAAGGCCCCAAAAAGACACATACGAATGCTGATTACATTAAACTATGGAAGTATGCTGAAAACAACGAGGATGACTTATCGTCTGGGACAGACGATGATGAGCAGGATGGCCGAGTGTAAACAATGATGGTCGTGACGGTGTGATGGTCTTGGTGGCAACGCTACATATTATCGATAGGATCAGAAGTCAAGAAGAAGTCGAGTTGCAAGAAGTCAAGAAGAAGGCGAGAGTCAAGAAGAAGGCGAGATTTAAGGAGTTGAAGTCGAGAAGTTAAAGTCGAGAGTTGAGAATCGAGAAGTTGAGAAGAAGTCGAAAGTGGAAGTTATTATAGATATTAAAAGAAAACAGTCGAAGAAGTCGAATTAACTTTGTTAGCACATATTTAAACAATAAATATTATATACATACTAAATAAATATTACATAAATATATACATATAAAATGCTATATGTATAGAGTATCGACTTCAATAAGTAGTGCTGAACAACCATTCGTAAATGGTATACTATTAATAAGCAAAAATAAAGTCCAGCAAGAAAACATGTTGAACAATAAGGAAGTGGACTCCACTGCAAACATTCAGAATAAGATCGAATTTCAAAATATGGATTCGAATCTTACGAATATATTGTTGTCGATAATCGTTGCAATTTTATGTGCATACATTTTATATAAAGCTTATATTAAGGGAAGGTTTCCCTCATTTTGGACCAAAAAATCGACTTTTTTTTGCATTTTTGGATTGATATATGTTTCTAGAGTCCGCTCCCAAAATTTCAATTGGTTATCTCAAGAATTACGGAACCTACACCTTAAAACAGGGAGCACCTACACCTTAAAACAGGTACTGAAGCAAAACTTCAAACGCGTTTATCTCGAAACCACGTTTTCCGATCTAACAAAAACTCTCAGACCTGATCTATTGATCCGATTCACCACGTATCAAAATTGTTTATTAGTATTTTTTTAACGTTGTTGAAATGGAAAAAAACAAGAAAAATTTGAACTTTTAGTTCCAATGTTCATCATTCAATGAATTTTGCACGAATTCCAACAATTTTGCTATCGGACCTACAGAATATCATTATCTTTAAGTAATAACAACGATTTTTGATTTCAGTCCAATACAAAAAGCGGCAGAATTTTTATTAGGACACCATGTTTCGAGAGCATGGGCCCACGGGAATGTGCATCTTGTAGCCGCCATTTTGAATTTTTTTAACTTTTTTACTTTTTCAAATTATCTGATAATAAACGAATAAAATCATCAAAACCAAAAGTTCGTACGCTTTTTCATTGTCCTAAAAAAAAAATACAAACTTTGCTTTATTTTCGTCCATAATGAGGGAAACCTTCCCTTAAGCACAACAAATGTATCGCAAAAAGGGCCTTAAGCCATGCCATAAGGTCTAACGATTATGGAAGCAATATATTATTGTTGCAAACCAAAAAAAATAAACGAATAAACGACATATACATATAAGAAAAATAAAACCAATAAAGATTAAAAAGAAAAACTTTTTTTGTGTCATAAATTAATTAAATTATTTATATTATTTGAAAAAATAAAATTCTTAAAAAAAAATACTACACGAGTGCGTGATGCGATGGGTAAACGCGGAGGTGTAAGAAATAAAATCAAAAACAGAGTGGCGCACTTAAAGTGGCTACTATATACAAATTCTCCACCTCCCGCGTGGGCAGTTGCCCAGAAAATGCAAAGCGAGCTTGATTTTCTCACATCAAGTCTCCAAAAGCAAAGCCCAGAAGGCAGTACGCACTCCGTGATAAAATCATTATGTGATAAGAAAATTATTAAGCCACCACCAGAAAAAAGTTTACCACAAGAAAAGAAAAGTTGCCCAGCCGACTGCCCAGGGCCTCTGGACAGTGTTCACTGCAATTATACGTGCAGTGAATGAAAGCCTTGAAAAGTTCAGCAACACATTTTCTTGCCTTAATAAAGAAATATGAATAAAGAAAAACCCACCTGAAAGAGTCGTTAAAAAAAAAATCGATTTCTCTAAAATTCCAGCTTGAATATTAAAAGACTGCAATGTCTATACAAATTTTAGCATGGAATGGAACGAATTGTGCAAAATATTAAACGAAATAAAGCACCCCTTCGATAAGTCGTATAAATCTTTGACACAGAATAGGCCAATTCAAAAGACCACTATAAACAAACATGCAACTGTTTTGGTAGAGTTTTTCAACCAAGCACGCGCAATAATATACGAAAATAGAGAAAGACTAAGCAAGAAACATTGGTCCGAAGTGTCGGGATTCCTTAACAGGTTTCGAAAACACTTGCTGTCTATAAGAGACAAATTCCAATTGGACATTTTAATCCCAAACATTTTGAACACCCAATCGACACTTGAAACAGGCGAAGATTCTGAGCCGACTGAGCTAGAAACTCGGGACCCTGAAACTCAGGACCCTGAAACTGAGGCAGAAGAAGCTCATGTTGAGGAACAAGATCTGCGCGATCTTACCATTCTCGCGGTATTAACAATACCAACAACACAGGAAGAGGTATTGGAGTCGGACGAATCTGTTTCATTAATAGGTTTACTAGATACTATAGAAACCATAATGACCGACTCAGCGGCCCAACGGGCAAATATCAAAGATATATCAAGCGCCATACCCGAATTCAACGGTGAAAAATTAAATCTGGCAAGTTTTTTAACAGCCGTTAGATTGGTCAATTTAACAAAAGGACCATTTGAAGAATTAGCGGTAGAGGTAATTAAGTCGAAAATAATCGGGTCAACCTTGTACAAGGTTAAAAATGAGACCACTATCTCTTCGATAATTGCCATATTAGAAGCCAATATTGTCGGCGAATCGTCCGATGTAGTAAAAGCTAAAATGGCTAGAACAATGCAGAAAGGTAAAACTGCAGAAAAATTTACCAATGACATTAACCACCTTAGGAAACTCCTTGAAGCATCATATATTGATGAAGGTTTATCGGCTGAACATGCTGAAAAGTTCAGCACCAAGGAGGCCATAACCACAATGACTAAAAATTGTGAGCATGGCAGGCTAAAAACCATACTGGAAGCCGGTAATTATAATACAATGAATGAAGCCGTTACGAAGTACATGCAATGCAGTACTGAAATGACTGGCAATGCAAATTCAGTATTATTCGCACGCGGTGGACAGGCCTATCGTGGTAATAACTATCGAGGTAATTTTCGTGGTAGAGGCCGTGATACCTTTCAGTATAACGCGCACTACCAAGGCAATGGTTACTATAGAAACAACGGATACAACGAAAATTATAATAACCAGACCAATAACTATAATAGAGGTCGTGGAAATTATAGACAAAGGAATAACAGGAATAACGGTAACTCTCAAACCCCTTCAGATGTGTAATACCAAATAAAAAAATCTATACCATCAATCTTAGTAACAACACTTTTGTATCTTTTTATAATACAGAAACAAATAAAAAACCTAGTAACAATCTTAGTAACAACACTTTTGTATCTTTTTATAATACAGAAACAAATAAAAAACTTGTCTTCCTAGTGGACACGGGTGCAGATATATCAATATTAAAAGAAAATTCTGACATATTTCATGATGTTCAGGAAAATACTAAAATCAGTATTCAAGGCATAGGCCACGAATTAATAAAAACCAAAGGGTTAATTTTTATTGAGATACAGACAGATAAATATATAATTCCACATGATTTTCATATAGTAGATCCATATTTTGCAATACCATGTGATGGAATAATAGGCATTGATTTCATAAAGAAATTTAATTGTCAACTAGACTTCAAACCCAACGAAGATTGGCTTATAATGAGACCAACAAATTTGAATTTCCCAATTTATGTTCCAATAACATACAGTTCTGGTAATAATTCCATGATTCTACCAGCAAGATCTCAAGTGGTCCGAAAGATTCACATATCATCAAATGAAGATAGTGTACTAATTCCCAACCAGGAAATTCAAAATGGTATTTATGTTGCAAACACAGTTGCAACTGTCAAAAACGCATTTGTCCGATTGTTGAATACAATCAATATTGATAAAATAATAAATATTTACGATTTAAAATATGAAACACTTTCGAACTACGAAATAGTATAAACTAATCCCAAAGCAAGAGAAAAAACTTTCTTATCTCAACTAACAAAAAACTTCCCCCCACAATTCAAAACAAAATTAACAGAAATATGCACCAAATATAGTGATATATTCGGACTCGAAACCGAATCAATAACAACAAATAATTTCTATAAACAAAAACTAAGATTGACTGATGACGAACCGGTATACATAAACAATTACAGAAATCCTCATAGTCAAAAAGACGAAATACAGGTACAGGTACAAAAGCTAATCGATAATAAAATAGTCGAACAATCTGTATCACCATACAATAGCCCACTTTTGTTAGTTCCAAAGAAATCCCTTCCCGGTTCTGATAAGAAAAAATGGAGACTAGTAATCGACTATCGTCACAAGATTATGTAAGAAAGATGTTAAATTCGAATGGTCAACTGATTGCCAGAATGCCTTCGAACATCTTAAATCGGCACTAATGAATCCAAATTTATTACAATACCCAGATTTTAGCAAAGAATTTTGCATAATAACGGATGCTAGTAAGCAAGCATGTGGAGCAGTTTTAACTCAAATCAAAAACGGACTCCAGCTTCCAGTTGCGTACGCATCAAGATCGTTTACTAAGGGCGAAAGTAATAAAAGCACCACAGAACAAGATTTGGCAGCAATTCATTGGGCAATAACTTACTTCAGACCATACGTTTATGGTAGACATTTCACTGTCAAAACTGATCACAGACCACTCATATACCTGTTCTCCATGATAAATCCAAGCTCAAAGCTAACGCGAATGAGGCTTGAACTTGAGGAATATAACTTTACAGTAGAATATCTGAAGGGCAAGGACAATTACGTAGCCGATGCATTATCCAGAATAACAATATCAGATTTGAAGGAAATGCAAAAAAAAAAAAATTCCATTCTGAAAGTAACTACCAGAAACCAAAGTAAACAGAAAATTATGGGCAATAAAACATTACAATCTCTAAGAGTAGCGCTATTCAAGCCGGTGACCCTATTATCAAATAATGAAAAAGAGAAAGAAGCAATACTGTTAACATTCCATGATGATCCGATACAAGGAGGTCATACAGGCATAGCTAGAACATTTACTAAAATAAAAAGGAGTTATTATTGGAAAAATATGACCCGATACATATCAAATTATGTAAAAAAATGCCCTAAATGCCAAAAGTCAAACACGACAAGGCATACAAAGACCCCATTGACAATAACAGAGACGCCACAAATGGCTTTTGACATGGTAATTGTTTATACGATCGGTCCACTACCCAAATCTGAAAGAGGAAATGAATACGCAGTAAAATTAATCTGCGATTTAACAAAATACCTCGTAACAATACCCATCAAAAACAAAAGTGCAAAAACGGTAGCAAAAGCTATATTTGAAGATTTTATTCTGAAGTACGGTCCAATGAAGACGTTCATTACGGACATGGGAATAGAATATAAAAATTCAATAATTGAAGATTTATGTAAAAATTTGAATATAAAAAACATAACATCTACTGCACACCATCATCAGACTTTAGGAACCGTAGAAAGAAGTCATAGAACACTAAATAAATTCATCCGGTCCTATATCTCACTAGACAAAACCGATTGGGACAATTGGATCCCATATTTCACGTATTGTTTTAACACTACGCCCTCAATGGCACATGACTATTGTCCATATGAGCTAGTATTCGGTAAATCATCGAACTTACCGATACATTTTAATAGCATAGATAGAATAGAACCACTATACAATGTGGATGATTACGCTAAAGAATCTAAGTATAGGTTAGAAGTAGCCTATAAAAGAGCTAGATTAATGATAGAAGATAACAAACTTAAAAATAAGGAATTATATGATAGGAAAGTTAAAGATATCCAACTAAAAATAGGAGACCAGGTTTTGTTAAAAAACGAAACCGGACATAAGTTAGATTTTAAATATACTGGACCATATAAGGTAGAAAGTATAGAGGAAAACGAAAATATTATAATTTCAAATAATAAAAATAAGAAACAAAAAGTACATAAAGATAGATTAAAAATTTTTATTTCCTAATCAATATATGTATATTTTTATTACTTAATCAATTAACTTTCAATTAGTAAAATAAAAAAAAATAATAATAATAATAATAATATAAATACAAAAAAAAAAGAAAACAAAAAAAAATATATATATTCTCTAGAACCTAAAATTTAACTTAAAATACTATTTAATAATAACAAATAAATACAAAAATATATAATAATTAGAAAATAACTCCATTAGATTACATTATTTTTCAAAAGGAGGGAGATGTAGTATGTTCACATAGCGAATGCACACTGTACTCAGTGTTATGCATAAATAAATACAATAAATACAAATACATTAATGCACTTAATTTATAAGTCAAAGACCCTTGCAATTGGCTATCTAAGAGCTGAGCCCGCATTTCATACATGCGCGACATACGTGAACATAATACCTTCCCCTTATCTCAGCGACCCTTCGCCGTCGCTTACTTATATGTATATGCATATAAGCGTCGCAGCGCTGCAGCCTACGCCGGCAGCGCTGCTACCTGAATTAGGCTAAGAAACCTTTTGTATGAATAATTTAAGACATTAACAAATCTACTTTCATTGGAGCGGGACCTTGCCTGCTCCAATTAATAAAAAACAATTTTAAAACCAAAACCTAAAGTGACTTATTATATGGTGACTTATTTTACTTCTTATAATAGCCTTGAGGAAATTTATTGCCACCACGGATCGTGTGAGCCACTTTGAGGCGCACATCCACGCTCCAGGCACCTCAGAAGCTACAAATCTGTCCCCGTCCATGTGCCAACTCCATTTGGACCAAATCCGTGTTTTGGGAAAAAATGGAGAAAAGCTACTAAAGCTGCTCCGACCTTATTTCTGAGTTCGCTGACAGTACGACCGCCGCAAATGAACTAGAATCCAAGTACAGGTAGTGCTACTCCGTTTATTCAAGGAGTGTTGTCCAACTTCAGGACATAATAAAGCAGGCTGTGTCCCAATCCACTCAGGTTTCCGTCAATGAGTCCGCACCGCCGTCTACTGATTGTCGGCTACCACCCGCCGATACTGAGGTCTTCACAGGCGACTATCTTCGCTTTATATCCAAAATTTACGCCTCACGCCTGTGGAGAGATTGTTTCATCTACTCTCCAAGACTAGTGGCGATGCGCACTCCACTGTGTCCAAGGCGCCTTTAACCAACGAAGGGTTTATCTCAGCGTGGCGAAGCCTAACGGATCGCTTTGAGAACAGTAGGCTGTTAGTTAATAGCCAGTTGAAAATCCTTCTGAATATTCAGGCTCAAGAGTCAGGAAGCGCCCAAAAAGAAATGCAAAGCACTCTCCAAAGTTGTCTAACAGCCTTAGAGATGTCCGCCATTAAGATAGAGGCTTGGGATTTCATCCTTGTATTCATGATCTCTGCCAAGCTGCCCAAGCTCACACGTTGCATGTGGGTGCATTCCCTTCATAACAAGGCCGAGATTCCGACCTGGATAGAGCTTGATGCCTTTCTGACGAAGCGCCATCGTGCATTGGAAGCCATTGATGATGTTCCGCCGAAGCCGTCAAACGCCAACGGGCCTGCACGCAAACTGAACGCGTACGAAGCCAGGGTGGTTCCAGCACCAAAAGGGTGTGACCTATGCTCCAGGGAAAATCATCCTGTGCGTCTATGTCCACGGTTTCTAGAGATGGACGTGAATGCAAGGTCAGACTACATAATAAGAAAGCAGCTCTGCCTCAATTGTTTTGCCCGAGGCCATCAGCAGCGGGATTGCACGAGCCTTAATAGCTGTTTTACGTGCCATAGCCGGCATCATTCGCTTTTTCATCGCGGTAATCCCTTTGCAAGAGAGCCCAGCCAAGGCCACGTTGTGCTCCTACTCCGGCCGGTGCTGCAGCCTCCGACGATCCGTCAGATGTGCAAGTGTGCTTCCGGCTCAAGAGCCGTCCTGCTAGGCACTGCCATCATTAATATATGTCATTTATGCTGCAACTTTCAAGCGCGGGCGCTGATCGATTCGGGTTCCGAGGCGACCTTCATAACTGAGCGTCTTTTCAACCACGTTAAACTTCCATTCAGGACTATCCAAACACAAGTCTTTGGCCTTAATCACAGACAGTTGCCGCTCAATCCAAGAAGCTCTGTCACTTTTCGATTCTAGCCCCTTCGAGACCCGGGCTGCAGCTTGAGACTACAGCTTACGTCTTTCCCCAGTTGGCCGGGAATCTGCCCTCGTATCCGGTTTCACGAGATCTGCTTAAGGATCTTCCTGACCTTCCATTATCGGATCCTAAGTTCTTCGAAAGCTCTCAAATTGATGTTTTAATCGGACATCCTGCCTTCGGTCCTTCTAGGTAGGTCTAAGCCTAACATTTGCGGCTCGCTTCTCGGACAGGAGACTATCTTTGGCTGGGTTCTTACTGGGCCCATGTCGGCAGCAGCTCCTCGCAGCATCTCCGCGTTCTCAACGCAAGTATCCTGTTCGGTTGATGCCTCGTTGGACAAACTCCTTACCAAATTCTGGGAGGTGGAGGAAGTTCCGGCAAACCTAATGACCGAGTCTGAGTCGGTTTGTGAACAAAATTTTATCCGATCTACAAAAAGAGACAACAGTGGGAAATACGTGGTGACGCTACCCTTCCGCAACCCTGATCACGTCTTTCGCGTTGTCTCAGTTCCTGCGAAACGAACTACGCTTGAAGAAGAATCCCTCACACAAGGCACGGTATGAGGCCGTCATCCAAGAGTACCTGGATCTAGATCACATGACCGAGGTGCCGGTCACGATTCACTCCTCCAATTACTACCTTCCGCATCACGCGGTGCTCAAGCCCGAGAGCACGACTACCAAAGTTCGAGTGGTTTTCAATGCGTCCAGCCCGTCCGCCAACGGAACCAGCCTGAATGACATTCTTCACGCGGGCCCCGTCCTACTTTCCGATCTGACAATTCAGATTCTTAAGTGGCGCTACTTCCGGTACGTTTTTAACGCCGACATTGAGAAGATGTATCGGCAGATTTGGGTTGATCCTAGCCACACTCCTTTCCAAAGTATCCTGTTTCGAAATTCCGAGGGAGTAATCCGAGATTATGAGCCAAAGACGGTCACCTTCGGAGTCAATTGCGCTCCTTTCCTGGCAATCCGAGTCCTGAAACAACTCGCAGACGACGAAGAGATTGGGTATCCTTGAGCTAGTAGCATTATTCGGGACTATATGTACGTGGATGACGTCTTAGCCGGAGCAGACTCCAAGGGAGAGGCTGAGCTAGCAATTCAAGAATTGGACAGGGCCTTAAGCTCAGCGGGGTTCCCTCTAAGGAAATGGATATCCAACAGCAAGGCTATTTTGTCCAATATCCGTAGTGACCATCTCCTTAGCACTGACTTCCTCGAGATCGACGCAGAGAGCACTGCAAAGACTCTAGGTGTGCGGTGGAAGGCGACTTCGGACGAATTCTTCTTTGTTCCGCCTGATCTTACTTCCGAATCAGTATTCACAAAGCGCCTGGTCCTATCCCAAATTGCGAAACTATTCGATCCAGCAGGCTGAGCAAGCCAGCTTGTCACTGGACTACGTTCGTGGCAAACCGGGTGACCAAGATCACTCAGGCCACCGAAGCTGAGAGATGGGCACATGTCCGATCGGAACATAACCCTGCTGACCTCGCTAGCAGAGGGGTAACGCTCCAAGACCTCGCAGACAGCCAACTGTGGTGGCACGGTCCGGCCTGGTTGCGAATGCCTCGCTGTGAGTGGCCCACTCAGAGTTGTGAGCCGCCCATAACAAAACTCGAAGTGTGAGCGGTCAAGGTCAATGTTGCCAGAGCATCCTCAGAAGACACCCTCGAGCGGTTCTCCGAGCTCGACAAGGCATTACGAGTCCTGGCGTATGTGTATCGCTTCATTCAACGCTCGCGAAAAAGAGCGGCGCCGTCTGAGGAGCAGCTATCGAATACAGAGATCGCCGCAGCTGAACGGCTCCTCATTTCCACGACACAACGCAGATGCTTCGCGCTCGAGTCCGCCTGTTTGATCCAAAAGCACCCAGTTCCTCGATCCAGTTCCCTTCGAAATATGAACCCCTTTTTGGATCCACACGGCCTCATAAGAGCGTGTGGTCGGGTGACGGCCTCCGAGGCCCTCCAATATGATGAACGGCATCCAATCATCCTTCCATACAACTGTCATTTCTCTCGTCTCCTCGTTTGTTTTACACACCGCATAACTCTGCACGGAGGTAACCAACTGATGGTCCGTCTGATCCGCTCAAAGTTCAGGATACCAAGAATTAAGAACTTGGTTAAGTCCGTTATTTTCTCATGCAAGGTCTGCGTAATCCAAAAAGATACAAACCCAGCTCATGGGAGAGCTACCTAAAGAGCGAACATCCTTTTCGCGTCCATTTACATATACGGGACTATGGACTATGCTGGCCCCTTCGACATTAAAAACTACACCGGACGAGCCTGCCTCCTGACGAAGGGGTATTTGTTGGTGTTTGTGTGTTTCTCCACGAAGGCGATCCATTTAGACCCAACTTCGGACCTTCCAACAGAGAAATTTCTCGCTGCTTTCGCACGCTTCGTGTCCCGAATGGGGTGCCCTCGACAAGTCCAGTCGGATTACGGGAAAACCTTTGTAGGTGCAGCCGCTGTGCTGTCCCACGAGTTTCTTCAAGCACTAAAGAAGTCAGTGACGAGTGCGTATGGTCATCAGCAGCTCCTGTGGCAGTTCATTCCTCCGGGAGCTCCCCATATGGGAGGATTGTGGGAGGTCGGAGTCAAAAGCTTCAAAACACTGTTTTACAAATTCGCGACCAATCTGCTGGCACTCACGCCGGTTCATTTTCTTTTTGGTGGGCCACTCCTGGCCACTGTTGAACCTGAAATAAAGGGGGCCACCACGTCCATCATTAATCGCTGGCAGCACCTTAAGGCTGTTCACCAACAATTTCAGCTACGATGGAAGGAAGAATACCTCAAGGATCTCCATAAACGGAATAAGTGGCAAACCCCCATAGCCAACCTCGGCGTGGGGGATATGGTAGTCATCAAGGACGAAAATCTGCCATCCAATGAGTGGCGGCTCGGCAGGATCGATTCCGTGTGTCCCGGACCCGATGGTCATGTCCAAGTAGTGAACATCCGTACTGCCCGGGGTTTAGTCAAGCGTCCCGTCGCGAAGGTCGTACTGCTTCCAGGGGGGTCCTCCGAACGACCGCAATAGCCTCTCTCACCCCTTGATCCGTAGTTCTTATCGGCACCTAGTTCTAAGTCGCAAGTCTATCTCCTTCTAATATTTTCTTTCTTCTGTCAGATCAGACACGTTGTCCCCACGTCCGCGCAGCGCTATCGTATTGGAGAGCAAACGTACTCGAGGTATGAATTCCTACCGATGCCGTGTCTGCCACGGAGTTCATCCGCTACGGAAGTGCCATCGTTTCCTCCCGCTGAGTGTGGACCGCACCTAGGCTCTCGACCGCCGCTTCTAGGCACCCTTCCGCCGCCCCGACGCGCTCGGCTGCCGCTCTGTCGCACTTTCCCATCGCTCTTCGAGGCGCTACGGCCACTTCGCACAGTGCTGCAGGAACGCCGACGGCACCATCGCTGGCTGGCCTGCTTCAGCGGCACAGCGTCAACGTCCTTCCGACCGCGCTGGTGCGGATTGATACGGGGACGCGAATCTTCAACACCGCTGCGCTCATCGACCCGTGCACACCCACGAGCTGCGTCGACGCTTCGCTGGCTGCGAGTTTCCGGCTACCAAAGACCGACGTAGGGGGCTAGCAGATCTTCTCAGCCGCCGTACTTTCCATGATCGAAACATGAGGCATCCGCCTCGGTGTCCTCTTCAAAATTGAGACGTACGTGCACATCCGCACGCCGATCCGAGAGCTCGATGAAGCTGTGCGGACCTGCTTCCAGGACATCACTTTAGCGGATGAGCGTTTCTATCTCCCCGCTACGATCTCCGTAGTCCTGGGTGCGGATGTATACCCTCAAGTAATGCAGTGGGGATTCAGGAAGTTCCAGGTCGGACGACCGGTGGCCCAGAAGACCGTATTCGGATGGGTCCTCTCCGGGGCCTGTCATCAACTGTAGGAAGTCAGGGATATTTTGCAACCGGAGTAATTGCAAGGGGGGCGGAATGTTCAGGGCAAGGGACACTGTACCCCCGCTGCTCTCAAAGCTTTCCTCTCTACTCTGCCGCTGCAATGATCCGTCTCCGTCTCCGTCACTAGGCGAACTTCGGGACTGCTCGCCTCCGACCGTTTTCTTTCTCCCGCTCTCGTTATGTTATGCAGGCGGGAGTTCGGGTTCTAGTATGTAAGCTAGTTTTTAGTCTCAAAACTGAAGTAATAAAGTGAAGTGCTACTCGACGTCTCCGTGTCCGTTTATTTCGACATTTTTCATTTCGACTGCGTCGAGACGCCACCACCATCGGACTTCTTTTTCTGGATTTATTTTTCTCCTGAAGGAAGTCACCTCCCTACAAACAATAATAATAATCATAACTGTAACGTGCAACGTTTTAAAATACAGTGTTGACCAAGATCTGACTTTGCCGGTGCACGCTATAGTGTCCGGCTCTAGCTCGTCGGCTTTGGGGGTGGTGGTCTTGCTCCGTCTGATCTGGCATTGGCTTATTATTTATTAATCAAGAATTGAGTGTGCTGCGACGTCATACAAATAGATATCGGAAATCGGGTTTTTTTTTTTTTTTTTTTTTTTTTTTTTGTAATAGGTTTATTGAAGTGGCTGTTTTTACACTAATAACTATAACTATTATTTTCAAAAACAATTTGTATATAGTGGTTCTTTACAATTAATTTAAAGTGTCAATTTGTATGCTTCAGAGCAAACAGCTGCCCGAATTGTTAGCAAGATGGTTTAAAGGATTTTACGGCTCGGCAGTTGACCTAGGGTGACCTTCTTGAGCCTGCGTCTGGTCCGCGCAGTTGCAGCCCTTGCTAGCGGGTTGGGGTGGACTCGGAGTCTGGAACAGTGTCTCCTGGCGAAATCGTTGATTGTGTCACCAACCAGCGGGACATGGAGATCTGGGTGAATGTCAGCGTTGCGGATATACCACTCTGCCCCACTAATGTGCCTAAGAAATTTAGCTTGGAATGAACTTATCTGCTTTAGATTGGACTTAGAAGCGATGCCGTAAATGGGAAGTCCATATTTCCAAATTGGCGCTATGATAGATAGGTAAACCCTCTTCTTGTTGGCTAAACTTAGCTTAGAGTTAGCATGAGTTAGCCAATATAGCCTCCTCGCAGCGTTCTCCAATTTCCTCCTTGTCTGCTTGATGTGAGAGGCAAATGTGAGCCTGCGATCAAGGATCAGGCCCAGGTAACGGTGCTCCTTGTGCTGAGGAAGCAGTTGATCGTGCAGGAAGACACCCGGGCTGGAATCCTTGCGCAGAGTGTAGGTGACCGTAGCACACTTGTCAGGGCTAATGGCAATGTTCCACCTACAAGACCAATTTTCAAAACGCTTGAGGATTATCTGGAGTTGGTCAGTTGCCTCGTAGACACAATCAGATTTAGACAATATGGCAGTGTCATCTGCATAGGTGGCGATGCACAGACTGTTGCTGCGTCTGCAAGTGGGCATCGGGGCGTCATGAGTGAAGAGGGTGTACAAGGTAGGACCCAACACACTTCCTTGAGGAACTCCGGCAAGAATGGGTCTGGTCGAGGAGGATATTCCATCCTGAACAACCTGGATGGATCTGTCCTTCAGGAAGCTAACGACAAGCTCGAAAAGCTGGTGAGGAAGAAGACCCCTGAGCTTGGCCAGCAGTCCAGGGTGCCAAACTCTGTCAAAGGCTTGTTGGATATCCAGGTATGCAGCTACCGTATATTGCCTCTTTTGGAAACCATCCATGATGAAGTCGGCAACTCTGTGAAGCTGCTCGGGAGTGCCATGATTTTGCCTGAAGCCAAATTGGTGATTGGGCATTGCGTTCTGGACTTCAGGTGTCTTCAGAAAGCGATCAAGAATGCACCGTTCCAAAATCTTGCCGAACGTGGAAAGGAGGCTTATAGGTCGGTAACTATCAACATCGTTGGGCGGCTTTCCTCGCTTGTGGATCATCACAACGTTTGCATTCTTCCAGATCTTCGGAAAGTGTCCCAATCTAAGCGCAGCATTGAAGATTAAAACCAGAAACAAAATGGCCCGATCCGGAAGCAGCCTGCACACCTGGGACGTGATCCCATCTGGCCCTGGAGCTTTTCGGTTTTTCATCGCATGAATCCTCATTTTTACTTCAGAAAAGAGAATGGGGGGTGCAGGCAAGGACATTTGATGAGGAGCTTCCAAAATGTTCTTGACCTTGTCAACTCTCCCTATCGAGGAAGTTCCAAATGGTGTGAACCTCTCTTGAAGCTTGTCGGCAAACACTTCAGCTCGATCCAACGGCGTGCGAGCCCAAGTGGAATCGGCTTTTTGGATCGGGAACTTCGGGGCTACCTGCCTCTTGGACCTACTCGTGAGTCTCCAAAGGGCAAAATTGGTGTCGTGGTTGGGTGTGGCTTCCTCCAGCTCCTTATCCAGAATGCTCTGGCGGTGCCGAACCAGAAGCTTCCTTATGCGGTTAGCCAGTCTGCTATGGATTCTGTGCACGTCCCTGTTTAGAGTCCTGGTGTATTCCTTTTTGAGCCTGTGCTTCAGCTGGATAAGCTGCAGGATGTCTCGGGGGATGACATCCATCCGGGCGGGAGAGATAGCGTTGCTGCTTGGGGAGGCCTCAGAAGCAGCGTCGAGGATTTTGTTGTTTATGAGACAGCAGAGCGTAGCTCCATATGTAGCTGTAAGGAATCTTCAAGACTTCTTCTGAAAGCGCATATGTTCGAACCAGGAGGGAGTAAGGCCTTTCTCACAGGCGTACAGAAGCCCACTGTCCGGAGCTGAGCAATCAGCGGGAGGTGATCAGAGCTCAGATCAAAGGACTCCACTATGCTTAACCTCCTGCTGTGTAGGTCTTTAAATAGAGCGAAATCTTGAGATGACGGGGTACGTCCTCCGCTCGGGAAGCAGGTGGGTCGTCCTGTGGCTAGTACCTGAACTCCTGTAGTGTCGATCGCCTCCTTGAGAAAAATGCCTCTTGAGTCCGCTCTGCTGTTACCCCAAGATTGATGTTTGGCATTAAAGTCACCTCCCAGAAAAGACAGTTGAAAGAGGTTAGGAAAAAGAAAAGAAGAGGAGAGAAATTCGGTGTTGTTACGTCATCGGAGACCCGCCCAACCTATGATCACAATCTTCGAGTGATCCCTTTTGATACCCTTTACGACTGCAGAATCATCCGCTGAGTTCAACTAAATAATTACTCCATGATTTCGATAGTATACATTTTAATATCATAAATTAAGTCTAACAGCATAATAGAGTTTCCTTCCTACTACAAAAATCGGTTTAATTAGGCAGTGCCTAAGACTAGCATATATATCCACAATAATAACCAAAATACAAGGTAAAAATATAGAATATAATAATTAATTGGATAAGGCATGCTAAATAAGGAATACTATCAAGGTAGCATTAAGTTTTAGTCATAAATATATGTATAATTTCATTGTATGTCCCTTAGGTTATTTAATAGATTTTAATTATTATTTTAAATTTTGTTTAGCATGAATAAATTTTCCTAATTTAATTTTTTTTTTTAAGGTTGAGTTAGGTTAGGTCGGAAGGCCCTTACGGGGCCACGCATAGGCCAATATGGCCCTTAGCTGTCCGAAAGATTTTTCTGAATGGACCTAGAGGTATTTTATTCTTGCCCTTGCTAGGGCCGGACATTTGCAAATGAGATGCTTCAAGGTTTCAGTTGCATTTGGCGTTTTCGGTGATGCCCAGCTTGACTGCATGTGCCGCAGCTAGGCAGTGACCTGTGAGAATTCCCACTAGCAGTCTGCAATCTTTCCTTGGAAGATGCAGCACGTAGTGACTAAGTTTTGCGTTGCGCTCTTTGCACATGATTTTTGATATTTTGCAGGTTGTGGAATTACTCCTCCACCTGCTTTTGGCTTCTATGTCGGCCCGTCTCTCTAGCTCGCTTTGGAGCGTTCTTAGGGAGACAGGAACGTTTTCTATTCTTTCATTCGGCAGTCCTACGCCTTCCTTTGCAAGTTCGTCGGCCGTCTCGTTACCATCGATGCCCTGGTGGCTGGGAACCCAGTAGATCCGCACTGACGTAGTCGTGCTGAGAATATCTAGTGCCTCCCTGCTTGCCAGTACATTTTTGGAACTGACCGCTGACGATTGCATGGATCTTATCGCCGCTTGACTGTCTACGAACAAGTTGACCGCTTCGTATGGGCGATCTGTGCTCTGCGCAAGCTCTGCCGCTTTCCCTATGGCGAATACTTCCGCCTGGATTGGCATTGGCATTGGCATTGGCTTGGTAGCTTATACGACAGCCTCATTTCTGGGTCTGTCCCGCTCCAACTCCTCCTTCCATTTTGGAGCCGTCGGTGTATATATTGAGGTGTTGAGCATGGTCTGCATGACCTGTTTTCCAGTCATCTGGTCCCATGAATGTAGTTGTATTTACATCCGGGCACGTTCTGGTAACCATGTAGTCAGATATACTTCTCATGTTTCTACTAATTGAACTATGCCCGAATCCCTGTAAGGACATATTCCCTGATGCAACTAGGCGTTGTGCCGACTTTCCTGCAATCAACTCCTATTATAGTTTCGAGTGCTTTTGTGGGGGTTGACCTCAGCGCCCCTGTTATGCAGAGCAGTGCCTGCCGCTGAGTTCTCTAAATGAGCTTGTTATACGTCTTCTTTTCCATGGCCTGCCACCACACTAAGACTCCATACATCAGAGTTGGACGCACCACCGAGATGTAAATCCAGTCCATTAGAGCGGGTGAGAGGCCCCATGTGCTGCTAAGCATCTTCTTGGATGCATATAGCGCTATGGTGGACTTTTTTACCGTCTCTAATACATTGGGCTTCCATGCCAGCTTGCTGTCTAATACAATTCCGAGGTACTTGACTTGTATTTTCGGGGTTAGCCTGGTTGAGTTAATTTTCGGGGGGACCCATAGCGGAATTTTGTATCTCTTGGTGAAGAGAATGAGGTCCGTCTTGTCCGCGTTGATACTGAGTCCTACCTTCTTCGCCCACTCACATATCTCCCTGAGTGTTGATTCCATAATCGAGATGAGGATCGATGGGCAGACTCCCGTGATAATTATGCTTATGTCGTCAGCATAGGCTGTTATCTTTGGGGCCTTCCTCTCGAATCTCTTGATCAGGTCGTCTACCACCAGATTCCACAGGAGAGGCGACAGGACCCCGCCTTGCGGCGTGCTCCTGTGTGAGTGTAGTGCCGTCTCCACTGATTTCCCTTTCGTGTAAGCGCGCTGGTTGGATGACAGCAGTCGTCCCACATCGTTTCTAATGTATATGTCCAACAACTTTTCTAGCGTCTTAAGTAGGAATGAGGTGAGGCAAATCGGCCTGTAATCTTTGGGGCTCACATGGCTGCACTTGCCTGCTTTTGGCAGGAAGACAATACTAGAGGTCCCCCATTGGATAGGGTTGTAGCCCGTGCTTAGGCAGGCTGTGAATATAGCGTGTAGCCATGGGGTGATCACTTCTTTGGTCACCTGTAACATGGCTGGGAATATTCCATTTAGTCCTGGTGCTTTTATTCCCGCGAAGGAATCTATAGCCCTTTGGATTCTTCTAGAGGATATTAGATCTGTTGGGAGACTCTCTTCTCCAAGTGCGAGATCCTGGTGCTTGTTGGCATCGGATATCTCAGTGCATCAAGTGAGCATGCATTAGTGCTGTTAGGGCCTCCTCGCTGCCCTCAGAGACCTCATGTAGCAGGAAGCTGCCAGGAGGCGCTTCTTCTTGCTTTCAAGCATCACCACAGTCAGGTCATCCGTGCTGTAACGAGACATAAGGTTAGCGTGGAGACCCTTCCGTACGAGTACGGCGGTTCTGTTCCTGCTTACCGTTGGTGCGTAGAACACATGGTGTGCTGAGGACTTCAGTCCCGCAATGGAATTGCCCGAGGCAACCCACGGCTCCTGGACCAAAGCGATGTCGACGGACCCTTGCTCCATGGCAATCAGGAGTTCCGCCGACGCGATTTTGCTCTTATGGAGGTTGAGCTGCAGTACCCTTAGTGTCATGGGTACCTCCTCCTCCTCCTCCGAGACGTCGAGGGTCAGTTCCTGAGCGGCGTCAACAATGGAATCCAGACGTAGGTCCTTCTCCACCTCGCCTGCCTGCAGGGTATGCGCGTCCTTGTCCCCCGGGTGGCGCTTTTTGAGGCGCAGGTAGACACTACCCATGCCCCACGCCATCTTCCCGTATCTGGGGTACAGGATGTCCTCCGCCGCTTTGTTGATCTGAAGGACTGCGCACTGGCCCCCCTCTTTGGGTGTCGGGGTCACAATGTGCAGCACCTTCCAATCTGCGGTGGGAATATCGGGGTTTTGGCGCTGTAGCAGCTTCAGCGCCCGGTCACCTTGGATGACGATGGGGAAGAGTACCTTCGCCTTCGGTATGGATGGGATTAGCTCCCTGTCCACCACCTCCAGTTTGGCCCCCTCTTACAACGCCTCCATCTGGCTAACCGTTTGCGTCAGCCACTTCCGAGTCGGGTCGTCCATGCACTTCAGGATTTTGACCCCATTTAGCCACCCTGCACCATCGAAAGGGGGCATGGGACCAAGGGAGTCATCCTCCATCCGTGCAAACGACGAGCCTCGTGTGTTTTCATCGTTTCGGTCGATGAGTGCCACGATCAGATATCGTTTGGTCACCTCACTGACTCTCTGTGCCCTCTGAGGCTTCTTCGCCTTAGGTGGAGGGCCTACCTGCTTGGGCCCGCGCTGCCTCTTGCTCGCCGGAGCGTCCTTTGTGGCGCTCTCGGCAGAGCGTTGCCTTTTGCTGGCAAGCATCTCCTCCACTTTGTTGGCGAATCCGCCCGTAGAGGACATGTGGGGGATGTTGGCGTAGAATAACCTGCCCTCTTCAATCTTCTGCTCGGCCCAGGCTAGCTTTGCCTTCTCCTCTTGGGAGAGGTCAGCTTTGGCCCGAAGCCGGCTTCCGATTCCGAGGGCAGCCTTATACTGCACCTTCGCCTTCCTCCCCTCGCTAGACCGTTTCGGCCCGTCCCTGCGCGGGGGAGCTTGTGCCTGGTTCTGGCGAGCGGAGTAGGATCTCCTCCTCCTCCAGTGTGAGCTGCGCGCTCTCCAGGCCCGTGTCTGTATCGACGGCGGCACCTGAGTAGCAGTACAACTGGCACGACCTGCTCCCGTCATGCTAGAGGTGTGACCGCTGGCGACATCAGAGGGGATTGCTCCCCCCCGTGCCCGCCGGTGGTAGCAGTCACGCCTTCCACCGGCGTTTGGGCTGATATCCCAGCCCGAGTTGAACCGTTTTGTGTGTCCATTTCAGAAATACCCTGGTTAGTTTTCCGGGGAACCACCCACTTGCGTTTTATGCCTAACCGCCAGGCACCTCCACCCATGGCAAAGTGATTCATTTCCTCCGGCTTTTCCAGCGGAAGGAATTGAGCCGTTGCCTTAGCTAGACACTGTATTACCGCGGATGGAGCAAGCAGCAGTGCATTACCCGTTGTCCGGGATAATACAGTGCCCATTGCCCAGCCGGCGCCCTCTTGGAGGGTTCAGATGGAGGATTTTCGCCAGCCTTTTTTTTTTTAATTTCATAAACTTTTCTTTCAGTGTTCATCGTGTACTTGGTTTTCTAGCTAGATTTATTTTAAATTTTATATTCCTAAATATTTATTCTTTTAACGAAAAAAAGTCGGTTTTATTTGTTTCGGTTTTAAGTATTGTAAAATCTTTATTTTTCTTTATTTTTTGGTATTAACGCTTCTGTTCGTCTGGCGCCTTCTCGAGAGAGTGCTCGTACCCTTTCGATCGTGCACCGTCGATTATAATATATCGAGTGCCCTTCTTATCGATAGTTACAATGTTACCTTATTTTTAACTTATAATATTTACATAACTTACATTATTTACATTCGGCCGACCTGACTACAGATCGACCACGATCTTTATAAACAAAGGGCAACAAGTTCGTTAACATTACTTATCCAAGGCTTAAGTCTAGCAGGTTCTAACACGCCTCTAAATGGCAGTTGAGTTAACTGGCAATCATCAATATCAACTACTTCGTATCGATCATTATCAAACACACGAATTATCCTATAAGTCCCACGGTATTTAGGGGCAAACTTCTTATTAATTCCTGCAGTAGTATCAACATTTCTGATGGCCACATAATCACCTACTTGATATTCACGAGGAGCTTTATGTTTTCTACTGTATGACTCTTCATTTCTTATCTGTAAATTCTGGATATTAACAGATGCGTTCTCACGGATGCTTACAAGATCTCTAGGTTCATCATTGAATTTATTCTCTAAATACTAAGAAAGCTCATCAACTACAGGTCCCTTTTGTACTACTCCAAACAATAAAACACTAGGCGCGACTTGAGTGCTACTATGTACTGCGTTATTGATGGCATATTCCACTTTATTAAGTAACTTGTACCAATCGGACTGACTAAGAGGCTCTGCTAATTTCCCTAGCATTGGAGTTAACACCCGGTTTACACGCTCCACCTGGCCATTAGCCTGAGGCGCTCCTGTGGCCACTTTTATGTGCTCAATGTCTCGCTCTTGGCAAAAGGTGGTGAACTCAAGTGACGTAAAACAAGTACCGCAATCCGATATAATCTTATGGGGTCGACTATAAAAATCAAAGTATTTGTACTAGTCGTATTAACGGGAAAAAGTTTGACAAACTTGGTAAAAGCATCAATAACAACCAGGAGATGCTTTCTCTTTGAAATGATACTCGGTAAGGGACCTAAATTGTCTATATGGAGTGTATGAAACGGAATACAAGGTTTAGGGATACTATGCAAGGTTCTGTTATGAATAGATCTCGGCACCGAATGCAAAATGCACGAAAGGCAATTTCTAATAAAATGCTCAACTTTAGTTCTCATTTCTGGAAACCAATAGGTCCTTCTTAAATCCTTAACACACTTATCTGCTGCCAAGTGACCTAGTTTTTCGTGAGATTTTCTAATTAGCTGTTCTTCCATACAAGCCGGTGCATACAAACAATAAGAATCGTCCACGTTCTTTCGACATACTAGTCCATCCCTTAACTCAAAGTTACGCACGTTTCCTCTCTCTAGTTTCTCTCTCAAATGAACTATATTTTTATCCCTCATTTGCTCCGTTTGTAGGATTAGGTCTACGTCATCAGGTGTTACTCCTACAACTCCAACTAACGGTATTGATTTTAGAAAAGCGTCCTCACGAAACTCCAATTTATCATCTCCCCAGACCTTTTTACTACCGTTCATGTAGTTACTGGCCGCTTTCTCACAATTTATTCCACCATTCTCTTCCTCTTCTTCTTCACGAAGGGTTTCTTCCAAAATAACACGAAGTCTCTCTAAGGGATCTTCACAAAGGTCATCAAGTGGCACCCTGTCAACAAGGTTGTCTCTACGGATTTCTAAAAGGCTTTGAATTATGCTATCTCTACTGTTGTCTCTAAGGTTGGTCTCTACGGATGTCTCTACGGTCTCAACAAGTTGGTCTCTACGGTTCTCTAGAAGTTGGTCTCTACGGCTGTCTCTACGGGTTTCCTCAAGGTTTTCTAACAAGTCTTCATTATCGCCAAACTCACTATCTTTTAACAACTTGACAACTTCTATCTGTCTGCTTAAAGCGTCCAAATGGGCCATATTTACACCCGGTCTATGCATAATCGAATAATCGTAATTCTCTAACTCAAGGGACCATCTGGCAATCCTAGGATTAATAGCTTTTCTACTAAGAGTTTGCACTAACGAATTGCAATCCGTAATTATCTTAAACGGTCTATGCTCAAGGTATACTCTAAACCGACGCAACGCATTTATTATCGCTAGTGTTTTTAGCTCAAAACTATGGTAGCGGGATTCTGCCGCAGTGGTTTTACCGGAATAAAACGAAATAGGATGCATTTTTCCATCATCTTGTCGCTGCAATAGTATAGGGTTTAGTCAAGGGTTTAGCTATACGCGCAAATGACAGGACGAAACGTCTAAAATACGAAAAGAATCCTAAACAGGAGTGAAGACTATGAACATTCTGCGGCACAGGGAAATTTCTCAAGGCTTCCAAATACGATTCACTAGGCTTTATCCCGTATTTACTGACACTGTATCCCAGGAATTCGCATTCCTTCTTCAAAAATACGCATTTCTTCTTGTTTATCTCCAAATTATATTCGCTAATACGATTCAAAAGTTTTCCCAAAATCTCTAGGTGCTCATCTACTGTCTTAGTCGCAATAACAATATCGTCCATATAAATTACTAGGCTCTTCTTTCTTATAAAATCTGAAAACGTTTCTGAAATAAATCGTTGAAACACTGCCGGGCCATTTTTCAATCCAAAAGGCATCCTCAAATACTCATATTGTCCTTGAGGGGTAACAAATGCTGTATACGGCACGGATTTTTCTGCGACCTCTATTTGATGAAATCCGCTCTTAAAGTCAATCACAGAAAAACAACATTTCCCTTCCAAATACTCTAGGCAATCTTCAATAAGGGGCATAGGAAAATTATCTTTAACGATACTCTTGTTCGGTAGTCAACGCACATTCGAATTTCACCAGACTTTTTTTCACAAGGACCAAAGGTGACGCATAAGGTGAGGCGCTAGGACGTATTACTTTTTTCTTAAGCAAATCATCAATGATTTCCGCTACTTTCTCCCTCTCAAAATAAGACAAACGTCTCGGAGAACAGTTATACGGAGTGGTATCGGTTAATCTAATAGACATCCGATATCTAGGTGCAGTGTTATAATCGTATTGGATACTAGAATAATGAGATTGAATAATTTTTTCACACCTATTTGCAATTTCCAACCCAAACTCAAAGCCTATCTCAAATGAATCCTCTAATGATGGCTCAATGTCAGCCAAAAATCTCTGCGCATCACTGTCAGTACCCAAAATTTCTACAGAATTTTCATTATCTAGACCAGAGTTGTGATTATGACTTAAATTTATGGGATTATGAATAGCTGTACTTAAATTATTTGTATTGTTCACTTTAGCGGTGAAAAGGGAAGAGTCTTTAGATTTATAAGTATCATTATTGATTTTTCTATGAACTAATTGAACGTTTATTATCTTCAGTGCGTCTCGACCAATTAATACAGGGAGTGGTAATATTTTGTCATCAACTATATTTAAGAGGATAGAATATGTTTTCGCATAAAACTTAACAGACGCTTTCAAAATGCCCCAAATCAAAATTTTAGGTCCCCCTAAACCAGAGTACTTCGATTTCTTTGAACTTAAAAGAATATTTTTCGGAATTAATGACTTACGAATTAAGCTTACCGGGCTGCCGGTATCAAATAGACTTAAGATAGAAATATATTTCCCCTTTTCACCTCGCAAACCTCAGATCTCGATTGTTTGAATCGCTGCCAAGACCTCTGATCCAGACTTCTCCTCATCCTGCAGCACTGCCGGCCTGGTTGACACCCTCCGCTCGGGGCATTGCTGGTACATATGATCCACGCTAAAGCACTTGAAACAGGCCCCCTCCGGCCTCTTCGGTTGTTTGCACTCTCTATCCATATGTCCCATTTGCCTACAATTGTAGCAATTATAGCAGCGGAAAATAAATAGTATGTGCGAGGACCAGCACCGGCGCCGCCTGAGCTCATAGGCCAGGTCAGCAGAAGATAAATAGTCTGTGCGAGGACCAGCACCGGCGCCGCCTGAGCCCATAGGCCCAGGTCAGCAGCAGCAGAAACCGAGTGCGGGGGGCAACCCGCCGCCTGCACCTTCGAGGGAACGTCAGCGTGCCTGCCCGGCGACGCCCAGCTGACGTAAGGAAGGAAGAGCGAACATTGAGCGGAATTTTTCTGCCCGATGAGCAGTATGGCCCGTAAAGCCGTACGACATAATAGGTAGAACTGTTGTAAAATACTTCCAGTAGGAATATCGAGTTAAAAAAAAAAAAAAATTCATACAAATACAAATTTAGATAAATTTATATAAATTTTATAAAACAATGGTTAAGACTCGAAAATGTGAAAAAAATTAAATCACATAAACACTTAAATTTAATTGAATGCCACTTAATAAAATTCAGTAATACTTTTTGAAATAAATATATACATATAAAATGCTATATGTATAGAGTATCGACTTCAATAAGTAGTGCTGAAAAACCATTCATAAATGGTATACTATTAATAAGCAAAAACAAAATCAGAACCATGTTGGACAATAAGGCAGTGGACTCCACTGCAAATATTGAGAATAAGATCGAATTACAATCGAATTCGAATCTTACGAATATATTGTTGTCGATAATCGTTGCAATTTTATGTGCATACATTTTATATAAAGCTTATATTAAGCACAATAAATGTATCACGAAAAGGGCCTTAATCCATGCAAACGACCTAGATAAGGTCGAAACGATTATGGCAGAAATATATTATATTGTTGTAAACAAAACAAAAAAAAAAGGAATATACATATACATATATGAAAAATAAAACCAATAAAGGAAAAAAAATAATAATAAAACTTTTTGTATCATAAATTAATTAAATTATTTATATTATTTGAAAAATAAAATTTGTAAAAAAAAATACCACACGAGTGCGTGATGCGATGGGTAAACGCGGAGGTGTAAAAAATAAAATTAAAAAAAGAGTGGCGCACCTAAAGTGGCTACTATATACAAATTCTCCACCTCCCGCGTGGGCAGTTGCCCAGAAAATGCAAAGCGAGCTTGATTTTCTCACATCAAGTCTCCAAAAGCAAAGCCCAGAAGGCAGTACGCAATCCGTGATAAAATCATTATGTGATAAGAAAATTATTAAGCCACCACCAGAAAAACATTTACCACAAGAAAAGAAAAGTTTCCCAGCCGACTGCCCAGGACTGCAGTCAATGCCAGCCTTGAAAAGTCCAGCAACACATTTTCTTGCCTTAATAAAGAAATATAAATAAAGAAAAACCCACCTGAAAGAGTCGTTTAAAAAAAAAAAAATCGATTTCTCTAAAATTCCAGCTTGAATATTAAAAGACTGCAAGGTCTATACAAATTTTAGCATGGAATGGAACGAATTGTGCAAAATATTAAACGAAATAAAGCACCAGTTCGATAAGTCGTATAAATCTTTGACACAGAAAGGCCAATTAAAAAGGCCACTGTAAACAAACATGCAACTGTTTTGGTAGAGTGTTTCAACCAAGCACGCGCAATAATATAAGAAAATAGAGAAAGACTAAGCAAGAAACATTGGTCCGAAGTGTCGGGATTCCTTAACAGGTTTCGAAAACACTTGCTGTCTATAAGAGACAAATTCCAATTGGACATTTTAATCCCAAACATTTTGAACACCCAATCGACACTTGAAACAGGCGAAGATTCTGAGCCGACTGAGCTAGAAACTCGGGACCCTGAAACTCAGGACCCTGAAACTCAGGACCCTGAAACTGAGGCAAAAGAAGCTCATGATGAGGAACAAGATCTGCGCGATCTTACCATTCCCGCGTTATTAACAATACCAACAACACAGGAAGAGGTATTGGAGTCGGACGAATCTGTTTCATTAATAGGTTTACTAGATACCATAGAAACCATAATGACCGACTCAGCGGCCCAACGGGCATATATCAAAGATATATCAAGCGCCATACCCGAATTCAACGGTGAAAAATTAAATCTGGCAAGATTTTTAACAGCCGTTAGATTGGTCAATTTAACAAAAGGACCATTTGAAGAATTAGCGGTAGAGGTCATTAAGTCGAAAATAATCGGGTCAACCTTGTACAAGGTTAAAAATGAGACCACTATCTCTTCGATAATTGCCATATTAGAAGCCAATATTGTCGTCCGATGTAGTAAAAGTGTAGTATGCGCACATACATATATGTATAAACAACAACAATAATGTCGTTGCACTCTGTTCCAACATTCAAGTGCATATGTAACATGAGCACCCATCTGGCGGCTCGGAACAAATGCAGAGTCAGCGTTCTCACGCTGACCAAATATATGGGCGCATATAATAAACCTTCCTCTAAATAAATATATATAAGAAATATATATAAGAACGCCGCTCCGCTGCCGGCGTCACCGGCAGCGCAGCGACGAGACGTAGGCTTACTTAGAACCTAAGATACAATATTAAAATCAGATTGATTACGGACATGGGGAGCGGCACTCTTGCTGCTCCCCCAAGAAATAAATGAACGTTGATTTCAAACTTAAATTGTTAATCATTATATGGCGACCGTGACATAAGTGACCGTGACATAAGTGACATAAGTGTGTGACGAAAAAAAAATAATTCAGCAACCATAAAAATCCTATATGGATCTTCCAATCTACCAATTCGTTTATAACTACGTGATGATCTATTGCGAATAGTGAGTTGAAAACCCCAGACCTTGTCATTCTCTGGAAGTAAAAACAATATTGAATTAAAATGACTGATGTGGCGAAGCAAAAGATCGAGACCTCCGTTATGGAGAAAGTCGCCGCCTGACCAGATTCCAGGCTCTACAATCAGTTCAACTCGTCGATCTGAGACACAACACCCTTGCCGGGTCAGCAGCAACAACAACAACAACAGTCTCAGTCTCAAACTCAGCCGCAAATTCAGCCTCAAAATCAAATGCAAATGCAAATGCAGCCACAGCCACCAGCGAAGGAAGCCAATACCAACTCGACCATGACCAGCACCGGCGGCAAGGGAGAACAACCGTAAGAACAGCAGCAGACGAGCGTGGGAGGCAGACCGCCCCCTGAGCCTTCGATGGAGCCTCCTAGGCCCAGGTCAGAAGTGGCAGAAACCGAGTGCGGGAGGCAACCCGCCGCCTGCACCTTCGAGGGAACGTCAGTGTGCCTGCCCGGCGACGCCAAGCTGACGTAAGGAAGGAAGAGCAAACAGCAGCATCGGACGATCGGACCAGCCGAAAAACGCTACAAAGAGCGCATCCAAGAAGACAAGTTTCCAAGTTTCGCAATGTGCGAAATAACGCAAACGGGCTGCAAAATTTTGCCAATGCCCCAATTTGCCTTAGTTTTTAACTTCTAAATTCAAGCCGATGCGGGAAACCGCTGCTTGAAAAATACTAATCTCTGTTAGGCTTTTACTTGTTGCCCAATTAATAAAAAAAAAAAAAAAAAAAAAACAAATTGTAACATTGAGCGGAACCTTTTCTGCCCAATGAGCAGCATAGCCTGGAAAGCTATGCGAAAAGTATAGGTAGGATTTATGTACATTCACCCAGGAGTGAATTGATTTATTATTGATTTAAATATGATTTTTTGATGGTTGATCATACCATTTCATTATTGGTTTATATATGATTTTGTGGTCCTTAAATATTTATTCTTCCATTTTGATATTTTTTATTTTTTTTCAAATTTAAACACTGCTTATTTTACACAACTTCTGAGCACAAGCAAATGGCGGCTTTTCGGAAGCAAGCTTAAAAATCAGAGTATAGTCGTATGGACGCCTGCGTCCTCGGCTCTGATCTTCAGCCATTTTAATCACTGTTTATTAATTTAATTTACACACTGAATTTAGCAAAACAGGGAGCACGAACCAATGGCGGACTTATGGAGGGAAGTTTAAGAATCAAAATTTTCCTTATTCCGTTTAATTATTTAACAATGACTTATGAAGTGAAGCTTAAGAACTTAAATTGTTCATTTTCTTATGAATTATAAATTAAAATAAATTAATATTTTTTCAATAAATATCTTATTAATAAATACAGAAAATATTTGGTCTTTCTAATAAAATCATAACAATAAAATCATATATGCTGGCTTGAATTGGGCAAAATGGAAAATTTGTTGTTATACGTCAGTTTATCTGATGTTTTAATCTCCCGGAGCGGAGCCAATAACTACCCTTTCAAGATACCTTTTCTGATTCTGACAAAGCCGTGGAACTTTGATTTTATTCTTTGCTTTATTTTGGGAGCAGCGATGAGAAAAGAAAGTGCACTTGTAAACACCCAGAACGTGTTGATTCACATTATAAATATGACCGATAAAGACGCTATTGTTAACAGCGCAAAAATAAAAAAACGAATCATTAGACGATTATGATGTTTACAATGCAAATACAGCACATAGGGCACAAAGAACTACAAAAGTATTAAAACTTCTTGAATAGCCATCGTTATTTAAAAACGATTTAACAAAACTATGCACCGAATATAGCGATATTTTTGGTCTCAAAATAGAAACCATGTCAGCTAATAAATTTTATACGCAAAAATTGAGATATGACAAAACTCCAAAACTCCATACTACACTACATCTAAATGAGAAAAGAAAGAGAGAAAGTAAAGCAAACAAAAAACCGAAATAGGAATCAAAAATCAAAGATTAAAATTTACAGCGAAAGGAAGGTAAATGCAGCAGAACAACAAACAGTTTAAGTGGAAAAACAAAACAAAAAAGAAAATATTATATTATATTATATGAAAATGAATAAAAAAAAAAAAAAAAAAAAAAAAAAAAAGGACTTACAAATAAAGACCTGAAAGTCACTACCAGGCAACAAAGTAGACAGAAATCCTGCGCAGGGAAATAACGAATAGAAAAAGTAGAATTGCCTAGCCAAGATCTACTGAAAAGCTTCAAGCCCAACGTCATTAAAAATGACGGAGTATAAAAAAGTAGTGACCTTGCATATAAAAAACTATGTTATGTTTCTTTAAACATGATAAGAACATTATTGCAAGATAAGAAGTTAGCGATTTATAGACCAATGGAGTCCTTGACTTAGGTCAATTTTTCCAAAGGCTTGAAATGCAAGCCGGTATATAAAATATGCAAACTCAAATGGCACCGCGGGAAAATATCTTTGTACATGTTACAATAGATAATTTCAATATAATGGGCAATAAAATTCATTGAGAGTAGCTACTCAACCCGGTGACCCAAGAAGAAGCTTACTGTCTACACTACATAATAAAACAAATAAAAAGAGGTCATACAGGCATAAATAAAACTTTGGCCAAAGTAAAAAGACACTACCATAGTAAAAATAAACTCGTGAAATACAAGAGTATATTTGTAGATGTCCTAAATGCCTTACGTCGAAAACAATGACGCATACAAAATAACTATGATCCTAACCAACTCACCAACAGAAAATGCCTTTGATAGAGTGATAGTGGACCCGAACGGTCCTCTACCCAGGTCAGAAAATGGCAATGAATATCCAGTCACTCTAATTGGTGACTTAACAATTATTTGGTGGCAATAGCAAAAAAAAAAAAAAGTGTCGCTAAAATCAATATTCGAATCTTTTATTCTAAAGTACGGTCCAATGAAGACGTTCATTTTGGACATGGAAATAGTACATAAAAATTCAATGACTTGTGCAGTTATATGAAAATCGACAACAAAACATATACTGCAGACCACCAAACGACCAGAACAAAAAACAACAACAAAGAAAAAAAAATAAATAAATAAATAATAATAAAAATTTTTATTTATAACGACCAATTAAAACAGAACATCTTAAACTTTACATTCCGAATTTCAATATACTTCATATAAAATACAAAAACATATATAAACCAAATAATAATAAAAACAAAAGACAAACAGTACATAAGGATAGATTAAAAATGTTTATTTCATAATTGTTGTTAGTATGGCCATGCTAAGACAAAAATACTTATCTACATTCAAATGTTATTTGTAATTTAATATATTATAAAAAAAAAAAAAAAAAAAAAAAAAAAAAAAACCCCATTGTTAATTAAAAATTAATCTTTAAAGTAAAACCTTATAAAATAACTTCATAGAATTACGTTATTTTTGAAAAGGAGGGAGATGTAGTATGCGCACATACATATATGTATAAACAACAACAATAATGTCGTTGCACTCTGTTCCAACATTCAAGTGCATATGTAACATGAGCACCCATCTGGCGGCTCGGAACAAATGCAGAGTCAGCGTTCTCACGCTGACCAAATATATGGGCGCATATAATAAACCTTCCTCTAAATAAATATATATAAGAAATATATATAAGAACGCCGCTCCGCTGCCGGCGTCACCGGCAGCGCAGCGACGAGACGTAGGCTTACTTAGAACCTAAGATACAATATTAAAATCAGATTGATTACGGACATGGGGAGCGGCACTCTTGCTGCTCCCCAAGAAATAAATGAACGTTGATTTCAAACTTAAATTGTTAATCATTATAAAAGCTAAAATGGCCAGAACGATGCAGAAAGGTAAAACTGCAGAAAAATTTACCAATGACATTAACCACCTTAGGAAACTCCTTGAAGCATCATATATTGATGAAGGTTTATCGGCTGAACATGCTGAAAAGTTCAGCACCAAGGAGGCCATATCCACAATGACTAAAAATTGTGAGCATGGCAGGCTAAAAACCATACTGGAAGCCGGTAATTATAATACAATGAATGAAGCCGTTACGAAGTACATGCAATGCAGTACTGAAATGAAAGGCAATGCAAATTCAGTATTATTCGCACGCGGTGTACAGGCCTATCGTGGTAACTATCGAGGTAATTTTCGTGGTAGAGGCCGTGATACCTTTCAGTATAACGCGCACTACCAAGGCAATGGTTACTATAGAAACAACGGATACAACGAAAATTATAATAACCAGACCAATAATTATAATAGAGGTCGTGGAAATTATAGACAAAGGAATAACAGGAATAACGGTAACCAAAACCGAAACAATGTGAGAGTAGCTCAAAACTCGGAAAACTCTCAAACCCCTTCAGATGTGTAATACCAAATAAAAAAATCTATACCATCAATCTTAGTAACAACACTTTTGTATCTTTTTATAATACAGAAACAAATAAAAAACTTGTGTTCCTAGTGGACACGGGTGCAGATATATCAATATTAAAGGAAAATTCTGACATATTTCATGATGTTCAGGAAAATACTAAAATCAGTATTCAAGGCATAGGCCACGAATTAATAAAAACCAAAGGGTTAATTTTTATTGAGATACAGACAGATAAATATATAATTCCACATGATTTTCATATAGTAGATCCATATTTTCCAATACCATGTGATGGAATTATAGGCATTGATTTCATAAAGAAATTTAATTGTCAACTAGACTTCAAACCCAACGAAGATTGGCTTATAATGAGACCAACAAATTTGAATTTCCCAATTTATGTTCCAATAACATACAGTTCTGGTAATAATTCCATGATTCTACCAGCAAGATCTCAAGTGGTCCGAAAGATTCACATATCATCAAATGAAGATAGTGTACTAATTCCCAACCAGGAAATTCAAAATGGTATTTATGTTGCAAACACAGTTGCAACTGTCAAAAACGCATTTGTCCGATTGTTGAATACAACCAATGTTGATAAAATAATAAATATTAACGATTTAAAATATGAAACACTTTCGAACTACGAAATAGTTCAAACTAATCCCAAAGCAAGAGAAAAAACTGTCTTATCTCAACTAACAAAAAACTTCCCCCCACAATTCAAAACAAAATTAACAGAAATATGCACCAGATATAGTGATATATTCGGACTCGAAACCGAATCAATAACAACAAATAATTTCTATAAACAAAAACTAAGATTGACTGATGACGAACCGGTATACATAAAAAATTACAGAAATCCTCATAGTCAAAAAGACGAAATACAGGTACAGGTACAAAAGCTAATCGATAATAAAATAGTCGAACCATCTGTAGCACCATACAATAGCCCACTTTTATTAGTTCCAAAGAAATCCCTTCCCGGTTCTGATAAAATGGAGACTAGTAATCGACTATCGTCAAATTAATAAAAAACTGTTGTCGGATAAATTTCCGCTACCCAGAATTGATGATATTTTAGATCAACTAGGAAGAGCGAAATACTTCTCATGTCTAGACTTAATGTCTGGATTCCATCAAATCGAACTCGAAGAAAATTCAAGGGACGTAACATCTTTCTCGACGAACAATGGTTCATATCGTTTCACGCGATTACCATTCGGTTTAAAAATAGCGCCAAATTCATTCCAGAGAATGATGACTATAGCATTCTCCGGATTAGAACCTTCTCAAGCTTTCCTTTACATGGATGATCTAATAGTCATAGGTTGTTCTGAAAAACATATGCTTAAAAACTTAACTGATGTTTTTGAGAAATGTAGGCCATACAATCTAAAATTACATCCTGACAGATAAAGGAATCTTGCCTGACGACAAAAAATACGACGTCATCAAGAATTATCCAGTCCCACATGATGCGGACAGCGCTAGAAGATTCATAGCTTTTTGTAATTACTATAGACGTTTTATCCAAAATTTCGCCGAATATTCCCGTCACATAACAAGATTATGTAAGAAAGATGTTAAATTCGAATGGTCAACCATTGCCAGAATGCCTTCGAACATCTTAAATCGGCACTAATAAATCCAAATTTATTACAATACCCAGATTTTAGCAAAGAATTTTGCATAATAACGGATGCTAGTAAGCAAGCATGTGGAGCAGTTTTAAATCAAAAACGGACTCCAGCTTCCAGTTGCGTACGCATCAAGATCGTTTACTAAGGGCGAAAGTAATAAAAGCACCACAGAACCAGAATTGGCAGCAATTCATTGGGCAATAACTTACTTCAGACCATACGTTTATGGTAGACATTTCACTGTCAAAACTGATCACAGACCACTCACATACCTGTTCTCCATGATAAATCCAAGCTCAAAGCTGACGCGAATGAGGCTTGAACTTGAGGAATATAACTTTACAGTAGAATATATAAAGGGCAAGGACAATTACGTAGCCGATGCATTATCCAGAATAACAATATCAGATTTGAAGGAAATGCAAAATAAAAATTCCATTCTGAAAGTCACTACCAGAAACCAAAGTAAACAGAAAAATTCCTGCGCAGGAAAAGAACAAGTAGATTTGCCGAGGTAAACTCGAAACAAAGCTTCTCAGCCCAACGTATACGAAGTCATAGTAAATGACGAGGTACGAAAAGTAGTGACCTTGCGAATAACGAATTCACTATGTTTACTAAAACGTGGAAAAAAAGTTATAGCAAGAATTGATGTTAGCGATATGTACACCAATGAAATTCTCGACTTAGGTCAGTTCTTTCAAAGGCTTGAAAAAGAAGCCGGTATACTTAATATCCGCCAACTCAAAGTGGCACCGAGCGAAAAGATCTTTGACACCATCTCAATAGAATCTTTTAAAATTATGGGCAATAAAACATTACAATCTCTAAGAGTAGCGCTACTCAAGCCGGTGACCCTATTATAAAATAATGAAAAAGAGAAAGAAGCAATACTGTTTACATTCCATGATGATCCGATACATGGAGGTCATACAGGCATAGCTAGAACATTAGCTAAAATAAAAAGGAGTTATTATTGGAAAAATATGACCCGATACATATCAAATTATGTAAAAAAATGCCCTAAATGCCAAAAGTCAAAAACGACAAGGCGTACCAAAGACCCCATTGACAATAACAGAGACGCCACAAATGGCTTTTGACAGGGTAATTGTGGATACGATCGGTCCACTACCCAAATCTGAAAGAGGAAATGAATACGCAGTAACATTAATCTGCGATTTAACAAAATACCTCGTAACAATACCCATCAAAAACAAAAGTGCAAAAACGGTAGCAAAAGCTATATTTGAAGATTTTATTCTGAAGTACGGTCCAATGAAGACGTTCATTACGGACATGGGAACAGAATATAAAAATTCAATAATTGAAGAGTTATGTAAAAATTTGAATATATAAAAAACATAACATCTACTGCACACCATCATCAGACTTTAGGAACCGTAGAAAGAAGTCATAGAACACTAAATGAATTCATCCGGTCCTATATCTCACTAGACAAAACCGATAGGGACAATTGGATCCCATTGTTTATGCGAGGGGCCACTGTGCCGCCTCTGCGGACAGAGCTTTCGCTCTCGTCCGCTCTCGCCCTCTTGTGAGCTTACGCTCTCGCGCTCCGGAGTTCGGGATCGGGTTTCGTCGTTCTCCCGTGCTCGCCTAAGCGGCTCTTTTTCTGTAAGCTAGTTTTTAGTTCCATGTATGAATGCGAGAAATACACACTGAATTACCACGACGCCCCCGCCTCTTTAATTTCGATCTTCTGGTGCCTTCGCTTTTTTTCTACTCGGAATTGTTTCGCTTTGCGCCGTGGGAATTTGTGTCTTTTTCATCCTCTACGTGATCGCTGCTTATCATTGGAAACCTCGATCGGCCCCCCTACAAACATTGGTCCTAAAGAGCCGGATAAGGATTCTTCTTCTGCCAGCAGTTCCCGGCCTTTGGTTCCCCAAGATAAGTACGAATTTTCGTCATTTTTCTCACTGCCGGTCTTTAGCAGAGCTCCGAACATTCCATTTCGGTCGCACTGCTGCAAGATTATTTTTTCCGTGTCAATTCCACCTCCGCGAATTTTCCTGACATAACGGCAGTTGAGAATTTCATTCCTCCTCGTCAATATTCGTTCCATTTGTCTCCGCTTCGTTTCTTTTTCGCGCCGCCATATTCCGCGCCGTTTCTGGTCCGTACATCAAAGTGCAAACGGTCGCGGCATATGTACATATATATGTGTGCGCATTCATCCCGTACATGCTGGCACATATATATGTACGCATATTATTATATGTCGGCGCGATTAAAACTCTGCAAGTGAAAAGTGAAATTGTGTGGTGAAAAAAGAAAGACTAACAATATCGGCCAACGAGTGTGCACTGTGCGGTAATTTTCCCTGTTCGCCGAACAGTCTGCCGTTGTTTCGATATTCTTTCTGTGTTCATTCCGGTGCCTGTCTTTTTTTCGCCACATAATTTTACTGTCCTTTTCAAGACAGTCAATTAATACAGTCCACTTCATCGATGCTCTACTGTGCCCTTACATACATATGCATGCATGCCCTTGAATATTTTCTTGAATATTTTCTGCACCGATTCCAGGAAATTTTAAATTAAGGGGGGTTTCTACCTTGTGTGGTCGAAAAAATCGATTTTTTTTTTTTGCCTTTTTGGATTGATATATGTTTATAGAGTCCGCTCCCAAAATTTCAATTGGTTATCTTAAGAATTACGGAACCTACACCTTAAAACAGGGAGCACCTACACCTTAAAACAGGTACTGAAGCAAAACTTCAAACGCGTTTTACTCGAAACGACATTTTTTGACCTTGCGGAAGTGATTCAAGCCAGACGAGTTGAGCAATCGCCACGAAATTTTAAAGTATCGTGTATTAGAGACTTCTCCATGGCTGGTACCAAAATCTTTAAAAAATATTGAATATTTTTCATTTTATATAACAATTAATGTCGAAAAAAGTGCGTAAAAATCGAGTTTTTCATTTAAAATCGCATAAGTTTTTCAATTTTCATTCTTTTTTCGCAATTCTGGTACCAGCCATGCGCAAAAGTATACAAAGTAAGAATATATTTAATTTTTGTGTTTCAGATCCTTTGGGGCAGCAGCAGGACTTCCGTAAGCGAAAAAAGGCGTTCCATTGCTCAATGCCCCTCCCCCTCCCCTGTGCATATTTCCATTTGAAACTTTTTGTACTTAAACAATAAACTTGTAGATACACCTGAACAAAATAAGAAGTGTTTATCTTCAATACATTCCACAAAAAAAATTTTTTAAAAAGCACATTTTTTCGACCACACAAGGTAGAAACCCCCCTTAAATCAAATACGAATTTAAATACCAATTAAAAAGAAGAGACACCCAACAATTATTAATAATTATTACTGCAAATCCACACGGGCGGGACCGCGATTGCTTTTTTCATTTTTTTTGGACATTCCGCAGCAGCCGAGTTATTGCTGTTGCTGTTTTTTTTCCGTCTCTTTGCACACGCACTGCCTTGCCGACGGCAAGCAGGGAGGCCGTTGCCGAACCAAGCCAAGGGTTTGTTAAGTCCGCCTTTCCGGCTTCTCGATATTATTATTCTCGATATTACGTTTAAGAATAATTAATTATTAATTATTAAAAAGGAAAAGAAACAACTATTGCAAATCCACACGGGCGGGACCGCGATTGCTTTTGTCCAAATCTTTGGGTTTTCCGCCGCAGCAGAGTTGTTGCTGTTGCCGGGTTTTTTGGTGTTCCGTCTTTTGCACACGCACTGCATTGCCGGCGGCAAGCAGTGAAGCTTTGTCAAACCAAGCCAAGGTTTTTTAAGTCCACCTTTCCGGCTTCGCAGTAAATAAAGAAGAGTAAATATTTTTTTCCGGTTACTAATTATTAAGGAAATTATTAATTAATTGATTTTGGGATTACGGCAACCGATCGACCCTGTCGCGAGCCTAATTTTTATCCTGTGTCAACGGCAAAAATATTTGAGATCCACGTCTGAGCCAAGCAGTACATATATTTCTACCGAAATATTTATATTTCCATTTTTTTTCGTTCCCGACCGCAATTTTCCTGCCAATTTTGGCTATTTTTTTTCTGCTGATCCGCATAGTGCAATATCCGCCCGCAGCAGCAGTCGGCCGTCAAGAGTGCTTCCTGACCGAATTTTCGTATGTGCCTCCTCGAGCCCGCGCCACTTTTGCCTGACTCCGTTGATTTTTTGGGCTTCAAATTATTCCCTGGCAAGAGATTTCTGGATTGTTGTTCTTTTTTTGGTCCGCTGTAAAAAATACTGCAATATTTCAACCATCGTGAGCGGCCGTAGGCAACCTTGATTCGTATCAGATTCTTATTCTTCTGATCAGCTGAGGATTCTGAGAATGCCCACGGGAGGCGACAAAAAGCCCCGTCTGATCCCATCCATCCGCTTAGACAGGTCGCAATCCGCATCTCCGCGGTCGTCCCAATTAAAGCCAAAGGCTGCCACTGCCATTCCAAAGGCAAAAAGCGACGAGTCAGTCGACACTGTCCACGATCCCGAGCCAAGGCTTACTCGGTCAGTCGCAAGGATGACACAGAGTGCGTTAGAAGTCGCCCTGAAGAAGTTCACGGCCACGACGGACGGAGTTAGCCAGTTCGAAGCTGACATCCATACTCCGGGCCCCCCTGGCACTGACAGTTTCTCCCCCTATATGTGCCGAGTCCATCTGGACGAAGTCCGGGGCTTATGGGAAGATGTAAAAAAGGACTACAGGAGCTGCTTAGACCTTCTATCCGTTTCCGCTGATGACCCTGCCACTTCAACAGTGCTGAGATCCAAATACAGCTACTGTTACACCGTTTTTTCGAGGTGTGTTGCCCATCTTCAGGAAGTGGTAGAAAAGGCCGCCGTCCAGCCCGCTCAGGCTCCCGCACCCAGCCAACTGCCCGCTTCTACGGGGTGCCGGGTACCGCCAGTGGACACCGAAGTTTTCGCTGGTGATTACCTTCGGTGGCCCACATTCAGAGACTTGTTCACCGCCATTTATATCCGCAACTCGGGGCTCACACCGGTGGAAAAGCTGTTCCACCTGTTGTCGAAGACAAGTGGCGACGCGCACGCCATTGTCTGTAAGGCCCCGCTAACCAATGAAGGTTTCGTCTCAGCGTGGCAAGGCCTGACCGATCGTTTCGAAAATCGGCGGTCTTTGGTCAACAGTCAGTTGAAGATCCTCTTCAATATCCAGACTGTTCCCCAAGAGTCCGGAGCCGCTCTAAAAGAGCTACAAGGCACCATTCAGAGTTGCCTCACTGCCTTACGAATGTCTTCCATCAATGTCGAGGCTTGGGATTGTCTCCTGATATATATGGTGTCGTTGAAGCTTCCCAAGATCACGCTTTCTCTGTGGGAGCAATCAGTCCACAACAAGGCCGAAATTCCAACCTGGGGTGAGATGGACGCATTCCTGACAGAGCGCTATCGGACTCTGGAGGCAATCGACGACATCAGACCTAGCGTTTCGGTGCAAGTTCCGCCAAGACCGTCAACTACGAGCGCTCCACCGCGCAGGCTCAACTCGTATGAGGCCAGGGTGGCTCCAGCGCCCAGGGGGTGTGATCTCTGTTCTAGGTAGAACCATCCCATTCGCATATGTCCACGGTTCTTCGAAATGGACGTGGATGGTCGCTCCGACTACATCAAGAGAAGGCAACTTTGCCTTAACTGTTTTGCCCGGGGGCACCAGCAACGGGACTGCACCAGTGCCCACAGCTGTTTCACATGCCACAGCCGGGATCACACCCTCTTGCACCGCGGTAATCCTTTCGCGACCGCTCCGGGTCCGTCGACGACAGCCAGGTCTCGGCCCGCGCCTACTCCAGGAGGCACTGGTGCCTCAGACGACTCCGCCGATGTGCAAGTATGCTTCGCCACTGGTTCAAGAGCCGTCCTATTGGGCATGGCCCTTATTAACGTGTGCCATCGGGGATGCAATTTCCAAGCGCGAGCGTTGATTGATTCTGGGTCGGAAGCGACCTTCATTACGGAACGGCTGTTCAACCTAGTCAGACTTCCTTTCAAGACTATCCAGGCCCAAGTGTCCGGCCTGAACCAGACCGTTGCCGCCCAGTCGACTAAACTGTGCAATTTCTCCATTCAGTCGCCTTCCAGACCTGGAATCCAAGTAGACACTACAGCTTATGTTCTTCCTCAGCTGGCCGGTAATCTGCCGTCGTATCCGATCCCACGGGATCTTCTTAAGGACCTCCCTGACGTCCCCCTTGCGGACCCCAAATTCTTCGAGAGCTCCCAGATCGATGTCTTAATAGGAGCAGATATTCTTCCTTCGATCCTCCTCGGCAACTCCAAAACGAACATTTGCGGTTCGCTTCTCGGCCAGGAAACAATTTTCGGGTGGGTGTTGACAGGCCCAATCCACTCGACAGGCCCCCGCAGCGTGGCTGCCTTCTCCACGCGAGTTACATGTCGCCTCGAAGACTCCCTGGATTAGCTCCTCACTAAATTCTGGGAGGTGGAGGAAGTTCCCACTCAGATCGTCTCCGAGGCTGATTCTTTTTGCGAACAGAATTTCGTGAAAACCACCAAAAGGGATTATCGTGGCAAATATGTTGTGAAGCTCCCCTTGCGCGACCCCGAGCACGAGGGTTCCGAGCTAGCAGCTTCACGATCCTTCGCTCTAGCTCAGTTCCTCCGGAACGAGCAGCGCCTGAAAAGAGATCCTCTCCTCAAAGCCCGGTATGACGCTGTGATCCAAGAGTACCTCGACTTGGGACACATGACCGAGGTTCCTACGACGAGCAGCTCCGCCACATATTACCTTCCGCATCACGCCGTTCTCAAGCCCGAAAGCACGACTACTAAAGTGCGGGTAGTTTTTAATGCCTCTAGCCCTTCCGCAAACGGGACCAGTCTGAATGACATTCTATTCGCGGGCCCAGTCTTACAGTCCGACCTTACTATTCAGATCCTGAAGTGGCGATACTTCAGGTTCGTTTTCAACGCCGACATCGAGAAGATGTATCGGCAAATTTGGGTAGACCCCCGGCACACCCCGCTCCAACGTATACTGTTTCGCAACCCCGACGGGGAAATCCGCGACTATGAGTTAAAGACGGTGACCTTCGGAATCAATTGTGCCCCATTCCTGGCAATACGCGTCCTGCAACAGCTCGCTAAGGACGAAGAGTTAAGGTATCCGCAGGCTAGTCAAATCATTCGACATTTCATGTACGTCGACGACGTGCTCGCTGGGTCAGACTCAAAGTCGGAGGCGCAGGCAGCTATCCAAGAGCTCGAGGGGGCCCTGGGTTCGGCAGGGTTCCCACTTAGGAAATGGACGTCCAATAGCAAGGCGATTTTGGCAAACATCCAGCCTGACCATCTCCTTCGGGCTGATTTCCTTGAAATCGATGCAGAAAGCACGGCCAAGACTCTCGGCGTACGCTGGAAGGCTACGTCTGATGAGTTCTTCTTCATTCCGCCAGAATTGACCCTGGGATCATCGTTCTCGAAGCGTCAGGTCCTGTCCCAAATTGCCAAGTTATTCGATCCCGCCGGCTGGCTAGCCCCCTTCATTGTCCGGGCGAAAATGTTTATGCAGGACATTTGGCTCCAGGATCTGGGCTGGGACGATGTCCTCCCTCAAGACTTCTGCGAAAGATGGGTTGACTTCCTGAAAAGTTACTCAGCGCTCGATCAGATCCGCATTCCCCGCTGGGTCGCGATCCGACCACAATTAAGGGTGGAGCATCACGGCTTCTGCGACGCCTCGCTTATGGCGCCGCCATTTACGTTCGAGTTGAGGTGGGGTCCACGGTAGCGGTGAACTTGCTAACGGCAAAAACGCGGGTGGCCCCAGTCAAGACGGTTTCACTCCCGAGGCTGGAGTTGTGCGGAGCCGTCCTGTTATCTGAGATGGCCAACGCCATTCTTCCGAAGATGCCCGGGCCTGCGTCCGCTCTCCATTGTTGGAGGGACTCGACCATTGTTCTCGCCTGGTTGCATAAGCCGGCATGCCACTGGACAACATTTGTGGCAAATAGGGTGACGAAGATCACTCAATGCACGGAAGTGGAGAAATGGGCACATGTCCGGTCCGAGCATAATCCGGCAGATCTAGCTAGCCGAGGAGTAGGGCTGCAAGACCTCGCGGACAGTCAGTTGTGGTGGCATGGTCCTGCATGGCTGCAAGGGCCGCGTTCTGAGTGGCCCAGTCAAGGCAATGACTCCCCCGAGACTGACCTCGAGAAGCGAGCGGTTAAGGTCCACGTTGTGAAGGCCCCGCCTGAAGATATTCTTGAGCGTTTTTCCACCTTCGACAAGGCGTTGCGAGTCCTCGCTTATGTTCGGCGCTTCATCCAGCGCTCGCGAGAGGCCAAGACTTCGTTTGAAGACCACTTGACTTCTTCTGTGATTGCGTCGGCCGAACGTCTCCTAATTTCCGTCACTCAACGCCAGCATTTCATCCAGGAGATTGGCTGTTTAAGCCAAAAGCGTCCACTGCCAGCAGGCAGTCCGATTCAAAACTTGAACCCGTTTCTGGATTCTCAAGGGCTCATAAGAGCTTCCGGCCGGGTTACAGCCTCCGAACACCTCCAATATGACGAACGGCATCCGGTAATCCTTCCATACAACTGCCATCTGTCTCGTCTCCTCGTCCATTTTACTCATCGCATAACGCTGCACGGCGGCAATCAGTTGACGATCCGTCTGATCCGTTCCAAATTCTGGATTCCGAAGGTGAGGAATTTGGTCAAGTCCGTGATCTATTCGTGCAAGGTATGCGTCATCCACAAAAAGAAGTTGCAAACGCAACTCATGGGAGAGCTACCCAAGGAACGGGCGTCTTTCTCGCGACCCTTCACACACACCGGCATGGACTATGCTGGACCCTTTGACATCAAGAACTATACGGGACGAGCCTGCCTCATTACAAAAGGGTATGTGTTGGTATTCGTGTGCTTCTCCACCAAGGCCATCCATTTAGAGCCGACCTCCGACCTCACGACTGAAAAATTTCTCGCCGCTTTCGCCCGTTTCGTGTCCCGAAGGGGATGCCCCCGTCAAGTGCAGTCGGACAATGGAAAGACCTTCGTGGGTGCGGCTAGCCTACTCTCCCGCGATTTCCTCCAGGCTCTCAAGGGGGCTGTGACGAGTGCTTATAGTCACCAGCAGCTGCTTTGGGATTTCATCCCTCCGGGAGCCCCCCACATGGGAGGCTTGTGGGAGGCGGGCGTCAAAAGTTTCAAGGCCTTGTTCTACAAGTCTACTGCCACGCGGAAGTACACTTTCGAAGAGCTGTCTACGCTCCTGGCTAGGATCGAAGCGTGCTTGAATTCGCGTCCGCTCGCGCCAATGTCCGAAGACCCCGCTGACTTATTAGCCCTTACTCCTGGGCACTTCTTGGTGGGAGGCCCTCTCCTGGCGATAGTGGAACCTGAGATCAAGGGGGACACCACGACCATTATAAACCGCTGGCAACAAATGAAGGCTCTCCATCAGCAATTTCGTCTGCGATGGAAGGAAGAGTACCTGAAGGAACTCCATAAGCGAAATAAGTGGCGAGCCCCCACACGAGATCTCAAGGTCGGAGATATGGTGGTTGTCAAGGAGGACAACCTTCCGTCCAATGAGTGGCGATTAGGCCGAGTTGACGCAGTGTTTCCAGGATCCGATGGCCATGTCCGGGTGGTCGATATCCGCACTGCGCGAGGGCTTATCAAGCGTCCCATCGCCAAGGTCGTGCTTCTGCCGATGGAAGCACCGGCTTGCGCGCAATAACCGGTCGTCCGTCCAGTCCAATGTTCCACGTCACCGTGCTGTTTTGTAGTTGTCCAATTCGTAATATTTTACCCGTACTGATTGCCACGTTTTTTCTCCTATTCCGCTAGACATTCCGCTAGTCTCCTCGTCCACGCAGCGCCAACGCATTGGAAAGCAGATGTACTCGAGGTACCAACTCCTACCGATGCCGAGTCTGCACTGGGATTCATCCGTTACGGAAGTGCCGCCGATTTCTGCGCTTGAGTGCCGAGAAGCGGCTACGGGCAGTCCTCGCCAACCGGTACTGCCCCAGTTGCTTGGCGCACGAGCATTCCGACGGAGCGTGCCGGCGAGGGGACTGTTGCAAAACGTGCGGCCAGGATCATCACACGTTGCTGCACCTTTTCGAGCAACCGGTGACTGCGCGCCAGCCGCGTCAGGAGGCTCGCCGATCGCCGGACCACTCCCCACGGAACTCTTCGGCGGCTCGTCGCCGGTCGTCTACTACTCCACGGCGTTCCCCAGCCGTGCGTCGGCCCTCATCCGCCACTCCACGGCGTCCTCCAGCCATTCGTCGGCCCTCATCCGCCACTCCACGGCGTGCCCCAGCTATTCCTCGGCCCTCCTCCGCCGCTCCGCGGCGTTCGTTAGCCGCTCGTCCACATTCGTCCACCGCTCCTCGGTCCTCGACCAGCACACCACAGCGTGCTTCGAGGGCTCATCAGCAGCCGTCCGCCGCGCATAGGCATTTTTCCGCCACTCGTCCGAAGAGCCCGCAGAGCGAGGCCACCGCTCCTTCACTGTCGTCGCTGTTGCAGCGGCACAGCGTGAACCTGCTACCGACTGCGCTCGTACGGATCCATACCGGGACGCAGGTCTTCGATACGGCGGTACTCATCGACCCGTGCACACCCACGAGCTGCATCGACGCGTCGCTGACGACCGCTTTCCGACTGCCAACGACTCGAGTTGGGGATGAGCAGGTGTGTGCGGCCACCGTGAGCTCCAGACAAGACAGGAGTGTCCGGTTCGAGGTCGTATTCAAAGTCGAACCCCATGTGCGCATTCGCACTCCAGTCCGGGAGCTGAGCGAGACGGTGCGGGCACACTTCCGGGACGTTACCCTGGCTGATGAGCGGTTTTACCTACCCGCGACCATCTCCGTGGTCCTAGGCGCGGATATGTATCCGCGTGTGATGCAATCCGGCTTCATGAAGATCCAGGAAAGACTACCAGTGGCCCAGAGCACGGTTTTCGGATGGGTCGTGTCCGGAGCCTGCCACCAGCCGTAACAAGACCTATGTTGCAACCCGGGTGCTTGCAAGGGGGGGCGGAATGTTTATGCGAGGGGCCACTGTGCCGCCTCTGCGGACAGAGCTTTCGCTCTCGTCCGCTCTCGCCCTCTTGTGAGCTTACGCTCTCGCGCTCCGGAGTTCGGGATCGGGTTTCGTCGTTCTCCCGTGCTCGCCTAAGCGGCTCTTTTTCTGTAAGCTAGTTTTTAGTTCCATGTATGAATGCGAGAAATACACACTGAATTACCACGAAGCCCCCGCCTCTTTAATTTCGATCTTCTGGTGCCTTCGCTTTTTTTCTACTCGGAATTGTTTTGCTTTGCGCCGTGGGAATTTGTGTCTTTTTCATCCTCTACGTGATCGCTGCTTATCATTGGAAACCTCGATCGGCCCCCCTACAAACACCCATATTTCACGTATTGTTTTAACACTACGCCCTCAATGGCACATGACTATTGTCCATATGAGCTAGTATTCGGTAAATCATCGAACTTACCGATACATTTTAATAGCATAGATAGAATAGTAGCGGTTCTATGCGGTTCTACAATGTGGATGATTACGCTAAAGAATCTAAGTATCGGTTAGAAGTAGCCTATAAAAGAGCTAGATTAATGATAGAAGATAACAAACTTAAAAATAAGGAATTATATGATAGGAAAGTTGAAGATATCCAACTAAAAATAGGAGACCAGGTTTTGTTAAAAAACGAAACCGGACATAAGTTAGATTTTAAATATACTGGACCATATAAGGTAGAAAGTATAGAGGAAAACGAAAATATTATAATTTCAAATAATAAAAATAAGAAACAAAAAGTACATAAAGATAGATTAAAAATTTTTATTTCCTAATCAAAATATTATATGTATATTTTTATTACTAAATCAATTAATTTTTATTCCAAAAAAAAAAACAAAAATAAGAGCAAAAAAAAAAAATAAATAAATAAAAAATAATAATAATAATATAAATACAAAAAAAAACAAGAAAGGAAGCTAACTTCGGCATGCCGAAGTTTAAATACCCTTGCAGTAAGTAGAAGAAGAAGAAGACAAATGTTCTGACTTTCCGCTTTCTCGGAATGTTGCTAGCAAAAAATGTTGCTAGCGCAAAAATGTTGCTAACGAAATATGTTGCGAACAAATTAAATTAATTGATACATATATTCCTATGGCAGCTATATGATATAGTGGTCCGATTTAAATAAAATTAAAACCGAAATTCTGCAATAATATAAAATGGCCATGTATCAAATTATATGAAAATATATTAAAAATTGGCATAGTAAATTTTTTTTCTCAAAAATTTCCGATCGTTCCTATGGCAGCAATATGATATAGTCGTCCGATTTGGCCCGTTCCGACATATATAGTAGTGAGAGCATATAGAAGACTATCTGCAAAGTTTCATTCAGATAGCTTCAAAACTGAGGGACTAGTTTGCGTAGAAACGGACAGACAGACAGACGGACAGACGGACAGACGGACATGGCTAGATCGACTCGGCTGGTGATGCTGATCAAGAATATATATACTTTATAGGGTCGGAAATGTCTCCTTCACTGCGTTGCAAACTTCTGACTAAAATTATAATACCCTGCAAGGGTATAAAAAAAGAAAACAAAAAAAAAATAAATATACTCTAGAACCTAAAATTTAACTTAAAAATACTATTAAATAATAACAAATAAATACAAAAAATATATAATAATTAGAAAATAACTCCATTAGATTACGTTATTTTTCAAAAGGAGGGAGATGTAGTATGTTCACATAGCGAATGCACACTGTACTCAGTGTTATGCATAAATAAATACAAATATATTAATGCACTTAATTTATAAGTCAAAGACCCTTGCAATGGGCTATCCAAGTGCTGAGTCCGCATTTCATACATGCGCGACATACGTGAACATAATACCTTCCCCCTATCTCAGCGACCCTTCGCCGTCGCTTACTTATATGTATATGCATATAAGCGTCGCAGCGCTGCAGCCTACGCCGGCAGCTCTGCTACCTGAATTAGGCTAAGAAACCTTTTGTATCAATAATTTAAGACATTAACAAAGCTACTTTCATTGGAGCGGGACATTGCCTGCTCCAATTAATAAAACCAAATCTTAAAACCCAAAACCTAAAAATGACTTATTATATGGTGACTTATAAAACCTCTTATACGATAGTTACAGTGTTACCTTATTTTTAACTTATAATATTTACATTATTTACAGTATATAGTTTTAAATAAATTCATCTTGATTTTAATTACTAATTCATGTTAGCGTTTAATTGGCAAATATAAGAGTTGTGTAAAAGAATGCGACTTAAGATCGCCATGGGTTAATTTACACAAATTGTGACGAAGTCACAATTTATATATATACATTTAGTTATAAGCTAGAAATAATCATAGCAAAAGCGCCAGCACAACTCCGCGCACAAACCACTCATCCACGGTTTCCACTCGAACGCACTCCCACATTCACTCAAAAGTGCACTCACGCAGGAGAAACCACTCAAGCCCTGACGAGAGAGGGAGCAGCGGCCGATCGGGTGAGCAGCGACGTCGCCGCTATCACCAAAGCGCAGGCGCGGGAAAAAGGGCGCGTGCCAAGCCGCCTTCCCCATTGGCCGGATCGGATCACGCCATAAGTGCAAGACCGAAGCCAGAGCGACGGTACATGCGCCGAAGCACCGAGAGAGCGGCAGAATAGTGCTGCCGGCACGATCGCCTGTAGGAGCGAGCGAGAGGCAACGTGACAGAGCTCCCGGCAGAATTAGGCCATGATCAAGCTTCGATAAGAAGAGCTTGAATTAATTAGTCTCGAGCTGCGAAACCGAACAGACGCGAAAATACCAAGTCCCGAAAACTCTAAGTCCCGCGGTCCCGCCACCACGCGGTCGAGCGACACGTGTCCGCCGTCGCGAGTGTTGCGCCACCACCGTCGCCCAGGACCTCGACAGGATCGTCGAAAGGACGCCGCCTTTTCCCAAGGAGGATGTGTGTTTGTGCGGGTGAGCGATGGCCGCGGGCCAGCATTTGTTAGGGGCCGGAGAAAGGTGCTCGTCAACGTAAGGCCCTTCTCTCCCCCCTCCCCGCCGTTTGTCTTGGGCCGTCGGCCATACATATATAATTAAATAATTAATTATTCCCCGCTGCCGGGTGAAGGCGCCCGCTGGAGTAGGGCCCTTCCCCACCATTAGCTACGGGCCGCCGGCCACCTAATTAAATAGGAAAAATAAATACTTAAAGTGGAGATCTTTCGCCTATTCTCTTGCCCTTTCCGCTCCGGGTTCCCCGTGTTCCCCTCTCTCGTCACTGGGGCCCCTCGCCGTTCGGAAAGTCTTCCAGGCGGGGCGTAGGTAGGGACCGTCCGGAAATTCCTACGGGTCCAGGGGCGCACGCCGTTCGGAAAATCTTCCAGGCGTGGCGCATAGGTGGACCGTCCGGAAAATCCTCCGGGTCCAAAGGCATAGGCGGACCGACCGGAAATCCCTCCGGGTTCGCAGGGACCGCCGATCGGAAATCCTTCCAGGCGGTTCCGAGGCTTTCCCTCTCTTTTCTCCCTCCCGTTTTCTCCCGCTTAGTTCGACCCCCATTAAAAATAGCTAAAACCTTCGGCCGCCTTTCTGTCCTGGCTGTCTCAACAATTTATAAATTTTTGTGAGGACCTCTGGAGCCGCTGAGACGCTTCTTTACAAAATAGTGTTCACAACTTGTAGCCAGCTAAACCTTTTAAAAATTTCTTTTGACTTTAAAACCATACTTGTTCATAACTGCTTAATTATTTATTTATTTAAAAAATATTTAAATAAAATATTTCTCTTGGAACACTTTTAAATCTACAAAATTTAATTTAATTTACGAATTTTTGTTTGGTTTCATTCCACTCCATTACATTTCGTTTCAATAATTCTCTTCTTTTTCTAGTTAGTAATAATTCAATTTTAATTTAAATTAATTAATTTAAAAATTTATTCCTCTCAGTGTAATTTATGTAAACAAGCGTTGGCAGCATGGCACTCGCCAAAATTAGGGAACTCGTGACCGTTTATAAAAATAATGTGTGGTTCACTTCCAATAAATATTCGTTTCTCTTATCGAGGGATCACTGTATGGGGCCGAAAGCCGACATTTTCCAAGTCGGAATTAACCACAATTTTCACCCTAACCCCTCTAACAAACTGGGTTCGGACACGAGTTTGGTACTTAAATCTGCCTTCTGGCCACCTTCACGGCCATGGCCGACTGCACTGAGAACACTAGGGGGACTACATCTGCACTATTTATTCATTTAATATTCTAGCTAGAGGCGGCTACACTTTGAGGTTAAATTCCCTCGGTGCTCCGCTGGACGGAGGTGCTCCGCTGGACGGAGGTGCTCCTCTGGACGGAGGCTTGGCGCGGCTTCCTTGGCCGCCGAGCTAGTTGCTGCGCCTTTCTAGGCGATGATGCGGCTGATGCTCTTTCCTAGATGGTGGTGCTGATGATGAGCCTTGCTAGGCGATGATGCCGGTGCGGAGTCCGCTGCCCCGAGAGGGGTGCTCCGCTGGAAAAAATCACAATCGACAATCGGTGCCGGCGCTGCTGCTGCTGGAACACGTAATCCGTTGGTTCCTCTTATGCCAATGGCAGAGGCGGCGCTCCGCCGTCTTGTCCGCTGCGTCTGAAAGGGGTGCTCCTGTGGACACTCCCTATTCGGATGATCGTGAAACAAAGATGGCTTACCTTGCCTTTCGCAACTTAATAAAAATTGAGAAAATTTTCCCTCGTGGGAAAGAAGCACTAAGTCGCAAGCTTGGTTATGTTTGGTTATATTGAACCCGCACTAGATTAAAACGCGTGTGGTCACTTCGGAATTTTCAATGAAAAGAACGAGACCGGAATTTGGGCTCAGGCCGGTGAAGTTGGCCGTGGTTCCAAAGCTGAGCTTTTTGACTGCAACTCTTTTACAGCTGCTCACTATCGGTTGCTCCGATGCAGCTGCAGACGGAGTGCAATAATTGGCAACACACTATTTACAGATATAATAAAGGCGCATACTTTCAGGCCAAAATATATATATATCGGTCAAAACGCTTCAGGCGCCGTTACAAAACCCCCCCCACTAAAATCCAACTAGGGTATTTGTAGCAGATACCCTAGATGGATACCGCCTGAAGTCATTGACGAATGTCCTTAGCATGATACGTTCCTATCAATCGACCCTGTAGGTCTTCCAATTCGTAATAGCAATTACTTAACTTCTTAAGAACTCTGGCTTTAACAAATGAAGGTCCAAACTTGGCATTATAACCCGTTTGAAAACAACTCTTACGAAAGTTACGACGAAATACCTCTTGTCCATCCCTGAAATGTACGGTATTAGATCGAAGATTTTATCGTTTTTCATTATCGTCATGCATCTTCTGCATACGTTTCTTAGCATCCGAATGTATAATCTCAAAAGAGTCCGGACGGTTGAACATGATGGACCTATCGTCGAGCAAGTTAAGCTTCCTGAGGAGAGAATAAGTTGAACCCGAGGTAACCATATGCTGACCGTAGACCATATAGTAGCGAGAAGAACGTAAAGCGCAACAAATCCTGCTCAAGTATACATCCCAGTCCTTCTGGTCAGTATGTAAGCCCTAATTCCTGAGATGACTGAACGATTGACACGTTCTGAAGCGTTAGCTTGAGGGACATGCACTGCTGTGAATACGTGTGTTACTCCGTACTGGCACATCAATTTCTTAAAGCCTTCTGCACGAAACTGGGAGCCGTTATCCGAAACGATAGTTCCAGCACCCCAAATGTCATAAAAGGTTCATTCTCGAGGTAATTAACTACTACATCCGTATTAATCTTCTTAACCGGCTTCAAAAATACATATTTAGAGAAATGATAGAGCACTATAAAGATACCGATATTTCCACTTTGGGATCGCGGATATGGACCGAGAAAATCAATAAAAAGTCATTGGAAAACCCGCTGTGTCTCGGATGCTGTTCCTAACGGAGGTCTAAAAGAGGAATTCGGAGTCTTGATGGATTTGCACACCTCGCAAGCGTTGTCATAAGCCTTTACGTCTTTTACGAGGCCTGGCCAATAATAATGTCGCCTAATTCTCTCAATGGTTTTGTGTATCCCGCCGTACGAGCATAACGGACTGTCATGAGCATGCGCCAGGACTTCTGGAACCATTTTCCTGGGTAACCATGGCTTCCATGCATATTCATCATGAAGAGTTTGTCCCGTCCGTTACCGTATAGTTGCGTTGAGCTTTGTTCAACTTCTTTGACACGAAAGCAATCGGTCGTTCGTCACCTTCCTCAGAAACCTGAACCAAAACTGCTCCTACTCCTGTCTTGCTTGCATCACAGTGTATCGAGAAGGGCTTCGAAAAATCTAAATGCTTCCGTGGATGCTCATGAAAAGCCTTGATTGCTTCTATGGTTAAACTGAATTTTCGCTTTGTAGTCATTAAATCGGTCAACGGAGCAGACAATGTAGTGAAATTTGGAACAAACTTTCTATACCAACCGCAAAGGCCCATAAAACTTCAAAGTCCTCGCAAGGTTTTAGGAATCGGAAAGTTAGTGATCGCTGCTACTTTTTCGGGATATGTACGCATCCCGCCGTCACCAATGATATGTCCCAAATATCGAACTCGCTTCATACAAAAATGGCTCTTACCGACGTTAAATGTCAGTCCTGCTCTCCTTATGTGTAAAGCCAGCTCTCTGAGGACCTCTAAATGCGTCTCAAAGCTTGAAAAAACAATCAACAAGTCGTCTAAATAAACGAAAAATTCATTTCGATAATGCGGCGGTACGACTTTGTCCATCAGTCTAGACATCGTACTGGTCGCATTACAAAGGCCAAATGGTTTCACTTTGAATTGGTAGAGCGGTCTACCTGGGACCGTAAAGGCCGTCTTATCACGAGAATTGACATCTAAAGGCACTTACCAATAGGCATATAAATTCTGCCTTAGGAAGCCTGCTTAAAATCCCACTAATCTGTGGCAAGGGATATGCGTCTTTCTCTGTAAAACTATTTACCTTTCGACAGTCAAGACAAATTCGAACTTTTCCAGGCTTCGTTACCATTACTATAGGTGAAGACCAAGCACTTTATGACTCTTCTATCACACCCAATTGCAAAATTGTATTTCCGTATACATGGCTTTTTCCACGGCTGATGATACCGGGAAATGACGTTGTTTTATGGGTTTTACATTGCCCACGTTAAAAGAATTAGTGATTAAGCTGGTTTTACCCAGGCCTTCTTGTGTGAATGACGGAAAGCAATTGATCACGATCGATAGTTTTTCTCTCTGAGCGTTAGATAACACATAAGTATCATCCACACTAATGTCACTCGACTTCTCTTCAGAAACTGCTACCTCTTCTATCGATAGGCTTTTGGGAAAAAGGTCATACTGCCTCCAGAAATCTATTCCCAGGTATAAGTCATGCTTTAGAGAGGCACTATATAAAGAGGTAAGTATTTCTTAACATTTGCATATTCTATCTCGACTTTGATTCGTCTTCCTATTCGCTGAGGACTTCCGTCGGCTGTGACAACATTCCTGTCCAAAGATTTGAATGTCGAGTTGCCTCTCGCCAGCCCGGATGCTAAGCCGCCTCCTATAACACTTATAGATGCTCCTGAATCGAGCAAGCCATGGTGCGATCCATTAGACGAACTGGAATAAAAGGTCGAGGATCCCTGGCTATATGAGGATTGGCACAAATGTAATCTAGGCCAAATTTACAAGGCTTTACGCTTTGCCAAAAGGTTTTTATGCGCTTTGGACTACGAGTTTTGCGCTTCTGTAAGTCCGGTAAATAATTAATCTTACGTACGTCCGGTATTTCTCCTAATTTACGAATTTTTCGAGGAAGCAGGGAAATATGTATTTTTAATAGCTGCTACATCTAAAGAAGTGGGGTTATCGACTTTATGCGATATCCCAGTTAATCCGTCGTTGTCGACTGATTTCTTAAGGCACTCTAAGGCTTCGGTTTGTACAGCAACCTCGACGTGCCGACTTTGGAGTTTTTTGCGCATTTAGCACAACTTGGTTTATACGTATTAGGTACTCTACAACCATAACAAAGGACTTTCCGTTCGGATAAGCAGTCTTGGTATCTGTGGCCTTCTTCCCTACAGTTCCAGCATACTAGAGAGAATGCGTCAATCCCTAGTTCTGTCTCAGCCTCCAAATCATTTTGCTCTTCTAACTCCTGGGATATCTCTGAGATCTCACGCCTAAACGGACTGGACTTTGCATATCCATAAGTCTTCTTCACTTCATCTAAGAAAAACTCGCGTCTTCTGCAAGTTTCTCTTAGCTCTGAAACGGTGTGAATCTCGACGGTGAGAATCTCATGCCTGATCTCGGACCGTAAATTATTAAGACACGAACAAGCTTACGAGCGGACCAAGGAACTTTCAATTGATCAACCAATGCGAATGATATATGCGAAGGCGGATTAGGTCTTATTTCTCCATTCGAATTCGTATTGAGTGGAGTAACGACAAATCGTTGTAAACTTTCCTCTACTGAACTCTGAACTAACCCTACCAATCTCTCTGACAGAGACGTGAGCAATCTCCGCTCCATATGCAGCCAACTACTCGGGTCATCACGGTTTGGTTGGTTTGCATCCGTATCTTCATAGGTGGTACTTTTTCTGCGTCGGTTCTTCTCCGATCCTGATGGTTCTATCGAAACATCTTCCAAAATCATAGTGCGCCGTTACAAAGGACCCCTCCATATTGGCCTCAAGCGAATGGTGAGGTTGATAACATGAATCGATCGTTAGTAAAGAGATTAAAAATTGCCCATTTGAATAAAACTAATCTGCAACAAGCAATCCAGGATTTCATGTTAATGAACAATGTCACGCCACATAGAACGACAGGGACTTCCCCTTCCGAACTAATGTTCAACCGAATGATTCGAGACAAAATTCCTAATGTGCAAGATATATTGGGTGAAGTTCATGAATCGGAGGAAAAACACAACGACTGCATACGGAAATATAAGGGGAAAGTAGATGCCGAAAAAAAGAGAGGAGTTAAAGAGGTGGACATTCAAGTAGGCGATCAAGTATTGATGAAAAACGTAGTTTTCCCTAATAAGTTAACACCAAACTTTGATACAACAACGTATGAAGTGATAGAGCGTGAAGGCAACATTGTTAAAGTGTTAGGTGGGGGTAGAACTCTCGTGAGGGATGCTAGCCACTTAAAATAAATCTCGGATGCCGGCGAAAAGATAAAAGTCGCGGACCCACCTTTGACAGCCACGGAGATACCATGTTAACTCCCGAAGGTAGAAATCTACACACAAGGCAACACATCGTCTGGACCTGGGTTGAAGCTCAAGCTGGTCAACAAAGGAGGGATGTGGGAACCGGTGCGAGAGAGTGATTGCCGCTCACTCACAGAGAGGAGCGAAGTTCCGTTCCCTGATGAAAATGACACTGACAGGCAGTAAGAAGCGAAGGTCCGTCCCTGATGAAAATTACTGACAGGTAGTAAGAAGCGAACCACTGAACCGAGCAGATGTGCACCATTTCTTACAAAGAAAGTGGAATAAAAGTATTACTGAAAACTAAGACTATTTTGTATACCTACTGGAGGGTTGATACAATATGGTAAACAGTAAATGGCTATATGTTCAAGGCAGGATAAATTTACATCTTAGTGCTAAGAACGGAATTAGTTAATTATTTTTTAAATTAGTTTTTTCTAATCTTGTTACATAAATGTTTTTGTTAATCCTTATCTCTACATTATTGTTTTTGTTTTGTTTTTGTGTAATTAACTTTTTATGTTTTTTACGTGAGGGGCCCTCTGCCCGCCGAGTTTCCGAAAGCTCGGCCGCTCTTGCGCTCTCGTATTTCAAGCCTCCGCGCACTGCCTGTCGAGCGTGCCAATGCTCGCCCGCTCCCCGCTCTTCTACAATCTTAGCCCGCTCCTAGGCACTCTTCCGCCACTCCTCGGCACGTTTCTTGGACAAGCCGCCCCTCGGCCCTCTGGAGCTCAGCGCTTACCTCCTCGTGCGCTCTCGCGCCTCTCTCTCTCTCTCATGCTTCGGGTTAACTCCGTGCTCTGCAGTCGGGCGCCGTCGATCTTGCGCCCTCGCCATGACACCCGACGCATTTTTCACTTCAAAATTTTCGCCTTCGCCATGGGAATTCTCCAGCAACCTCCAAGACATCTTTACTGGAAAGACGCCCCTCTACAAACAAAGGTCCTTCGATCCTGAAACGGATATCCTTCCGTCCATCTGCCAGCAGTTCCAGGTGATTTTTTTCCGCTGAGGACTTATCTTACTTACACTGCTGGAAGATTAGTTTTTCCCGTATACATACAGGCAATAATATAAATTGGCATTATCTCAAATATAATTATATATGAAAATAATCTGAAAATTGGCAAAGTAATAATTTTTCTCCTCCAAATTTTCCCATCGTGCCTAAGGCAGCTACCTGATATAGTTGTCTGATCCGACCTGTTCCGACTTGTATAGAAGTGATAGCATATTGAAGACTGTCTGCACTGTTTTATACAGATAGCTTCAAAACTGTGGACTAGTTTGCGTAGAAACGGACTGACGGACAAACAGACATGGCTATATAACAAGAAAGTAAGCTAACTTCGGCATGCCGAAGTTTAAATACCCCTGCAGTAAGTAAGTAAGACAGTAAGTGACATAAATGATGCGAACGAAAATGTTGCGAACAAAATGTTGCGAATGAAAATGTTGTGAACGAAAATGTTGCGAACAAACTAAATGAATTTATATATATATTCCTATGGCAGCTATATGATATAGTGGTCCGATTTTGATCAAATTAAAATCGAAATTCTAAAATATTACAAAATGGCCATGTCTGAAATTTCATGAAAATATGTTGAAAATTGCCGGTTATAATTTTTTCCTAAATATTTTCCGATCGTTCCTATGGCAGCTATATGATATAGTCGTCGGATTCGGACCGTTCCGACATATATAGTAGTGAGAGCATATAGAAGACTATCTGAAATGTTTCATTCATATAGCTTTAAAACTGAGGGACTAGTTTGCGTAGAAACGGACGGACAGACGGACAGAGAGACAGATAGACGGACAGACAGACGGACATGGCTAGATCGACTCGGCTGTTGATGCTGATCACTGCGTTGCAAACTTCTGACTAAAATTATAATACCCTGCCAGGGTATAATTAAATGCTTGAGTTATTCGAAAGTTAAAGCAAGAAAGAAAGCTAACTTCGGCATGCCGAAGTGTAAATACCCTTGCAGTAAGTAAGTAAGACTTTTTCGTTTTCTCGGGTACTAACATAAATGTTGCGAGCGAAAAATGTTGCAAACGAACATATTGCGAACAAAAATGTTGCAAACGAACTATATGAATTTATATATATAAGTTAAGTAAAGATACTTTATTCAGTTATAAAATGTGTTTTTTATTAGGACCAAAGGTCCGTAGTTATTGGTACACAAAATTGGAACTGAAATTAATTTAAAAGTTTGGTGATATTTAAACCCCCAGCTCCGTCGCTGCCTCTGCCTGCGTCGGTGCTAACTCCGTTGCTGCCTCTGCCGGCGTCGGTGCCGTTGGCTCCCGTCAGCGTTCCCACGGGAAGCGCTCCAGACGCTGAGCTTTGCATTTCTTGGTTATTGCAGGTGCATGGCCGGATGCGCGTGCAAGCTTTCGAAACTTGTTGCTACGAATTCTTTTGGTGTTAACTACTCAACCTTTAAAATCGAGTGTCCCCACTCGTTGCGGTCGTTGTTCTGTTTGTCATCGGTGGTTTGGTTGATATCGAATTTTGTGACCTTCCTAATACAAATGCGGATCGTTATTACGACGATTCCGGTGATTATGATGCAGCCCATCAGAATATCGGCTGTGTGGGAGGTTGTTTTTAACAGCTCCAAGGTTTTGGTATTGTTGGCATTAAGTTCCTTGACCAATTCTAGTGATAATTTCTCTTCTAGATTTTTGATCCAAGATGACGGGTCTGGAGAAATGCCGGCATAGGTTGATGGTGTACTGTGTACCCGTTCGTGAAGACTTGTTCATTAATTTCTATTGTAGTATTACTGAAGTTTATGACAAACGACCCGTTGAGCTTTGATGTTGTCCCATTGATAGAGATCTTGCCGCTGAATTTATTGAGCAGTATGACACCGGGGGCGATTTCCTCGATTGTGGGGATGTGTTGGTTGTTAATTCTGGTGCAGGTGGCAGGGCCACTTTTTAGGAGATACCATGAATTACAAATGTCTATGATATTTTTATGTTTACAAATAGTTATTTCATTATAGCTATTACATTTTGTAGTTTTTGCGAATATTTTTTCTTTACATCTGATTATATTTTCATTCTCTATTTTTTTGACATATTGGCCAACTTTTACTGGTTAAACTAGAACTTCCTCACATAGCCTGGTATCTGTTATAGGTATTTTTTCAATATAGATTAACATCGGTCCGTTTCTTGCTATGTTTACTTCTGCTATGTGCATGGCTTACTCAAAATTAGTGTAGGGTAGCTGATTTTGATATAATATTCTTCTAACCTCATTAATCTCCTGGTAGTTGAGGGTTGCTAATTTCTGCTTTTGCCCACTGAATGGCCTGATTAAGATTGAGAATTTCTTCTTTAAGCATTTGAATTTGAAACATTAATTATAAGATTTTTATTGGTCAGAGTGATTTTATTTATTTTGCAAATAATGAGTCTATTAAGAATACCCTGGTTATTGTTGTTAGTTATTTAGAATTTATTTTTTTCTGAATTATTTCAAAATCTCTACTATCTGGAGATGCAGCCAGCCATTTCCAAGCACTACCTATTACATCTATATGTCTTTTTCTTATGCTCCTGACTTTCAAGCTATTGACTAAGTTTTTAGAAATCCTGATTTCCTCTGTTATGAAGGGTAGAATTGAGTCGTAAGTTTTTAGTTTCGTTAGGGCCGTGTGGTTAATTTTGTCAATGGTATTTTCGTATTCCTCTACGTTAATAATATGGATCAATCTAAAGATCCTTGGCTAGTCCTGTAGTCAGTGTCACAATGTCCGAATTAGTGTAGTCCGTTATTTGTACGTCCGCAGCGCACACTGTGAGAAGGGCTCTGTAAATGAGGATGTTTAATTTCGAATGAGTTTTTTGTAAATTATTCTCCCGCTTTCTGTTAGTACTGTAGTGTTTCTGTTTTCCTTGACAATTTCTTTTTTGTATCTAGCTGATAATTTGGTGCCTAATCTTTTATTGTTTTGTACGAATATCTCTTGTCCGGGATAATATTTTTTTATCTGATCTTTACTTTTATTATGATAAGCTAAATCTTTGTCCGTAATTTTCTGTCTTTCTGTCTGGAGTAGTTTAGGGTCAAGTGACACCTTTCTGCCAAAGAATAAATAGACCGGTTTCCGGTTTGTGGTTGAGTGTATTGAATAATTATATTTGACATCTGATCTCTCTATAAGGTCGTTCAATGAATTATGTAATTTCTCGGCCTTTTGGCATCTAATGATTTCTGAAAGAGTTGAATGAAAGCGTTAGATCGTTGGCTGAACTATTGTAGGGTGGTGCTTTATAAACCTTTATATTGAACTGGTCTTGCAGCATCCGCATTATGGGACCTGATCCAATTGATTTTTCGTTATCTATTATTACTATTTCTGGAATACCGAAGTTTATTAGTGTATCTTTCAGGGGTTGTGGTATTGGTGTGCTCTGTAGCTCTGGCTTGTTTGGTGTCTTTCGTATTTTTGTTCTTTGCATGTCTGACATTCCTTCTTTACTTTTAATATTTTAGCCCTCATTTGTGGGAAATATACTTTTTCTAAAAGCTGCTGTTTGTTTTCGCTGCTATTGCGGTGTGCTCTCCTATTGTTCACGACAGAAGGGCGTTTATTTTCCGGAGGCAGTGTGATCCAGTGCACTCGCTCTCTCTCTCCCTCTCCCACTGCACTTTTGTGCATCGAGCTCCTAGTCCGCTCTCCCCAAGTTAGTTTTAAGGCTTCTTCTTGTTTAGTACTAATTTCTGATTCTACCAATAAAGACCTTAAAGACGCACGTCGCGTAACAACCCGAAAGTTCTTCCGTGTTTTAATTATCGAGTGCATTTCAGCTTAAAGCCATCCCCCTCCGAATATTTGGTCCAACAGAGCCGGATAATTATATCTCCAGCAGTTCCGGTGGCTTTAACACAGCACAAGATAAGTAAACATTTTACTTTTCTGCCGGTCATTTTTATGATTTTTGTCTAAATCCGAGTCCGATTAATCCGACACTACGGCAGATTCCAAGTCCGAATCGCAATTAATTTATATTAATTTTCCGCGAATTCAACATTCAAAAAGGGTATGTTTAAATATATGCCATAAGCCACAGTGAAACTTCCATATTTCCTAAACTTTAACCTACATAATTCTACAAATTCTACAATTCTAATTCTACAAATACAGTCCACCGCTCTTATAAATAAATAAATATATCCCCAAAATCACAGCACAGAAACGCCGACTTAATTTGTGCATTTATTTATCAGCTCTTCCCTGCTCTATTCTGAGCGGAGCTTCATCCAAACAAAGATACATAATACATATTCGACTGCAAGTCGAAGCTCCGATTTTTGGCAATTTTTCCGCTATTCTGCATTGGCAAACGGCGAATGCACATTGTGCATTGCACAAACATATTCACACGCACGCCTTATCTTCAAGAACAGTACCGCGGAAAATACAGCAGCGGTCAACTGTGTAGTATGTTCACATAACGAATGCACACTGTACTCAGTGTTATGCATAAATAAATACAATAAATACAAATATATTAATGCACTTAATTTATAAGTCAAAGACCCTTGCAATGGGCTATCCAAGTGCTGAGTCCGCATTTCATACATGCGCGACATACGTCTATCTCGGCGACCCTTCGGCGTCGCTTACTGATATGTATATGCATATAAGCGTCGCAGCGCTGCAGCCTACGCCGGCAGCGCTGCTACCTGAATTAGGCTAAAAAACCTTTTGTATGAATAAGTTAAGTCAATTAACAAAGCTACTTTCATTGGAGCGGGACATTGCCTGCTCCAAATAATAAAAACCAAATCATACAACCCAAAATATGACTTATTATATGGGAAAATATAAAACATCCTATATGGCGACCGTGACATAAGTGTCCAGGATAAGTGTGTGACGAAAAAAAATTCAGCAACCATAAAAATCCTATATGGATCTTCCAATCTACCAATTCGTTTATAACTACGTGATGAATAGTGAGTTGAAAAACCCTGATCTTCGTCATTCTCTGGAAGTAAAAACAATATTGAATCAAAATGACTGATGTGGCGAAGCAAAAGATCGAGACCCCCGTTATGGAGAAAGTCGCCGCCTGACCATAGAATTCGAAGATTCCACGCTCTACTGAAACTGAAACTGAAACCGAAACACACTTAGGACATCCTCATCCCGGCATCACTAGCCGAGAATATCCGTATATGCTGCGGAAAATAAATAGTCTGTGCGAGGACCAGCACCGGCGCCGCCTGAGCTCATAGGCCAGGTCAGCAGAAGATAAATAGCCTGTGCGAGGACCAGCACCGGCGCCGCCTGAGCCCATAGGCCCAGGTCAGCAGCAGCAGAAACCGAGTGCGGGAGGCAACCCGCCGCCTGCACCTTCGAGGGAACGTCAGCGTGCCTGCCCGGCGACGCTAAGCTGACGTAAGGAAGGAAGAGCAAACAGCAGTCAGCCCGGCAACAGCAGCATCGGACGATCGGACCAGCCGAATATAATTTTTTTTTTGTTGCCCTGCGTGGCACACCCAACCTCGATGCACTGCGCTGCATATTATTTCTAAACGACACTTTGTAACATTGAGCGGAATTTTTCTGCCCGATGAGCAGTATGGCCCGTAAAGCCGTACGACATAATAGGTAGGGCTATTGTAAAAAAGTAGGAATATCGAGCTAGAAAATTTAAAATTTAAATTTACATAAATTTATATAAAAATTTCATTTTTAAATTAAAAAAAAAAATATATATATATATATAAAAATCACATAAACACAACAATTTAATTGAATGCCACTTAAAAAAAGAAAATTCAGTAATACTTTTTGAAATAAATATACATATACATATAAAAGCTATATGTATAGAGTATCGACTTCAATAAGTAGTGCTGAAAAACCATTCATAAATGGTATACTATCAATAAGTAAAATTAAAATCAGAACCATGTTGAACAATAAGGCAGTGGACTCCACTGCAAATATTGAGAATAAGATCGAACTAGAATCGAATTCGAATCTTACGAATATACTGTTGTCAATAATCGTTGCAATTTTATGTGCATACATTTTGTATAAAGCTTATATTAAGCACAATAAATGTGTGACGCGGGGCGCGCACAAATAACTAAATACTAAATCATAATAAGCTAAATAAATAATAACCAGTTTAAAGAAGTTCAAATTCGAACAAAACCCGCGCGCGCGCCCGCCCCAACGAACAAAGACACTGGCCACACTAATTCGGGCAAATTCCCAGGCAGCGGCCACACTATTCGGGCAAATCCACGGCCCGTGCAGGCACACTAAAACCCGCCAAGTGCTATATAAAGCCGGCCGCTAGCCTCAGAGCTATCATTCGGTGGTCGGAGTCGACCAAGGTGGAAGTCACCTAGCGCGCAGCAGCAAGCAGCAAGCAGCAACCAAGGAACTGGAACAGCGGTAACAAAGGAGTAAGACTTAACTAACCTAGGTATTGGTTGACGGCTTCGTCCTATTCCTCCATACTAAGTCTCTCTATTCGCCATATTAAGTCTTGTGTAGACGGCTCCGTCCTATTGCCTTATATCTCGCTGACGGCTTCGTCCTGCAGACGGCTTCGTCCTATTTCTCGCCTATATCGCTGACGGCTTCGTCCTGCAGACGGCTTCGTCCTATTTCTCGCCTATATCGCTGACGGCTTCGTCCTGCAGACGGCTTCGTCCTATTTCTCGCCTATATCGCTGACGGTTTCGTCCTGCAGACGGCTTCGTCCTATTTCTCATACATTGCTGACGGCTTCGTCCTGCAGACGGCTTCGTCCTACTTCTCGTATATCGTTGACGGCTTCGTCCTAATTCTCATACCTCGCTGACGGTTTCGTCCTGCAGACGGCTTCGTCCTATTTCTCATACATTGCTGACGGCTTCGTCCTGCAGACGGCTTCGTCCTACTTCTCGTATATCGTTGACGGCTTCGTCCTAATTCTCATACATCGCTGACGGCTTCGTCCCGCAGACGGCTCCGTCCTACTTCTCACACCTCGCTGACGGCTTCGTCCTGCAGACGGCTCCGTCCCACTTCTCGAATATCGTTGACGGCTTCGTCCCAATTCTCGCATATCTCGCTGACGGCATCGTCCTGCAGACGGCTTCGTCCTATTCGCGCACACACCGTTGACGGCCTCGTCCAAATTGTCGCACCCCGCTGACGGCTTCGTCCTGCTGACGGCTCCGTCCCTTAACACTACGTATCCTTATTGACGGTCTCGTCTCAATTGATCCACGTCTTCCCGAAGGCCAGGGACGCATCACGGGACCCCGATCATCCCACTCGAACGACAGGAAGCTACCTACGCGGACCCCGGACCCGCGACCCCTCCCGCAGGACACGGACGCTCGCTGGTCGGAACCCCGACTCCGGAAATATTTACTCTGTCATTAATTTCAATAAACCATATATATCTATTTTGTACGCCTAATCCAGGTTCAAACCAGCGTTATTACTGGGGCTCGGGTCGGAATTTTCCCCTTCTAGCACCACTTTCCTGAATCAAATAAATGTCCTGGATGATCCTGGCCAGCCCTGACCTACCCGAGGCTTGACTGAACGTCACAGGTGGCGCCCGAGCAGATTAAGTGGTGTTTAGAAGGAACCGACGCCGAGGAAGTAATGTCCAGTTGGGTATATATGGCAACAAAACCCGAACTGATAGAATACGCGAGTGAATTCGGATTAGATTCATCAGGAAAGAACGAGGATTTACGGAAAACATTGGCTGCTTTCTCAAAAAGAACGGACCACGCAGAAACAGTAAGGAAGAAACTGACACTGCTGGCAGAAAAATACAGGAGGGAGAAAAGTCCTGCGAGAATACCAGAGATCATAATAACGGAGGAAAAATCAAGGATGGACAACGAAATAGAAACAAAAATGGAGGGAAAGAAGGAGACAGGGATAATTGACAGGGTACGAAATTGGGATATCAGGTACCAAGGAACGTCCAATCCGCTAGAATTTCTAGAAAAAATGGAGCAATGGGCAAATGGATACGGACTCCATCTCGATCAGCTGGTCCAGACAATGCCATTCATACTGGAAGGAAGCGCCATAGACTGGTGGAACACGACACCAACAAGGATCACCTCGTGGATACAGTTACGAACAGAACTATTGGAGTACTTTCTACCACCACGATACGGAGAACAGCTGGAAACCCAGATAGCGCAGTTAAGACAGAGAGAGAACGAGCCAGTAAGGGAATACGCGATGAACCTGAGGAAGCTAATGAGGTTCACGAAACTGTCGGAAACGGATAAGCTAGACTGGGTGTACAAGAACTGTAGGAGCAAGCTAAAGCTATACACAAGGAGGACCGGATTCACAACACTGACGGAATTCCTCAAGCTCGCCGAGGAGGTGGAGGAAATCGAGCAGATGGAAACACAAACCGGGCAGACAGTACCACAACCACAACCAGTGAGGCCAGAAATATGCATGCAATGCGGCGGAACCGGTCATACGGCACGCATATGCGGCAACCCACCAAGGCTGTTCTGCTGGGTGTGCGGGAGAAACGGAGTCAGAACAACAGAATGTTGCCGGGCCAAGTCGGGAAACGCCGGAGGCCTGAGCGGATAGAGCTGGCAGCTCAGGCACGAAGAATAGGTCCAGCAGCGGGTGATAGGAGATGCGACGGCTACCAGATAGTAGCGCAATTTGGAGTAGGGTGTAGGAGTGCCAAGGGCATAATAGACACCGGAGCAACAACAAGCGCGATAAGCAGAAACATGTTCCAAGATCTAAGAGAGGAAGGAAGGTGGAACAGGATGCAGGCGGAGATATCACTCGCGGATGGATCTCGACAGAAGGCGATGGGAGGATTCCAAACAAACGTAGAGTTCGGAGGACGGAGATTTGAAATAACATTCATGATCCTACCGAACGTAGAAGGAGGAATCATCTTGGGAATGGACTTTCTGGCAGGAGCAGAGAGCGTGCTGAGATGCGGCGGACTGGAGTTGGAAAGACGAGGAAACGAAAACGAAAGGAGGAAGGGGGACACGAAACACAAGAGAGGCGAGCCGCGACGGAATGGCCCAGCAGACGGAGCTCGTCCGAAGGGTCCGATCCGGAACGACCCACCTACAATGCCAGAGGGGATCAGGCTACCCCGCCACGGTCCGACCGATGACGGAAATCGTCCAACAGGGCCGGGACGGGGAAGTCGGAACCCAACACGGGAATACTGGCAGAACAAACCCAAGGGAGATGAGCGACGAAGGAAGGGCCCGACCGGTGACGGAGATCGTCCAAAGGGACCGGACCAGAATCGCGCATCTTCCAAGGGACGGCAATGGACGCCAGCAGAACAGCCGGGGAACAAGGATAACACGACAACCGATGACGAACAAAGGAACGGCAACAGGACAAAGCGGACAACAAGCTGCGGAAACACGAACAACACAAAATTTCCGGACGGCCGCAATCAGGGGCCCAGCAACGATGGACGCGACGCGAAGAAACTCACCAGACAGGGACATCCTGGAGCTCCACACCGACACAATAAACGAGTTCGGGTGGACAAGGCCAACTGGAAGCCGAATCTCGAAGGAGATGATAAGAACAATAAAGGCGAAACTGGCACAGAAAAAGAAAAAGACCCAACTACGCTGGATAGAAAAAGACGGCAACACATGGTGGCGCATCTCCTCCAATAGGGGAAACTATGTGACGATAAAGCGTCACTTCCCAAGGGAGGGGGGAGTGTGACGCGGGGCGCGCACAAATAACTAAATACTAAATCATAATAAGCTAAATAAATAATAACCAGTTTAAAGAAGTTCAAATTCGAACAAAACCCGCGCGCGCGCCCGCCCCAACGAACAAAGACACTGGCCACACTAATTCGGGCAAATTCCCAGGCAGCGGCCACACTATTCGGGCAAATCCACGGCCCGTGCAGGCACACTAAAACCCGCCAAGTGCTATATAAAGCCGGCCGCTAGCCTCAGAGCTATCATTCGGTGGTCGGAGTCGACCAAGGTGGAAGTCACCTAGCGCGCAGCAGCAAGCAGCAAGCAGCAACCAAGGAACTGGAACAGCGGTAACAAAGGAGTAAGACTTAACTAACCTAGGTATTGGTTGACGGCTTCGTCCTATTCCTCCATACTAAGTCTCTCTATTCGCCATATTAAGTCTTGTGTAGACGGCTCCGTCCTATTGCCTTATATCTCGCTGACGGCTTCGTCCTGCAGACGGCTTCGTCCTATTTCTCGCCTATATCGCTGACGGCTTCGTCCTGCAGACGGCTTCGTCCTATTTCTCGCCTATATCGCTGACGGCTTCGTCCTGCAGACGGCTTCGTCCTATTTCTCGCCTATATCGCTGACGGTTTCGTCCTGCAGACGGCTTCGTCCTATTTCTCATACATTGCTGACGGCTTCGTCCTGCAGACGGCTTCGTCCTACTTCTCGTATATCGTTGACGGCTTCGTCCTAATTCTCATACCTCGCTGACGGTTTCGTCCTGCAGACGGCTTCGTCCTATTTCTCATACATTGCTGACGGCTTCGTCCTGCAGACGGCTTCGTCCTACTTCTCGTATATCGTTGACGGCTTCGTCCTAATTCTCATACATCGCTGACGGCTTCGTCCCGCAGACGGCTCCGTCCTACTTCTCACACCTCGCTGACGGCTTCGTCCTGCAGACGGCTCCGTCCCACTTCTCGAATATCGTTGACGGCTTCGTCCCAATTCTCGCATATCTCGCTGACGGCATCGTCCTGCAGACGGCTTCGTCCTATTCGCGCACACACCGTTGACGGCCTCGTCCAAATTGTCGCACCCCGCTGACGGCTTCGTCCTGCTGACGGCTCCGTCCCTTAACACTACGTATCCTTATTGACGGTCTCGTCTCAATTGATCCACGTCTTCCCGAAGGCCAGGGACGCATCACGGGACCCCGATCATCCCACTCGAACGACAGGAAGCTACCTACGCGGACCCCGGACCCGCGACCCCTCCCGCAGGACACGGACGCTCGCTGGTCGGAACCCCGACTCCGGAAATATTTACTCTGTCATTAATTTCAATAAACCATATATATCTATTTTGTACGCCTAATCCAGGTTCAAACCAGCGTTATTACTGGGGCTCGGGTCGGAATTTTCCCCTTCTAGCACCACTTTCCTGAATCAAATAAATGTCCTGGATGATCCTGGCCAGCCCTGACCTACCCGAGGCTTGACTGAACGTCACAAATGTATCACGAAAAGGGCCTTAAGCCATGCAAACGACCTAGATAAGGTCTAAACGATTATGGCAGAAATATAGTACATTGTAAAAAAAAAACATATACATATATGAAAAATAAAAACCAATAAAGAAAAAAAATATAAATAAAAATTTTGTATCATAAATTAATTAAATTAATTTTATTATTTGAAAATTAAAATTCGAAAAAAAAACCACACGAGTGCGTTATGCGATGGGTAAACGCGGGGGTGTGAAAAAAATTAAAAAAAAAAGTGGTTCACTTAATGTGGCTACTATATACACATTAACCACCTCCCGCGTGGGCAGTTGCTCACAAAATGCAGTCGTCCGTCTGTCCGTGTATGTGATTTTGATTTCCCTTCCCCCCCCTTCTCGACGCTGCACGCAAATTTAATAAGATGTTGATCGTAAGAGGCAACTTTGAAGTGCTCCACCTCCTTAGTAGACGAGCAGATCCGCGCAAATGCGCGTGCGCCCGGCTCTTCACTTCTTCACCTAGCCTGGTCGTTACAATTATGATTATTTAAGATCAATACAATTATTGGATCAATATAATTATTGGATTCGGACGAATCTGTTTCATTAATAGGTTTACTAGATACCATAGAAACCATAATGACCGACTCAGCGGCCCAACGGGCATATATCAAAGATATATCAAGCGCCATACCCGAATTCAACGGTGAAAAATTAAATCTGGCAAGATTTTTAACAGCCGTCAGATTGGTCAATTTAACAAAAGGAGCATTTGAAGAATTAGCGTTAGAGGTCATTAAGTCGAAAATAATCGGGTCAACCTAGTACAAGGTTAAAAATGAGACCACTATCTCTTCGATAATTGCCATATTAGAAGCCAATATTGTCGGCGAATCGTCCGATGTAGTAAAAGCTAAAATGGCCAGAACAATGCAGAAAGGTAAAACTGCAGAAAAATTTACCAATGACATTAACCACCTTAGGAAACTCCTTGAAGCATCATATATTGATGAGGGTTTATCGGCTGAACATGCTGAAAAGTTCAGCACCAAGGAGGCCATAACCACAATGACTAAAAATTGTGAGCATGGCAGGCTAAAAACCATACTGGAAGCCGGTAATTATAATACAATGAATGAAGCCGTTACGAAGTACATGCAATGCAGTACTGAAATGACTGGCAATGCAAATTCAGTATTATTTGCACGCGGTGGACAGACCTATCGTGGTAACTATCGAGGTAATTTTCGTGGTAGAGGCCGTGATACCTTTCAGTATAACGCGCACTACCAAGGTAACTATAGAAACAATGGATACAACGAAAATTATAATAACCAGACCAATAATTATAATAGAGGTCGTGGAAATTATAGACAAAGGAATAACAGGAATAACGGTAACCAAAACCGAAACAATGTGAGAGTAGCTCAAAACTCGGAAAACTCTCAAACCCTTTCAGATGTGTAATACCAAATAAAAAAATCTATACCATCAATCTTAGTAATAACACTTTTGTATCTTTTTATAATACAGAAACAAATAAAAAACTTGTGTTCCTAGTGGACACGGGTGCAGATATATCAATATTAAAAGAAAATTCTGACATATTTCATGATGTTCAGGAAAATACTAAAATCAGTATTCAAGGCATAGGCCACGAATTAATAAAAACCAAAGGGTTAATTTTTATTGAGATACAGACAGATAAATATATAATTCCACATGATTTTCATATAGTAGATCCATATTTTGCAATACCATGTGATGGAATAATAGGCATTGATTTCATAAAGAAATTTAATTGTCAACTAGACTTCAAACCCAACGAAGATTGGCTTATAATGAGACCAACAAATTTGAATTTCCCAATTTATGTTCCAATAACATACAGTTCTGGTAATAATTCCATGATTCTACCAGCAAGATCTCAAGTGGTCCGAAAGATTCTCATATCATCAAATGAAGATAGTGTACTAATTCCCAACCAGGAAATTCAAAATGGTATTTATGTTGCAAACACAGTTGCAACTGTCAAAAACGCATTTGTCCGATTGTTGAATACCACCAATGTTGATAAAATAATAAATATTAACGATTTAAAATATGAAACACTTTCGAACTACGAAATAGTTCAAACTAATCCCAAAGTAAGAGAAAAAACTGTCTTATCTCAACTGACAAAAAACTTCCCCCCACAATTCAAAACAAAATTAACAGAAATATGCACCAGATATAGTGATATATTCGGACTCGAAACCGAATCAATAACAACAAATAATTTCTATAAACAAAAACTAAGATTGACTGATGACGAACCGGTATACATAAAAAATTACAGAAATCCTCATAGTCAAAAAGACGAAATACAGGTACAGGTACAAAAGCTAATCGATAATAAAATAGTCGAACCATCTGTATCACCATACAATAGCCCACTATTGTTAGTTCCAAAGAAATCCCTTCCCGGTTCTGATAAGAAAAAATGGAGACTAGTAATCGACTATCGTCAAATTAATAAAAAACTGTTGTCGGATAAAATTCCGCTACCCAGAATTGATGATATTTTAGATCAACTAGGAAGAGCGAAATACTTCTCATGTCTAGACTTAATGTCTGGATTCCATCAAATCGAACTCGAAGAAAATTCAAGGGACGTAACATCTTTCTCGACGAACAATGGTTCATATCGTTTCACGCGATTACCATTCGGTTTAAAAATAGCGCCAAATTCATTCCAGAGAATGATGACTATAGCATTCTCCGGATTAGAACCTTCTCAAGCTTTCCTTTACATGGATGATCTAATAGTCATAGGTTGTTCTGAAAAACATATGCTTAAAAACTTAACTGATGTTTTTGAGAAATGTAGGACATACAATCTAAAATTACATCCTGAAAAATGTTCATTTTTCATGCACGAGGTCACATTTTTGGGACACAAATGCACAGATAAAGGAATCTTGCCTGACGACAAAAAATACGACGTCATCAAGAATTATCCAGTCCCACATGATGCGGACAGCGCTAGAAGATTCATAGCTTTTTGTAATTACTATAGACGTTTTATCCAAAATTTCGCCGAATATTCCCGTCACATAACAAGATTATGTAAGAAAGATGTTAAATTCGAATGGTCAACCATTGCCAGAATGCCTTCGAACATCTTAAATCGGCACTAATAAATCCAAATTTATTACAATACCCAGATTTTAGCAAAGAATTTTGCATAATAACGGATGCTAGTAAGCAAGCATGTGGAGCAGTTTTAAATCAAAAACGGACTCCAGCTTCCAGTTGCGTACGCATCAAGATCGTTTACTAAGGGCGAAAGTAATAAAAGCACCACAGAACAAGAATTGGCAGCAATTCATTGGGCAATAACTTACTTCAGACCATACGTTTATGGTAGACATTTCACTGTCAAAACTGATCACAGACCACTCACATACCTGTTCTCCATGATAAATCCAAGCTCAAAGCTGACGCGAATGAGGCTTGAACTTGAGGAATATAACTTTACAGTAGAATATCTGGAGGGCAAGGACAATTACGTAGCCGATGCATTATCCAGAATAACAATATCAGATTTGAAGGAAATGCAAAATAAAAATTCCATTCTGAAAGTCACTACCAGAAACCAAAGTAAACAGAAAAATTCCTGCGCAGGAAAAGAACAAGTAGATTTGCCCAGGCAAACTCGAAACAAAGCTTCTCAGCCCAACGTATACGAAGTCATAGTAAATGACGAGGTACGAAAAGTAGTGACCTTGCGAATAACGAATTCACTATGTTTACTAAAACGTGGAAAAAAAGTTATAGCAAGAATTGATGTTAGCGATTTGTACACCAATGAAATTCTCGACTTAGGTCAGTTCTTTCAAAGGCTTGAAAAAGAAGCCGGTATACTTAATATCCGCCAACTCAAAGTGGCACCGAGCGAAAAGATCTTTGACACCATCTCAATAGAATCTTTTAAAATTATGGGCAATAAAACATTACAATCTCTAAGAGTAGCGCTACTCAAGCCGGTGACCCTATTATCAAATAATGAAAAAGAGAAAGAAGCAATACTGTTTACATTCCATGATGATCCTTGTATCGACAAGGAGGTCATACAGGCATAGCTAGAACATTAGCTAAAATAAGAAGGAGTTATTATTGGAAAAATATGACCCGATACATATCAAATTATGTAAAAAAATGCCCTAAATGCCAAAAGTCAAAAACGACAAGGCGTACCAAAGACCCCATTGACAATAACAGAGACGCCACAAATGGCTTTTGACAGGGTAATTGTGGATACGATCGGTCCACTACCCAAATCTGAAAGAGGAAATGAATACGCAGTAACATTAATCTGCGATTTAACAAAATACCTCGTAACAATACCCATCAAAAACAAAAGTGCAAAAACGGTAGCAAAAGCTATATTTGAAGATTTTATTCTGAAGTACGGTCCAATGAAGACGTTCATTACGGACATGGGAACAGAATATAAAAATTCAATAACTGAAGAGTTATGTAAAAATTTGAATATAAAAAACATAACATCTACTGCACACCATCATCAGACTTTAGGAACCGTAGAAAGAAGTCATAGAACACTTAATGAATTCATCCGGTCCTATATCTCACTAGACAAAACCGATTGGGACAATTGGATCCCATATTTCACGTATTGTTTTAACACTACGCCCTCAATGGCACATGACTATTGTCCATATGAGTTAGTATTCGGTAAATCATCGAACTTACCGATACATTTTAATAGCATAGATAGAATAGAACCACTATACAATGTGGATGATTACGCTAAAGAATCTAAGTATAGGTTAGAAGTAGCCTATAAAAGAGCTAGATTAATGATAGAAGATAACAAACTTAAAAATAAGGAATTATATGATAGGAAAGTTAAAGATATCCAACTAAAAATAGGAGACCAGGTTTTGTTAAAAAACGAAACCGGACATAAGTTAGATTTTAAATATACTGGACCATATAAGGTAGAAAGTATAGAGGAAAACGAAAATATTATAATTTCAAATAATAAAAATAAGAAACAAAAAGTACATAAAGATAGATTAAAAATTTTTATTTCCTAATCAACATATTATATGTATATTTTTTATTACTAAATCAATTAATTTTCATTCGACAAAAAAAAAAAAAAAAAAAAAAAAAAACAAAAAAAAAAAGAACAAAAAAAATAATAAATAAATAAAAAATAATAATAATAATATAAATACAAAAAAAAAGAAAACAAAAAAAAAAAATAAATATACTCTACGACCTAAAATTTAACTTAAAATACTATTAAATAATAACAAATAAATACAAAAAATATATAATAATTAGAAAATAACTCCATTAGATTACGTTATTTTTCAAAAGGAGGGAGATGTAGTATGTTCACATAGCGAATGCACACTGTACTCAGTGTTATGCATAAATAAATACAATAAATACAAATATATTAATGCACTTAATTTATAAGTCAAAGACCCTTGCAATGGGCTATCCAAGTGCTGAGTCCGCATTTCATACATGCGCGACAAACGTGAACATAATAGCTCCCCCTATCTCGGCGATCCTTCGCCGTCGCTTACTGATATGTATATGCATATAAGCGTCGCAGCGCTGCAGCCTACGCCGGCAGCGCTGCTACCTGAATTAGGCTAAGAAACCTTTTGTATGAATAAGTTAAGTCAATTAACAAAGCTACTTTCATTGGAGCGGGACATTGCCTGCTCCAAATAATAAAAACCAAATCATACAACCCAAAATATGACTTATTATATGGGAAAATATAAAACATCCTATAACTGAATAAATCCAGGCACACAAAATAATTTTAAAATTATTTTTTATAAAATTCCAACTAACTAAATCAGTTAGAAATTCAAATCCATATCCGCGTTAGTGTGGCCGTACATCTCCGTAAATCTCCGCCACTACACAATAAAATTACACTATACAAATAAATTAAATTCCTAATACATTCTGATTGGTTCCTAAATTCCAATTCCAGCTTCGACACGTATAACTAAATCGTCCCAAAATAAAATAAGTTGATTTTCGATTTCGAATCTGGTTGTACGCTTTATCCAGCGTCCCGAATATATACGTTTTCGATCCAATTGGTTGCACGCTTTATCCAGCGTCCCGAATAGAAGTTGTTTTCGATCATTCAACTGGTTGAACGCTTTATCCAGCGTCCCAAATATAAGTTGTTTTTCGATCTTTCAATTGGTTGTACGCTTTATCTAGCGTCCCGAAAATATAAATTAATTCGATCCAAAATATAACCATAAAGAAACAATCCAGTTTGTTCTCTAAATTTCCAAAATGACTGCTTCCATTTTAAATAAATTTATTTCGATCTGTGACCGTCTAAGTCACTTCGATTCCAAAACCTGCAATCCAGCAGCAACTAGTCCATCCAAATATACGTGTCAAATTCATCTCGACCAAGTCAGAGCGCTATGGGATAAGGTCGAGAAAGAATATGAAACTTGTTCAGAGCAAATTTCAGTTGGCTTAGAGGGCACGGCAGACACCTTAAGGCAAAATACGAGTATGCCTATTTTATATACGAAAGGTGTGCCGCAAAGCTCATGAAACAGATCGAAACGATCGCTTCTACAACACCTCAAGTCCAACCCGTTCCGCCCCAAAATTCCTATCCGTCTGGCTGTCAGCTTCCTCCGTGCGAAACAGAAGTTTTCTCGGGCGATTACATTCGCTGGCCGACTTTCCGAGACCTTTTCACAGCGGTCTACATATATAGACAATCCTGCGCTGACCCCTGTTGAAAAGTTTTTCTATCTAAATGCCAAGACTAGTGGTGAAGCTCATTCCGTAGTTTCCAATTCGCCACTCACCAACGATGGTTTCCGCTCAGACTTTTTTTTTTTTTTTTATTTAAAGTATTATGAAGGGGATTTACAATAGAGAGAATAGTATAGGAAGTGTAGAAAGAGTCCGCCCCCGCGGGACTGCCGCAAAGCTTTACTTCGCGAGGATGGCAGGCGGTCAGTTGCCGCTCATCTGTCACCAACCGTGTGCCGGATCTGCTCCCGGCGTCTCAGCTCCCTCAGAACGATTGCTGTAATTTCAGTAACCGCATCCCAGTTGGATGGGGTCTCCAGCATACACCTTGTTATGTTGTCGGGTGTGAGGCGACAGTTTGTTGCTGCCTCCAAGGCAGCTCTTTCAGCGCTGAAAAGTGGGCACACAAAAAAGGAGTGTTCTGCATCTTCTGTGATTGCGCCTCCACAGTAGTCGCAGAATATATCTGCGTCGTGTTGGAAGCGGTGAAGGTATGCCTTGAAGCATCCATGGCCTGTGAGAAGCTGCGACGTGTAGAAGTCCACCTGCCCGTGGGGTCGGTTTAGCCAGGGATTCAGTTCGGGGATTAATCTGTGCGTCCAGCGTCCAGTGCTCGCGTTGTCCCATCTCGCTTGCCACCTCGAGACCGTGCTACTCCGCTGTGTTCTGCTTCCAGACCTTCCAGTCCTGCGTTCTTCTGCCAGTAAATCGATGGGGATTGTTCCGGCTACTACCAGTGCCGCTTCTTCTGAGACTGTGCAGAAGCAACTGGAGATACGCAAAGCGCAGCGTCTATATACCGACTTGCAGTGTCGGCTGTAGCTCATCGTCAGCATTGCGTCTGCCCATATAGGCGCAGCATATAGTATGGTGGAGGTCACCACTGTCGCTATGAGTCGTCTGCTGTGCTGTCTGGGGCCGCGCGTGTTGGCCATCATCCTCGAGATGGCGGCAGTGGCCTTGGATGCCTTGCCCGCCGCGTACTCCAGGTGGCTTTTGTAGTTCAGCCGGTGGTCGACCAGCACTCCAAGGTACTTGACCGCAGGGCTACACTCGATGGTGGTCGATCCGACCCGGAAGCTCACCTTCTCTATGACCTTTCTGCTGCTTATAAGCACTGCCTCCGTTTTGTGCTCGGCAAGCAAGAGCCCATTATCCGCCAGCCAGGACATCAGCAGGTCGATCGCCAGACTGCATTTGTTTGATACGTCGGCCAGTTGCTTCTCCACAGTGACTAGTGCGATATCATCTGCAAAGCCAATCACTGAGCATCCTTCAGGCAGTGTCAGCCCCAGTATACCATCATACATTATGTTCCAGAGGATTGGCCCAAGGACTGAGCCCTGGGGAACACCCCCCGTAACTTGGTATTCTTGGTTACCGGCGTCAGATTTGTAGAGCAGGACGCGCTCTCTGAAGTAGTCGGCTATCAGCTGTATTAGGTACCCTGATATACCGCCGCGCTGGAGTGCTTGCAAAACTAGGCTCCAGTTTGCAGATTTAAAGGCGTTTTTAACATCCAGGGTGCATACCAAGCAGTACTTCTTTATGCCGCCCCGCCAACGTTCTCCTTCGATGGCCTTAGCCGCCTGTTCCGTCACCTCTCGGATCGCGTCGAGCGTGCTTCGCCTCTTCCGGAATCCGTGCTGGTGGCTAGACAGGACTCCACGCTCCTCGAGCCTCGGCACGAGCCTTTGCTGCTTCCAGGTTCGAGGAAACCTCCGTTCGTCGATGCACCTGTTGTACAGCTGCGCGAAGAGGCCTGGGTAGGCATTCACTATGGCATGCAGAGCTGCATTGGGTATGCCATCCGGTCCAGGAGCCTTGGAAACTTTACAGCTGGCCAACGCAATCAGGACTTCCTCCTCGCAGGTGGGCATCGCTTCGCCAGCAGTCACGCTCGGTAGTCTTAGGGGCGGCTGAGCTGGGAACAGTGTGGAAACTATTGCTCCCAACTGGTCCTGTGAGCTCGGAATCGGCTGTCTGGTGAGCTTACCCATAACCATTTTGTATGCTGATCCAAAAGGTTCTTGGTCAGCCGCATCGCAGAGGTCCTTGAAGCACTTGTTTTTGCTTGCCCTGATGGCCACCTTAAGAGCCTTCTTCCTCGCTCTGTAGAGGGACTCGTGGAGCTCTTGTGTAGAGCGTCCTCTGCTTCGCTGGCATCTCCTCCTAGCGGCGAGACAGTTGCTTCTGGCTGTAGCTATCTCCTGGTTCCACCAGGAGACTGGCCGCCTTCCGTCTCCTTTGGTGGAGCTTTCCATTGCCACGTCGCAGGCTACCTTTATCCTTGCGGATATCGTGTCCGCGCAGAAGTCTGCGGCTCCTATGATGGGGCTGGCATCCATGCAGCTTAGGAGCGTCTTGGTAGGCGTGGTTGACTGTGGCTCGAGCGGAATAGTATGGCAGCATGGTCGCTGTAGGTGAAGAGGTCTGTGACCTCCCAGCAGCTGTTCCGGGTGAGCTCCGGGCTGGCGAAAGTCAGGTCAATGATTGACTCCCGGCCTGTCTTGCTGTAGGTGCACCTATTGCCGTCGATTAGTAGGCAGACGTCCAGGGTGGCCAGGGCATCAAGGATGATGGTACCTCGCTGTGTCGTGCTCTTGCTCCCCCAGGCGGTGTACCACGCATTGAAGTCGCCAGCTATTAACACCGGCGACCGTCCACGGGCATCTTGAGCTATCTCTTGCATTATCTCCCTGAAGTCATCAATGTGCATACTCGGGGCTAAGTAGCAACTGTATATGGTAGTCGCTTGAAACTTAGCCCTGGCGTAGCCACGTCTCGACGCCCTCTGCGCTAGGTGGCACGGGGGCTGTCCGCAGCTCCATATGGCTGCACCGCCATCAGCGCTTTGCTGCCACACGCCTACTGCTTTTGCCCTATAGGGCTCGCTCAGAATGGCAATGTCTACGCTTTGCTCTGTGGCCGTCTGAGACAGTAAGTCTTGGGCTGCTCGGCAATGGTTCAGATTAAGTTGGAGAAACTTAACCATTGTTCAAGTTTTTAATGGCCTTCTGGTACTCGGGGCAGCTCCTGCTCAGGGTCGCGTGTTCTGCTTCCCTCGCGGTCTTGCCACCTCTAGTGCATAGGATGCACCTGGGCATGCCTTTGCACGTGTTGTGCTTGTGACCCGTGCCTCCGCACTTGAAGCAGGATTCCTGCGTGGTTTTGGCCGTTGCGTCGGAAGCGCGGCATCTTGCCGACGTGTGCCCGAAGCCCATACACTTGTAGCAGCGTCTCGGCTCAGTCTTCTCCCTGATACGGCAGACGACCCATCCAATACGGATTCTGCCCTGGTCGAGCATCTTCCGCGCATGTTCCGGTCTCAAGTTGACCGTCGCAATTTGCGTTCCGCCGAATGCTTTCCGCATCCTGGGTGCAGCGTCGCTTGGGATGTCGCAATCCTCATCCGCGAAAAGGGCCATTGTGACCTCCTCCGCACTGGTCAAGTCGTCCAGGTCGCGGATCTCGATCTGAACCGTCTCCTGCATGACCGCCACTTCCGCCTTGCCTGAGATGGCTGTCTTTAATGCCGCTTGCAGTTGCTGCGTGGATGGGGCATCCTCAGAAGGAGACCCCCATTGGCTGTCCTTCGAAGGCCTTGGACACTACCCTTCAGTCCCTGTAGTGAGGGCTCCGTTTTGACTATCCTCAGCATATCTGCGTAGGAACCTTCACTGCACTTAATCAGGATAGCATCTGAGCGCTGCTTCCTGGGCATCTTGTTGCGAGGCGCACGGTCCTCGGTCTGCTCGCTGTTCTCTGCTCTCTGCTCTGGGTTGGGGAACCTTTGGCTTCGCCTTGACCTGCTGCCAGGCCGCATTTGCAGGCCTGCGTGCTGGTGGCTCTCGGGCGATCTTTCCAGCCAGCGAAGGCGTGGCTCGCGCATGCTGTGGCACCATTGGTGCGACCGTTAGTGTGGCCGGCGGCCAGCGCAGCACAGACTTCGAGCTGCAGCTCCTTCATTGCGATCAGCGTGTCTATCGTCCACTGGGTGACGTGACGAACCACCTTCTTGTTTTTGCTTTTGGTGTCAGTGAACTTCGCAATCATCTCGTCCAGCATTGCTCCCAGTTGGTCGACAAGGGCTGGTGCATCTGCCTCGACCCTCTGCTTCTTGTTTGCGCCAGTTTGTTTCCCCTCGGGGCTCGCTGCATCCCGAGAACACTTCGGAGTGGCCATCTCCTCCTCACCTTCGCCGAAAACAAATATCGGCCCATTGATTTTCGGCGGCGCCGAAACAGGGTGCGTCTCGGTGCTGGTCGCCAGAGGCGAGCGTTGGACCCTCTGCTTCATGCGCTGAAAGTTTTGAAGCAGATCTTCCTCCGCTCTAGCTACCGCTAGTGCCTGGGTCTCATCGTCCCGGGCTGTTGGCGCGGCCTTGCTCATGGCACCTGCTCCTAGTTGGGGTCCCTCGGTGCACGGGGATTTCCCCCTGCGGATGAGTGATGGGAGTTATACCGCTCCTACTCGGTCCCCAGAGCCCCCTTTGGCTGGCGCCGCCGCAGCGGAGGGGTTGGAATATAGCCCGATCCTCGGCCTTTTGCCTTGTTCCCCACAGGAGCCAGCTGCGGGAGCAGCAGTGGATGGGCCCGAGGTGTTTGGCTTCAGCAATTTAGAGTAAATCTAAGTTGCGGCCAGTGAATTTGGTCAGCTTTAGGTTCTTTTTTTTTTAAATTGCGCGGGCTGCTCGCGTTTTCCAACATTACGCGAGTGCGAAAGCTCTCTGCGGGTGCGTTGCGCAACACTGCGATCAGCTGATCTTGTTGTGCTGTGCGATTGGAGGAAAAACGCGAGGGAAAACGGCTTGTGGAAACTTTTCCGTGAGAGTGAGCGACGTTCAAGGGAATGAGAGGCTCTCAGTGAACGAGAGAGAGGTTCCCCCCTTACCATCAAGTTCCAGTGGTCGTCGCGGGTGCCAAGATTCGGGAAAACCGGATAGCCTGCCGATTCTGGTACGTACCTTGTCCCAAGGTGTCTCACTGCAGTAACCAAATTTTTTTCAGGGCCTGTGGCGCTGATTCACTGTGTCGTGGACGGTTCGCTTCTGGAGCTCGGAAAAAATACGTCTAACCACTGTGAGTAAGTGACCACTGTCTCAGCCTGGAAAAACCTATCTGCGCGTTTCGAAGATAAACGAGCGCTGGTGAACAGCCAACTGAAAAAGTTATTAAACATGCAGTCCGTCGCACAAGAATCTTCGGCAGCCTTGAAGGAGCTGCAAAATACAATCCAGAACTGCCTCACATCCCTAAATTTGTCCGGCCTTCCTACGGGTAATTCGGATTGTCTCCTGGTTTATTTGTGTTCTACGAAACTTCCAAAGCCGACGCTCTCACTATGGGAGCAGTCCTTAACAAATAAAACCGAAATTCCTACGTGGCAAGAACTTGATTCTTTCCTGACTGAGCGCCATAGAACTCTGGAGGCCATAGAGTTTATACATCCTACTACGTTGCGCCTCCATCCGTCCGAACCGACACCCTCCGACGTGCCGCCACGAATACTGAAATCCTTCAGTATGAGGATCGTTCCGATATCCAAAAGATGCGATGTATGTTCCAAAGAGAACCATCCAGTGCGTTTATGTCCACGCTTCCTTCAGATGACGACAGAGGATCGTACATCTTATATCCAGAAGAAGCGGTTGTGCTTAAATTGCTTTGCAAGCGGTCATAAACTCCGTAATTGCACAGGCGCCCACAAGTGCTTCAAGTGTCACGGTCGGCATCACACTTTGTTGCATCCAAGCAACTGCTCCTCCAGTGAACCGACTGCTCCTGATACTGCTTCTGATCCGATCCAAAGAATTTCCTCGTTCTCCACACGAGTGACAACTGCTCCTCATTCTTCCAATTACTGGGTTCCGTACAACGAGATGAAATGCAGACGTTCCCGAGGTATTTTCTACTACCCATGCCGAGTCTGCCAAGGGACCATCCTCTTCGGAAGTGCCACCGTTTTCTTCGGCTTAGCGCGGAGAAATGGCTCCAAGCAGTCATCGAGAAGAAATACTGCGTCAATTGCCTCGCCCATCACCATTCCACTGGATCTTGCCGCAGTGACGACCGATGCCAGTCGTGTGGCCAGGATCACCACACACTTCTCCACGTCCACGAGCGCTCAGCGTACCAAACGCTTTCCCGAGCAAAGGCCTCCTGTAATATTCCTACAGCGTATCCTCGCTAAGGGGGCCTCGAAGGTTTTCTTCTTATAATTTTGCTGCGTATCCTCGCAAGGGAGGGGGGAAAATGTTCACGCAAGAATGGCGTTTATTTTCCGGAGGCAGTGTGATCCAGTGCACTCGCTCTCTCTCTCCCTCTTCCACTGCACTTTTGTGCATCGAGCTCCTAGTCCGCTCTCCCCAAGTTAGTTTTAAGGCTTCTTCTTGTTTAGTACTAATTTCTGATTCTACCAATAAAAACCTTAAAGACGCACTTCCCGTAACAACCCGAAAGTTCTTCCGTGTTTTCTTATCGAGTGCATTTCAGCTTAAAGCCATCCCCCTCCGAACACCTATGTTCCAATATGATTGCGTTTTCTTGGTCAATTTCGTCTGCCAGGTCTGTAACTATTTTATTGGAAAATCTAGTTTTGTATTTGTTAAAAAGTGGATAAATTTCTTGAAGCTTTCCTAAGGTTTTCTCCTCGGTATAGATTCCATTTATGACGGAAGGATTTAGACTTTCTTTTAGAATTTCTTGAACATTTTCGGAATTGAATATTGGTTCTGTAATAGTGTGTCTGTGATATGTTGGAAAAACATTTTCGAATTTGTAGGATTTTTTTCTCAATGAGAGCAGTATTTGATTTTTGAAGACATTTATTGGTTCTTCTGCCAAAGGTATTAGTTTTTCGGGAGAGCTGAAACTACTGTGTACGGTTTCTGTCATTGCGTTTAGTTCCCCATGCGTTTGCAAGGGAGGTCTACTCAATGCATTGCAACGACGTTTGCCTTGCCAGGTTTGTGCAAAAGTTCATGGGTGTATTTTTTTTAAATTGGTTTCCATCTTTTCATTTGGTCGTTACGGCTTTTTGGATTAGTTGGGTATGTGAGAGACTCGTGATCTGTGAATATCTTTATTTTTGAACTGGAGTGGGTCGCTGGTCGCTGGGTAGAGACGAAGTGCTGCTGTTGTTGCTGTTGTTGGGGGCCCAGAATAAATAGGCGTCGGGCGTCAGCTTCAAGTACTTCACTTTATTACACAGGAGTTTCAATACTAACTTTGAACTAACAATAGGAAAGCCGCTGGACCGCGGAGTGGTGATCTTGCCGTTGGTGGAAAGGAGGGAGAGCGCAAGGAGAGCAAGAGAAGAGCCGCAGCGAAAGCTTTAGCGCGAGCGCTGGCCGCTCACACTGCCGCTCAATAGTTCGCGCCCTTCTGGCGTGAACAATTTTGGTTGGACCATACAAAAAATTTCGAAGGGTTTGTATTGACCAGATTATGGCCAGCATTTCTTTTTTGTTTCGGTGCATAACTTTCTTCTGCCTTACTTAAGGTTCTAGAAATAAACATTATTGGTTTGTCCTCCTGAGCTAATACATCTCCTATGGCATAATCTGAAGCATCGGTGGTCAGTTGGAATTCTTTACTATAGTCGGGATAAGCCAGCATGACTTCTTCGGAAGCAAGAGTTTTTTTTAGCTTATTAAATGCTTCCCTAGCGTTTTCGTCGAGGTAGATAAGCGTTCTGCTTGAGGCGTTTTTCGAAATACGGCCTCGGCCCTCTTCCCCTCTTAAAAGGGCTGTAAGGGGCATTGCGAGTTTAGCATAATCTTTGATGAAGCGACGGTAAAACCCTGACTGTCCTAAAAAGGAACGAATATCCTTGGGGTCTTTGGCTCGGGAAATTCTACGATGGCCCTGACTTTTTCGGGATTCTTTTTTATTCTAGTATCGGCCACTAAAAACCCTAGGAATTCAACCTCTTTTTGAAGAATTCGCACTTGTCAAGCTGAATACGCATGTTTTCTTCTTCCAGAGTATTAAATATTAACTTTATGTCTTCTAGATGGTGTTCCTCATTTTTGCTAAATATAATGATGTCGTCGATGTATACGAAACACCTGATTCCTATATGTTCTCTAAGTATGTCATCCAGTGTTCGTTGAAAGATTGAAGGGGCATTTTTGAGGCCAAACGGTAGTCTGGTAAATTCGTATTTTCCCTGGTTAACTGAGAATGCCGTTTTTTCAATATCTGATTTCCTTAATGGAATTTGGTGAAAGCCGCTTTTGAGGTCAATGACGGAGAAAAACTTATTCTGTCCTAGTTGTGCGAGTACGTTGTTAATGTCCGGTATGGGGTATCTGTCTGAAATGGTAACCGTGTTAAGTTTTCTATAATCGATTACACTTCTGTGTTTTTTCTGTCCTGATGTGTCCATTTTTTCGGGACAATACATATTGGGGAGTTGTATGGAGACCGTGAGGGTCTAATTATGTCGTTTGCCAAAAGCTCTTGTATTTGTTTTTCTACTTCTGGTCCGAAAGCTTCTGGGTACGGGTAATGTCTTGAGTAAATTGGGCTCTCGTTTGTACTTCTAATGGTAGCTTCTACTCTAGTCGTGTATGTCAGTTTACCGTCCGGGTCCCCAAAAAGATTTTTAAAGTTTGAGCAAATGGTTCTTAAATGTTTTCTCTGAGTTTCTGTCGCGTGTCCTACCTAAATATATAATTTATTGAGTTCGCGTGAGGTTTTCTGTTTTATTTTAATTCTTTTTTATCTTGTATTATCGTTTCCGATAATAGCATCGAAGGACTTTAAGGAGGGTAGTAGGTAAAATTTGACAAAAGTATCATTTAGGTCGAAAGGATTGGCGATTGTATGATGCGTTATAAGAACTTCTCCGCCAACAGAGTTAACGAAAAAGGGTTTCTTGTTTTTGATTGGTTTCTTAGCTAATCTTGGTTGGATATAATTTTTGTTGGATCCGGTGTCTATCAGAATTTTGAACATCTCTCCATTACCTGCTTTAGATTGAAAGTAGGGTAACGAAGAGGGTTCTACTCTAAAAAATGTAATCCAGTATATTCTACCTCATATGTCTCCTGCTCGAAATCTGGAGTTTCTGAATAGTATTCACTAAGTGCTGCCTCGTCAATTTCTGTTGGTTCGTTGTTGTATTCTGTAACTTGTTGTTGCTCGCTAGTGGTATATAGATGGAAATTTCTCTGTTTTTTGTCTGGCAGTCCGTTTAGTCCTTGTGGTGGTGGTATCTTTTCCTGTTGTCTAAATTGGGGTCTGTTCATGTAGTTTACCTGTTTTGTCTGCATACTTTTATCAATGTCCATAGGCTCTGGCCTAGGTTGTGGCTTTGGGGCCGATGGTCTTGGTGGCTGTGTTGGTAGGCTACCAGAATATTGTTGGTAGTGCCCACCATATTGTTTCTGTGGTACATAATGGGTTACTCTAGGGTTCTGTGGAACATGAGCCAAGTGTGGAATGACCAGCGTTTGAAAATTGTTGTGCAGATTTCCTCGGTAGCAATGGTCCTCTACCAGAGCCTTCGTATTTTCTTGAATAGGTTTGGCTATTATTTGCATAGTTGGTCCTAAATTTTTGTTTTTCTAACTTCTCGCATAGCTGAAGTGCTGTTGGGAGATCTGCGGGTTCTTTGGTTCCCAACAGTCTGGGCAAGTCGCCGTTCAGGCCTCTAACGAAGGTGTAAAGTGCCTTGTCTCTGTGATTCTTTTCACATTTCCATGCAAGTAATGTTGTTCAAAATAAACTTGCTGGTAGAAATCTGCTGTGGTTTGATTTCCTTGTACCAGCGAGGTCATTTGGTATTATAGAGTTGTCACATCGCTCTTATCCGCGTAGTGTGCTGTCAAACATTTTGAGATAGCTGTCAAATTTAGTGGGGTGTTGTAAGACTCCAGGACTGAGTCTGCGTTGCCTACAATTTTGTTCCTGATAACGTTAAGAATTCCGTAATATATGGGTGAATATATTTGTAATATTCTCTCTACGCTTTTTCTCCATGAGCTAAATTCTCCTGCTTGGCCTGAAAATTCCCTTAAACATTTTACTATATCTGGGACTCGGTATAATTCACTCATATTACTGTCATATGACTGTCTGATCAAGTAGTGTTGCAGTTTCTGAGTTTAATTTTTGGCTAAAAATTCTCTCTAACATTTCCTGAATTTGTGTCTGCATATTTGCTAAGTTAAGGGCTTGGTTTACTTCGGGGCCTGTGTTATTATTAAGTAGGGCAGGCCTAATTAGGTTGTTTGGAATTGCCATGATTAAATATTATCTTTTGTATTTTTTAGTAATACATTTTCCTGAAAGTATTTCTTGTATAGATTTTTTATGTTTTCAGAATAATCAAAAAAATTGTATATTTTCAAGGTATATAGGTTTTGTATGTTTTTCAAATATTTTTTCTGTGTAATTTTGTTAAAACTTATTTTATATTTTCAAGGTATTTTTCATATAGATTTTCTATTTTTTCCAAATATTTTTTCTGTGTAATTTTTTTATAACTTATTTTATATTTTCAAGGTATTTCTCATATAGATTTTGTATTTTTTCCAAATATTTTTTCTGTGTAATTTTGTTTAAAAATATTTTATATTTTCAAGTTATGTTTTTCAAATATTTTTCTGTGTAATCTTGGGGCTACTGGGGTACCTTCGTAACACTCCCGTTCAGTCGTCTGCGGCGATAGCCTCCAGACCGATGTAAGTGAGTCCTTATTTTTGCAGGATCTGTTCGCGGTGATCTTGGCAGCCAATTGGGTGGTCTTTCAGATTTGTTGTTTTTATTTGAACCGGGGCAGCCTATGGGGTGCTCTTAAAGGTTTTTTATTCTATCGCGATTTCGTGTAGCGTATCCGGGGCATCCTATGGGGTGCACTTAAAGGCTTTTTGTTACGACGAAGGATTTTTTTCGCGGCGATTTCTCTAACTCCTGCGTGCAAGCTTTCGCAACTTGTTGCTACGAATTCTATTGGTGTTAACTTATATATTCCTATGGCAGCTATATGATATAGTGGTCCGATTTTGATTAAATTAAAACCGAAATTCTAAAATATTACAAACCTGCAAGGGTTGTGACGTTCAGCCTTGCCTCGGATAGTCAGTGTGGGGCCAGAGTCATCCAGGACATTTATTTGGTTCAGGATAGTGGTGCTAGAAAGGAGTTCCCGACCCGAGTCCCAGTGATAACGCTCAGAGTTTAACCTTAACAAGGCTTATAGATATACGAAGTTTATTAGTTTCCTTAACAGAGTAATACGATAGGCTGCGATGATGGTGTTGCCGATTATCCACTGCAGTTGCCGGCGAGCGTCCGCGTCCTGGGGAAGCTTCGCGTGTCCGGTCTCCGTGTAAGGGGTCCCTGGCTTCTGGCGGGCGAAATATTGATACCGCAGGACGAAGCCGTCAGCAGGATACGTAAGGTTGATAAAGCAGGACGAAATCGTCAGCAGAGATACGTAATGTTGATACAGCAGGACGAAACCGTCAGCAGAGATACGTAGTGTTGATAAAGCAGGACGAAACCGTCAGCAAAGATACGTAATATGGTTAAATAGGACGAAACCGTCAGCAAGGATACGTAGTGTTGATAAAGCAGGACGAAACCGTCAGCAGAGATACGTAATATGGTTAAGTAGGACGAAACCGTCAGCAAGGATACGTAGTGTTGATAAAGTAGGACGAAGCCGTCAGCAAAGATACTTAGTGTGGTTACAGTCTTACTCCTTGTTACCGCTGGCTCCTAATCCTGAGTTGCTGCTTGGTTGCTGCTCGCTGGTGACTTCCACCTTGGTCGACGCCGACCACTGAATGAACAATCTGAGGCCAGCGGCCCGCTTTATATAGCGCTTGGCTGATTTTGGTGTGCCCGCTCGGGCTGTGGGTTTGCCCGAATTAGTGTGGCCGGATCTTGGGTTTAGAGTGACCCTTGGTTTCTTCCGAATTTGAATATTTTTTAATTGTGCGCGGCACGCGTCACACTCCCCCCTCCTTTCGATAGTGGCGCCATATGGTGGCCGCCACTATGTCCTTACTCGTTGTTTTCCCGGCTCCCGATTCCGTCGTTGCTGTCCTCCGCCAGCCCTTGGGAGGTGAGCCATTCTGGTCCGGCCCATTCGGACGTGTTCCGTCTGCGGTTGGGTCTTCCCGTCGCGGCTTTCCCCCATCGGGCTTGCTCCGCCAGTGACTTTTGTTGGGGGGTTGGCCACCCCGCTCCGGCCCTGTTGGACGATATCCGTCATCGTCGAGGCCATCGCGTCATGCCTGTCTCCCTCTCGTCCTGCCGGTCGTCGACTTGCCATCTTCGGTGGCGTTGTCCTTTTCCGGACCGTCCCCGGTGCCCCTGGCTCGATCAGCCTTGCTCGGGACTTTTTGGCGCTCGCCGTGAACTTCGGCATCTTGCCTCCTCCTGCTCGCTCTTTGTTCCTCTTCTTCCTGCCTGTCGTCTTCCGCTCCTCACTCCTGTGCTCACCATATTCGATTCCACGTTCCTCGTCTTCTCCACGTTGCTCTGCGCTCCTCTCCACCTCGTACGCCTGTTCTGCGGCACCCTCTTCCTTCTCCTCTACGTCGGCCTCCTGCAAAGCCTCTTTCCCTACGGCTGACCTCATGTACTCCTCGGTCTCTTTACCGTCTAGAGTGCTCCATGGATCTGGCACAACCTGGCATGACTGCTCCGGTTGGTTCGCCGCCGTTTCACAGCACCCGACGGTTTTGGTGGCTGTATTCTGCCCCGTACCGTCGGATCCCACGCAGACTTCTGTGTTAAGTCTGTGCTGTGTGTGTGCGAGACTCCCTGCTTCAATTATCTCGACCACTTCTGCTATTTTTAAGAACTCCGGCAGTGTTTTAAACCCCGTTCTTCGTGTAAATAGCTTTATTTCACTCTTGCAGTTATAGTATATCCGGTCCAGTTTTTCCTTGTCCGTATACCCTGCAAACCTCATCAAGTTCATGAGATTCATTGCGTATGCTCTCGTAGATTCCGCTTCTCCTTGTCTACCTGCACAATTTGCTCCTTGAGTTGCTCCTGGAACTTCCTTGGCCAGAAGTACTCCATCATCTCTTCTGTCAGCATCGCCCAATTGTTTATTTGGCTTGGTGTGCAGGTCCACCAATCAATCGCGGCGTCTACTAACACGAATGGCATCGTTCGCACCAATTCGTCGTGTTGAATGCCGAATCCGGTCGCCCAATTCTCCATATTCTGTATGAACTCCAGAGGATTGGTTGTCCCATCATACCGCATTCCCCAGCTTCGTATCCGATCGAGATCTTCGATGTTTATCTTCCGCTCCATCTTTGTTTCATATCCAGTCTCTCTCCAAACGATTTTCCTCTGACCTTCTTCAGTCGACGTTTTCCTACTTCCTGTCTTCCTTCATCCTCTTTGTCGTTACATAAACCCAATTCGTCATCACTTCTCGGCGTCGGTTTCCCACTAGTCACCACTTAAACCTGCTCGGGCGCCACCTGTGACGTTCAGCCTTGCCTCGGATAGTCAGTGTGGGGCCAGAGTCATCCAGGACATTTATTTGGTTCAGGATAGTGGTGCTAGAAAGAAGTTCCCGACCCGAGACCCAGTGATAACGCTCAGAGTTTAACCTTAACTAGGCTTATAGATATACGAAGTTTATTAGTTTCCTTAACAGAGAAATACGATTGGCTGCTATGATGGTGTTGCCGATTATCCACTGCAGTTGCCGGCGAGCGTCCGCGTCCTGGGGAAGCTCCGCGTGTCCGGTCTCCGTGTAAGGGGTCCCTGGCTTCTGGCGGGCGAAATATTGATACCGCAGGACGAAGCCGTCAGCAGGATACGTAAGGTTGATAAAGCAGGACGAAACCGTCAGCAGAGATACGTAATGTTGATACAGCAGGACGAAACCGTCAGCAGAGATACGTAGTGTTGATAAAGCAGGACGAAACCGTCAGCAAAGATACGTAATATGGTTAAATAGGACGAAACCGTCAGCAAGGATACGTAGTGTTGATAAAGCAGGACGAAACCGTCAGCAGAGATACGTAATATGGTTAAGTAGGACGAAACCGTCAGCAAGGATACGTAGTGTTGATAAAGTAGGACGAAGCCGTCAGCAAAGATACTTAGTGTGGTTACAGTCTTACTCCTTGTTACCGCTGGCTCCTAATCCTGAGTTGCTGCTTGGTTGCTGCTCGCTGGTGACTTCCACCTTGGTCGACGCCGACCACTGAATGAACAATCTGAGGCCAGCGGCCCGCTTTATATAGCGCTTGGCTGGTTTTGGTGTGCCCGCTCGGGCTGTGGGTTTGCCCGAATTAGTGTGGCCGGATCTTGGGTTTAGAGTGACCCTTGGTTTCTTGGGCGCGCGCGCGCGCCTCTTTCGAATTTGAATATTCTTTAATTGTGCGCGGCACGCGTCACAAGGTATAAAAATGTATTTTTAAACCAAATTTTTCAAAAGTATTTTTTTATTGAAGATCACCGAACGAAATAATGGAACTGAACTTAACTTATTGATCTAGATGGGTGGAAATTATAATACCCTGCAAGGGTAAAAATAGCAAAGGCCTTTTACGGTTGCCAAAATGTAAAAAACAAGAGTTTTTTCTTGAGTACAAATAATAAGTCGGATGGTGCTAGTTTAGTAGTATAAATTTTAATGACAATTCTTGGTTATCTCTCTTCACTTCAACTTCTCGTAGCTATTTTTTCTACTTCAGTATGTTCTATTCTCTCTATTTCTATATTCCTATCTGCCACTCGTTTGCTAGTACGAGTTGGCAGCATCAAGCAACAGATGTTATGTTAATAACATTCAAAGGCGCGGAATTCAAATATAATCATAAATTATTCTGATTGGGTTTTGACCCAAAAATATTTTTAAAGTAAGAACAGAAATTGCGGGAGACGATGGGATTTGCGAACTTCTTTGTTCGATGTGGCTGTGTGGTATTGGGGGTGCCGTCGTCGATAACTAAGTCGTCTAGCAGCTGCTAGGTGTCATCGACTTCGTCCGCGAATCGTCCGAATTTCGTAGTACTCGAATTCATAGACTACTGCCTTGAATCGGGCTTTGTCCTAGTCAGCTATGCTCTCCTTCTCAATCTTCGCGTTCTTTGCTAGAATGAAACAGGCCTTGCTAGCCTGCGCCTTTCTCTGCTGTTGGGTGAACGACTTTGGCTGTTCGTTACCCCCGTTCACCTTGGCGTGGCTCGCTTGGTGGTTGTAGTGGTCTGTTGTGTCGTTTGGGGAGTGCTCGACTTGGCAGTCCCCTCCGAAATCGACGGAGTTAATGTGTCGTCATCCGAGCGCAACAACTCATCTTCGTCGATTTCGGAGATGGTTTTTTGAGATTTTACCTCACCCGTAAGGTCCGAAGCGGATTTTTTGTTGTGGTCCCTTGTCTCGCGGCGGGCCCGAAGGTTTTGGGGCATTGAAGAGGGTCCACCGTGGCTTCGCTCCTAAGCCACGGCAAGACTGGGAAGGCTCCGTTCGAACACAGCTGGATTAACTCCTCAGCTGCGAATCAAAAGTCAGAGGGCACGGGTCGTTTTACACGCCTGACTTGAGGGGAGGCCGTTTAAAGACTTGCCCAGGTTTCGGTAAGGAAGTGGAGTCATAGGAATTGTGGATAGAGGATTCACGGGAGACTGCCGCTCGCATTAGCCGTAAGGTAGTACGTTTCCAGGAAGTACCACGCGGAGGAGAGGAGAGGGTGGTGTCTATCAAATTGATATTCACCTTCGAGTCGACTTGATGCACCAGGAGAGCCAAGGAATATACATCAGCAAATACTCTGCTGATCTTGTCTTGGTCTGATGCACCCTTACCACCCATGTCCATATATACTTCTGACTAAAATTGTAAAGCCCTGTAGGGGGATAAAAATATCAGTATCCTTCAAGGGTTTAAAAAGGATAAGTAGGCTTTCAATAAATGGTCACAAAATAGAGCAATTTCTGCTTCAACAAAATAAGAGCACAATTTATGATATTCAATAAAAAGTGAAAATGATTTCTAATGGTATTGCGGAAGACGAGTTATCAATGACGATGCAACCGGATGATAAAGGTATGATACGTTGCCCTTTTGCAAACTGTAGTTAGAACACAAGCAAATATATACATATACCATCTTCAACGTCCAATATTTGTGATATAACGTGTCTCTTAATAGTAAT